>JAUNZO010002168.1:0-336764 GCA_031894775.1 Chloris gayana
AAATCTCTATATCTAAATTCCGTGGGTTTTCATGCAAAAGAGACTGGCCACGTCATCAATAAAATTTCAACCATTAGATCTCTCCATTAAGAAACGCTGATCGTTGGATATGCCACGGATATTCTTACACATAGAACCTTCAGGAAAATTCAATTGATTCCCGGTCCTTCCACCTCACCTCTAACATATTTGCATCCGGATCCTTCAGGAAACATAATTTTGCTACAGGTGCTTCCACCATGGCTCACATTTCACATCTAGATCCTTCCAGAGTTGTAATTGTTTTTTAGCCCTTTCTACACTATTGAATTGTGTATCTTTTGAGTAAGTTATTAATTTTTTAAAACCTTGCGATATATACATATACTACATTCTTTTTTTTAAAATAAAATTGTATTTTCAGCCCTTTTCCACATTAATCAACCGAGTGTATTTTGAAGAAATATGTAATTTAAAAACCTTATTACATGCCTTTTTCTAAAATAAATATGTATTTTCCGTGTAATATGATGTAGGCATACACATCCATAATAAATTGTCTGTGTTGTGTAGTAAGACAAACATGTAGCAAGTGTACAAATGAAGATTGATTACCATCCCTATCAATGATTGTATATATTTGAAGATGGTCGTAATCTTTTGAGATAGAATAAAAATGTTTTTTGAAGTATATAAAAATGAAAGAAAAACAGAATTGATTAAAATAATGACATGAATCTTTATGTTGGCTTATTTATGAGGCCTTTATGGATTTTTTTCTACAATAAAACAGAGTGGAAACAATTGTAAGACAAGCCATATCCATGCCTTTCACAATGATCTAACGAATCTTGATGTTACAAATATTACATATAATTACTTTTATTTGCATGTGCATGTTACGGTGTTCTATGTACCAATGCAAAAAGTTGACACAGTTCTTACTCACAAGCTCCTTATCTCAAAAATGCATTTACTCTAGAATTCATATTTGTGCACATATTGTCATACACATCGGATAATGTTGTTACAAACAACTGCCACCAACAACTTTGATGATATTATCTTTTAATCAACAGTAAATAACGATGGAATACATCTTATTTTTTTTGCATAAATTTTATAATCACTCTTCTATGTTCATGCAATAATATAACTATGAATAAATTTACAATAATTTGCTTGAAAAAAATCTCTATTTTCTCATGAAATACAATAAAAAAGAAAATGCCACGCCACAATTCTAGTAATTATAAAAGTAAAGCATCTAATTAGTCACCATGGCAAGGACACGTAACAGGAATTCCTATCGATATGCACCAAACAGGTAGTTAGATACGCACTGTATGAACATATAAAGGTCTCATATACCAATGCATTTAGTTAATGAGCCTATTGCGTTCACTCAAAAAAAAATGAGCATTGTGTGTGCTCTACAAACAGTTGTGCATTTTAAAAAGTCATCCTAGTTTTTAAGGTGGAACCCAGCAAATGCAGAGTGTGATATATTTCTAAACTTACAAACGAAATGACAAGGGAAAGGCTAAGGAGCCTTTTGTGAGGCATACAACACATAATTTCAAATCCATGAAAGGTTCCTAACTAGTAACTATGCATATAGCACACGGTTATTGTCTGCTCAAATGTCAGATCCCACGTACGGCAACTAGATAAGGATTTTTTGTTGCAGAAAAATACTGTAAAACTTCAGGCTTTATTTTAATACTAAATCACCACAGGAAACTAAAAGGAGCCTGCGCAAGCACTACCCAGAAAATCCCAAATTCAGATGCATTCCCCAAATCTGGAGCGGCGCAGCGAAATCAAATCGCAAGCAAGGAGGACGATCCTCGTCGTGGGTCTTTGAGGGAGAGTAGAGGAGGGAAGTTAAGCCAACAACTGACCTGATTAGTACGGTCCTCGCCTAGGGTTCCAACTTCCAAGAGAGGGAATAGAACAAACCGGTGGAGAACCTGCAGCAGGTAAATACGTGAAGCGGAAGTAGTACGTAATAAGGGAGTGGAAGGACGGAGAGGAGATGAGGGCACGAAGGGGAGGAGCAGCATACCAGCGTTTCTTGCTTTCCTTCCGGCGGAGGCGGCGCAGGGATGGAGATGATTTGGAAAAGAACTTGGCCGATCGTGTTGCGTGTATATACGGCAACTGCCGGTTGGATCTTATGAAGACCGTGCGGACCCTCCCGTGCGACCACGCCCGGATGAAGTCCACGTGGACATCGAACAGATCGAGAGAGGTCTCATCTCCAGCCCGATCGCATTGGCTTCCAGGCGTGGCCCTATCGGCTTGGGCTCAATGAATATCCATCTAAGATTAAGAGCCAAAACAGGTCAAAAAAAAAAAAGATTAAGAGCCAAAAAAAACTACACCATGGATGAGCCGCTGTCGATTGAGGATGCAGTCGAATAGAATAGAGGTCGTCCAGCCTATTTGACCACAGATGCAAGGATCGGCCGTCAATTAATGCTGAGCATTAAGATTGATCTTTTATTCTGTATATTTTGAACTCAACCAGAGTGTCTTTGTTGGAAATAAACACGTCATGGGTGTGTTCCTGACGTGAGTTGAGTCAGTCGCGTGCGCCGTCGATCTGTCGAGGCATACGCATGTCCAGTGCACGTAGGTTAGCTGCGGCACGAGTTATTAGAGTTTGGTGCGTGCGTGAGTTTGTTCTGAGTCCAGGTCTAGTTTAGATTCAGTTGCAGGTAGTACGCAAGGTTGTTGTTGTTGCTGGCTGTTGCATCTGATCGAGTCGTTAGGAGTTAGGAGTTCGTGCGTGAAGAGGCCGCCATGCCTGGAGCGAGCGAGTGGCTCCTTCTCCCCTGCGCTTGGCCGAGCGGGTCCTGCGGATCATGGCGCGAATGGCGGAGGTAGAGGAGAGCTACATGCCTATAAGAACTCCATGTACTCTTTGCATTTTGTTTTGCCAAGTCCAAGTGAATAAAAGTGCCAAGATACAGGAGGAATCGGCTCCGCGGCGTTCATCGCCAGGCAGCCACCTCGTTTCCCTCTCGCCGGCGTGTGTGTTAGCGAGTGTGTGGCGAACAGGCCTTTACCGTAGTGGTAAGGTGCCTTAGTAGCACCTCCTAGGTCCCGGGTTCGATTTCCAGTGGGAACGAATTTTCGGACTAGGTTAAAAAAATTCTCTCGTCTCTCCCTAAGCCAAAGCATGTGTAAGACACTGCCTGGAGCCGGTCGGTGCAGGCGTTGCTCCCGATTTAAAGGCCGGTACACTATAAAAGCTCTCACATAGGCTAAAAAAATGGTCACCATGTCAGGGGAAGGGGGTTCGGGAATTTTCTAGACCTGTGTGAGAAGGTCCTTCTTCTTAATACAATGCCGTTAGGACGGTCTTACCCCGGCAGGTCTAGTTTTTGTTAGCGAGTGTGTGAGAGTTTGGCTGTGGCCGTCACTCTTAACCCTGCCGGGATGTCAGTTGTTCTGCATACTGTCACATAATAAGTTGAAGGCACTTGTGGGCGTCTATTACATGATCTAGATATGTATGAGCTAAAACGAAATTCAAACAGACAAATTCGTTCCTTAATTTATTTCCCTAGCGACATCACACTGCCTGCATCATGATGATAAACATTTATTGTCACAGCAGTTACTAGGCCACAGGTTTGATGAATCTGTCTCAATTCGGATGTTGGACACAATGTCATCTCATCTGATGCTAGTCTCAATGCAAAACATGCTACAGTTTATATATGCTCCTAATTAAGGCATTCTGAATCCACTCAACTTGCCATTGCATTTCTGTTCTTTTTTTTTGGACCATCGGCCGGTTGTGCTAATTCAAATTCACGTAGCTCACAAGCGAACCTTTCTTGCATGTTCCAACAAGTTCAGTGGGCCAGATCAGTTCCTGATAAGAAGAAGCAAACAATCCCATGCGCCGCGAGCGCGGCGGACACTGCTTCCTTGATGATGCACCACGATGGCTGGGGGACGCTGGAGCATGACACCACAGCACACTGTGCGACATCTGACGCCTTGATCCTCCCTACCTTACGAGCTTTACAATATTACGATTTCGTGATCAATTTCAACATCATACATGATTTAAACACGAATTTTGTGGATTTATGGGTACGTTTCCAATTTACGGAACAAAAGGAAACCAGAAATTAAAGCTCGCTAGCTAGTGGCGGGATTGGTTAACTGAGAGGCTAAACGCACCATCAAGCTCTAGCGAAAGAAGAAAACTCAAACCGGTTTGATCCGGATTGCTCGCGTCGGGCCTGACTGGGTCTAGATACAGGGTCAGGCCCTACGGTTAATTCAAAATTAATTAGAGGCAAACTTTAAGATCCGTGAAACTTTTAAAAGAAGAGACCACTGGCAGCGGTGGCTCGTCATCCTTGTCTCTATTGACGCTGCTCCTCCTATTCTCCCTATGCAGCAGGAGCAAGCCGAGCGATCCGCCCGGGTGGAAGTGCTCGTCCAGCTCCAACCCTGGGACGAGCTTCCCGTCCTTGCCTCTGACCAGCTTCTCGGCCCCGTCGAGCAGGGGCTGCCTCGGCAACGCCCGCGTCCGGAACGCCCACAACTCAATATGCACGTCGCGCATCCACCTGCCCCTTCAATCGAGCACCCGGAGATGAAGCGGTACCCACTGTCGGAGTCGAGGTGATTTTCTAGGTTTGAAGAGTTGGTTTGATTCGTGTAGCCGGTCGGCAGCTGAATATTATATTGCAAGAGAGATCTTCACGGTCTCAACTACAACACGTCGGCTACAAAGCCAGAGCGGAATCGAGTCTCGTCACCACGAGAGGAGCGGAAATGAAAGAGAAAAGAACACACCGTACTTATTATGGTTTGAGGCGTACAGGGCATACAGTATGCACGTTTTCATCAAACTTATTAAGAAGTAGAGATTAAGAGGTTGGTTGGTGCATGTCAATTTTTCCATGCATGCATGAATGAATGCAAATGCGCCTAATTACGTGCGAAATTAAAGGATACATCTTCTCTTCTCTCCATACTCCTGCCACGTGATTGCATTTCATTGGTTCTTGATTTTTTGTGGACCTAGGCAATAGAGAAGTTTGTTTGTCGTCTCTCAACCTGGAATACGTAAAAGCAAGTATAATGAGGGGTGAAACGCCTGCCTCGCATTCAGCTAGCCTACAAGCAGAGAGAGAAAGAGAGAGAGAGAGAGAGAGAGAGAGAGAGAGAGAGAGAGAGAGTAGCGGGTGATTCTTGAGTGAATATACACGCACATTTGAGTCCCAGACAATTAAATGGTGGTCTCGGTAACGACCGAGACGATGCAGCTTCTTCAGTCCAAGCAAACAGCGCTACGGGTGTTGTACATTTGGTCGACGTCTCCTTCAAGTTCAAGGTTGGGATGCTTGCTGCTCAACAGCCTGGCACCCCGTTTTGTTTTCCGAAATAGCTCTAGGCTTGTTTCTCCACGAGTCATGAGTAGAGTCTCGTGCACTCGGAATCTTTGGTCCATTAGGGCCTCCACAATGGTCATTGTGTATTAGCTATACGGAAAACGTGTCAAGCAAAGAAAGGTTACACTTCTGCCACCGTTGCGGCAGAACTGAACAGTAGTGGAGCTACCTCCGACAGTCTGCCTATACGAGCGTCCACTATGGTACTCTAGCAGGTTTGGCTATACTCAAATGCTAAAGCTTGGCACACTCCACGGCTCGTCTACACCCACTGCTCTAGAAGTACAGCAGGTCCCACAACAGCACGGAGATGCAAGCCATTGGATGGTGGGAAAAGGAAGAGAGTGGGTGATGCGGGTCCCACATCTGGGTATAGCTCGGCGCTACTGTCGGCGATATCTGCAACTGATTCCGGTTTTGCAGAACATTGCAGAACATTTCAGGCCCATGTGGCACCGTATAGACATGTTACAGTACCACCAGTGTGGAGGCCCTACTGGACGAAATGCTAGCTTGCAGCCGAAACTGATTCTATATAACGCGTTTTGTGGGCTCACCGCACCCACATCTTCCCGGCTGCGGCTTCCCTATGCCCATCGGCATGTGCCGATCCGTGTGCCCGGAAACGTGGACGGCATCGGTTGTTCCCTCGTCAGGAGTTGTGGGCCTACTTCTTTTTTTTCAACCACCGCCTGGAGAAAACGGAGCCGTCACCGGATGCTGTTCGTTCCCATCCCCAATTCAGCGAGTCGTCAAATTGATCTCAGATTCTACAATGAAGTGCCACAACTGAAATTGTTGCAATCAAAATTGAACACAAGGCTATTGGAATCAACCACTCGGATGACATGTTTTTAGCAGTATAGATCAATGAAATACTGGCTGACTGAATCGAGCTCCGCTCGAGTTGCATCAGGCTGCTCAAATCATGGCCCCGAAACGTCCTTACTACCCAAATCAAAATAAAGGATGATGCCGGAATCGAGATCTCGTATGCCGAGTGCAACCATTTTGCACCAGGGATCGACAATCTCCGCCACCAGAATCGGACTCCCCGCAGCTCAACTCCAGCTCGTATTGCACACAGATGATGGCCCGAAGCGTCGAACTCAAGCTGAGAGGAACCAGAATGTAAGTATTGTGCTACCAAAATCAAACTTCCGGCTGCCCAGATCGGGCATGTTCCACCGCGAGAGAGTTCTCTCTTTTCTTCCGCTTCGAAGATAATGGCGTTGTTCGTGTTTGCTTCAGACGGGGAGAAGAAAAACAGTGGGCCCCGCAACTCCTGACGTGGGAACTACCGATGCCGTCCACATTTCTAGGCACACGGATCGGCACATGCCGATGGGCACAGGAAAGCCGCGAGGCATCTTCCCACTAGCTGGAGAAGGAAGTAATAAAGTTTTCTAATATGTGGGGTCCACAGTAAATTTAGGACAGTGTGTAAAGATGAGTTGTGAATAAGCTAAACTTTAGACCTCAATACCTCAGCTTTATGTATTTATACTCAATGCCCTTTGTGGATGCCCTAATTACGATGTCTACACTATCGAATAACATGTCAGAAATTAACCCACTCATCAGAAATTAATAACTTCGCGTTGCTTTTATGTGTGCCCGAGTTTTGGTTTTAACTTCTTTGAAATAATTAGCATGTGCAATCTGCAAACAGAAATGGATGGATCATCCATGGCTCGTCATTACTCTTGCATTGATCATGTGGGAGCAGGTGCGGTCTTTGATTACTACTAGTGGAGTAGAGGTCGAGTCGAGTATATAAGTGCCCCCAAGGTTGATAGGTATGTACATCAAGGGTGCTACCAAAAGTGCAGAATAGCGCAAATTCAGTTGTTCAGAATTTTTATGATCCGGTTCCATTGAATGGGTTTAGGAGGCATCGAGGGAAAACCATGCTGACTTTTCTTAAGCTGGGGATCAAGAACACATTGTGGCATGCCTTTTTAGTTGCTATTCACTGTACCCCTGCCCCTGCTTCAGCTTCTACGAGCCCGTCAAATCACGAGTGCCAGGTCTCTCTCTTTGAGTAGAGAAGATTGCTGGTCTGGTAACTGCCGAAGTGTCGATGCCTCGGCTGCGATCTGTCCAGCCGCTTCCTCCTTCCGTTCGTGGAACAACACATGATTCCGGTGGACGACAACAGCTAGATCGCCTCTGCTGTGTCTTGCAGTGAACCAAAAGTTTGGAGGCTCGGAGCTGCGGCAGGGTAGAAACGATGAGATGCTCTATAGTCTGATGCTCAATAGCTTCTAGCAAGTTGTATAAAGCGGAAGCATTTCTGTCCCTCTCATACCTTTTTGGGTGACGTGGCCACCTTCTGTAGCGAACACAATGTCTCTGCCTGTCGTGGCCACACCCCGCGGCAAACATCTCACCCGCCGTACGTCGGTTTGCATCGTGGGCTGCAAGCTAATGGCCTAGGTGGCTGTGGGCAGGGTTGGCTTGTGTACGGCGATCATTTCTTTCTTCCTCCTTAACATACGTCACTAGTGAGGATGGGTACCTTCATCTATGGTCCCGACATCTGTTTGGTTACGGGCCATGAATTCCATGCTCTGCCCAGTGCCCAGCGACAACACTAATTGTGCACATGGTGGAGACGGTGAACGAAGACGAGAGAGAGAGAGAGGCTGGCTCTCGGTTAGCAGATGCGGTGGAGAATGGTCCACATTTATTACATATATTTTGCATAAACCCTCTTTTTGTATGATCATAAGTGCATAGAACCAATTCGAAAAGAAAAGCAATTGCACAAAAGGATCCTTGGATTCGTTTTACACTGCTGTTAATAGTTTCTAGAAAAAGTTTACTCACAAATTTACTCAGACCACACGGGCATGGCAGAACGCACCAACTTTGCTACTATGCCAATAGTGCGACATTATGTAAGGCGCCATGAACATTGTCAGACGCTTTAATTTCATAATTTGTGGCTCCGAATAAACACGGTCCTTACTGACCCTCGTCTTGGGCACAATCAGCATGGACTTTTCCTGATGCCGCAAAAACCCCAATCGTATGTATATAATGATGTGTATATCCAAGATCAAATTCACTTGTATTGTAGTGCATTTAGCTTTGCTTTGAGTGCATGAGTTTCGGACGGTTCTTAACTTTTTTGAAGTATATATAATTAACACGCAAGCTGCAAATGCAGATGGACTATCATTACTTGCATTGATCGTATATATTGAGCAGCCACGGGTCATTTGTTGTCTACCAGCAGCATCATGTGTGCTTCCAAAATGCAGAGTAGCACAATTTCAGTTGCTTAGAGTTTTAGACGTTTTAGTGCTCGCTTCCTTTCATCCTCCACTTCTTGTCTCTTCTCTATGTACCGGATGGGTTTTGGAGGCATTGGGAGAAGATCAAACTGGTCTAATGGTCCATGTTGTATCTGCTGCTCAAGAGATACACGGACGAGCCAAGAATTCACATGAGTAGCAGACTCGGCAATGGCTAATGGGGATCATTGTCTCGAAACTTAGTTGTGACACCTGCGATCAGTTGTCTCGTTGCGCTTTCTGGTTGGCAAACCACAGCGATCAATTATCTCACGGTATTGTGTCTTTCAACAAAACAGACAGGGCAACATGCCGCCAACATCCAGACCCTGCAGCTTCCTGGAACTTTCAGCTCACTCTACAATCCGAGCAATATATTGTACACAAAAATTCAAAACTACACCGACACATATCCCTATTACTGCCGGTCGCGTTGATTTTATAATTCATGGTTGCAAACGATGTTTTATTGCATGTGTTTGTCAGTATTGTACATTTTTTAGATAATGGATTACATAGGGAATTACACAAAGAAAAGTATCAACATCTAAGCCAATCTATTATTATGTTTCCATCCGAGATTAGCCTGCTCCAAGGTGATGGTCTCCAAACTCCTGCTCGCTTCTTCGTATTGTAATCATGCTGCAACTGCGACCAAAATCGCATCCAGTATGTTCCCTGAAAAGTGTCTACATAAATGAGGTATATTCGGTATTGTACATGCTGGCTCCCCCACCTGTTCGAGGTCCTTCGACTTACGTACGTATTCAGAAAATATGTCTTTGTTCTTATTAAGTTGGCTAATTGCAGTAGCATCAATCAAGATGTGTTGGGCTCAGAGTACTATCAAGATCACTACCAATGCAACATGTGCGTGCTTTATTACCTTAACTCACCAAATGTACTCTCTGTAATGTGGCTCGAGTAAATTTTTTACTCCTGTAAGTGTTCTGTTGTGCAAGATCAATTTCACCTAAATTATAGTAGTGCCTTCGCTTTGCTTGGGTCCCTGAGTTTCAGTTCTTAATTAACTTCTTGGAATAATTAGCACACATGCAATCTGTGCTCGTCATTACTTGCATTGATCATGTGGACCAGCCACCAACTGCTCTATGACTACCAGAGGTATATAATTAGTGTCTCTGAAGGTTGAGATATCATTAGGGTGCTAGTCAAAGGTGCATAGTAGTGCAAATTTGGTTGCTTCAATTTCATTTTCTCTCTATTACGTCTCTGCTCTTGTGAGGTGTCCTGAATAGGTTTTGGAGGCATTGGGAGAAGAGAATGCTGTACCTGTCAAAGACGAGGCTCGATTAGCGATATAACGGCAAGAAGTCTAAAATCAACTGAGACGCTGCTTCGGCTTCCTCCAGCCGTTCAAAGCACCGATTGCATGCTTCTCTCTTCGCATACGGTACAGGATTGGACTGATAATTGTAGCAACGTTGATACCTCAGTTATTCTCCATCAAGCCACGTACTTTCTACAGAGAGCAGCTACCAAAAAGCCGAAGCCATCGGTGCCTCCTGGCCGAACCGGCAAATCATTCCTTTGCCACCTCTGATGACAATTGAATTTCCATTGTTTCTTGCAACAGGATAGAAGCAGGACGACGTCCGGGCACCGACACCAACCAGATCTGCCAGCCTCCTCCTTGATGGATCCAACAATTTAAATAACAATACCGTGCCGCACAAAAGGTGCGTGTGTCAAAATAATGGTGCACCTATTCAAAGAAATACGCCTACATTTTGTAAGAATTTAACATATCTTGGTATTATAGGATCATTAGGTGATTTCGAATGGGGATATGGGATTTTTCATTGGAGTCAACGAAGAAAAGGATTGATTGTTCGTGCATCAGTTGGCCTAGAAAAAAAGCACAAAGCTCGTGAGCCGACTCGGCTCGAAGCAAGCTCGGTCTCAGCTCGGCTTGAGCTCGTAACATTAACGAACCAAGCCAAGCTTTCTTTTCAGCTCGTTACCTTAATGAGCCGAGCTTAGCTAGCTCATGGACTGTTCATTAACTCGTTAGGCTCGAATAATAGGTGATTATTTTAACAATTTTTGCATACTTGCAAGCAGAAAGACATATGTATATACTCTCAAAATAGTTATCATTAGATCAATACAAACAAACAAATAAGAATAAGGCTTCACAATTTTGTTTGAGCATAGAAAGTACGGGCAGAGCAAAGAATCAAAACCTTAACACTGCACGTAATTTCTCAAAGCGAAAAAAGTTCCTCCACATCATGCTAATTACCCGTGGCAGCAGCTAAGTCCAGCATGCACTACTAGTTTTGATTACAGGTGATACAACACAATGGAAATTAAACAAAGATGAAAGGGTCACTTATAAATACGCATTTTTTGGCCCTCAGGAGCCAATCATTTCTAGGCTCGTGGGCTGGCTCGAACGGCTTATGAAACTGATTTGAGCCTGATTTTTTGCCCCGTTTACTTAATGGACTGAGCCGGACCGAGTCACCTTGCTAGTGAGCTTCTCTGAGCCGAGCTCTAACAAAATGAGCCGACTCGTTATCCAGGCCTATGCATGAGCCCTTGCACATTCAATTATTATGGCAGTATATATATAATATACATATAAAAATTGACCATGTTGCTTCCTGGACGCAACCTTGATCACATGCTTTGGTGCAGAAAGATGTGATGGTTTTTTTTAACCTAGTCCAGAAATTCACTATGGGGAGTCGAACCCGCGACCTTGCATGAGAGTAGTATATTGTACACCAAAAAAAATCAAAACTACATCAATGTTGTGGATATTGTCCGTCAAGCTGTTGACAGACACTTTAATTTCATAATTTGTGATCATGATGCTAGGGTATTGCACGTTCTCCCTCTACCGCCTCTTCCTCTTTCAACCTCAAAGTTGAGGTCAGGATGTTTTGCTCCTCAACAGTTTGGCATGCCAACATGCCTCCTCCACAAGATTCTAAGATGTAATGGCTGTGGCACGAGAGCATGTAAGGCACCATGACCGTTTAGCAGTCCGGGGGCAAGAGTGAAGGCTTCCCATATTTGAATGGAAAATACCATACTCGGTTACATGAAGATAACATTTAGAGTATGTTATACAAAGTCTTGATCTAACTATTTTTGGAATCAATTTTATTGATACAAATAGATTCATGTAGATTCTTTCAGCAACATTTACAATGCTTCCCCATGATTTTCTTTTATATCTACTCGTGCACAAATAAGTTAGGTGGACTAGAACAGGCTCTGTAATGTGGTCTATAAATATCAGTATCAATGCAAAATGTATCTTTTACGTAATAGCTCATCAAAAATATTACTACACGTATATAAGTGTATCAAAGGTTGAGATATACATCAAGGTGCTAGTCAGACGTAGAGTAGTGTAAATTTAGTTACAATCGAGCGCTGTAGTAGCAGACAGGAAAAAACGGTCAACATTGGGCATTAGAAAGGATCGCTACTGCATCGACATATGGTAAAATCTAGGAGGCGCGTCCGCTACTGAGCCGGAAACTGTAGTCGCGGTCGCTAGTGCCCGTTACAAAATTTTGACAGTAGTGGTTCTTGGTACGGCCCACCACTGATTCGCCATATCTAAGCCCCCCCCCCCCCGCTGCCGCCTTTTCTTCTTCCTCAGTCATCTTCATCGCTCCGGAGGAGGCGGTGGTGCCTCGAATGAGGAAGTGGGGTGGGGAGGTTTTGAAGCTGTTTTTTGTGGCCATAGTCAGTTATAGTGAGGTATGGGAGCTCGACTTTGGCGCTAGTAATATAAGTAGTTTGTTTCATGTTGTTTTTATTTATTAGCTAGCTCTTATTAGGGTGCTTATAGAATCCTCGGTCATCTTCCTAGCTACGTAGGAGGTGGCGGCATCTCAAAGGAGGAACCGAGGTGGGGAGGTTTTCAAGCTGTTTTTTTGTGGCCATGATCAAAGTTATAGTGAGGTATGGGAGCTTGACATTGGCGCTAACAATATAAGTAGTTTGTGTCATGTTGTTTTTATTTATTAGCTAGATTTATTAGGGTGCTTATAGATTATTTGTTTATTATATATCATTAATGGGAATAGAACTTAAAATTTGTTAGCATAGAACTTAATTAAATTTAGGATGTTTGTTTACTTACAAATGTGTTGTGAATAATATATGAAGTGAAAGAGTGAGATGAGGGAGACGAGATAGCAATAATGCTACAATATAAGTTTATTGTATATGCGAGATAGTAACTAATTGGAATTTATTTTTCTTATTGTATTATAGAGGTGATGATGGATGATAGGTCTTGGATGTATCAATGGTCCCGAATCGAGACTCCATTCATGGATAAAGTGAAAGAGTTTTGTGCCTTAGCTGTGGATCATGCTAGAAGGAAAGGGTTGACTGAAATTTCATTGTCCATGTGAGATATGCAAAAATAATATCGTTTTCAAAGACACTAGTTGTATCCAAGGTCATTGTTGGTCATCACTACTCACCCACTTATATACTTGCAAGAGGACGGTGTACTATTGTAGCACTTTTTCCCTTAGAGTATTCCAAGGTTTAATCGAATTCACGAGAGAACAAGCGGAACCTTTACTAATTATGAGTTGCTAACATGAATTTAATGATTGTGTGTAAAAGATTGACAAGAGTATGAAAACAAAAAACGCTAAGAAGATTGTCGATTGGTGCATCCCCTCCTCCTGGTGGTTCCGGGTGGATATCGCCGTCCTTCACCGCCGTTATCTTGAAACCCTAGTTTCGGTGGTCGTTTCGTTCGATCTCCTTCATCCTTCCTTGGGTATTACTTTCTTCTTTATCTCCAGCGATTACGGCACGAGGCGTCCACCGACTCCGACTTGTTCTAGATGTTCTAGACTGGGCTTCCCTTACTAATGAATTGGGCCTCCATATAAGCTCCCCTCTAGTCACGTCGATCGGCGCGTAGATAAGCGCGCCCATCGTTTTGGCCGTTTCCATCCTTGCTCTTTGACCTTTACCCGTATTTGTCTTGTTTCCTACTCATTCCTGCAATATTCAACAAAACACAACAACTACAAATATATGCAATTATGGGGTTAATTATCAGCATTTATTATCAAATAAGGATGCAAAACATTCTAGTTTGACATGTAAAACGGGCATCTAGAAAACGACAACAATCATCTGGTCACGAAAGGGTTCCTTAAGGATTACCATGTCTAGAGATTTCACGGTGAGAATTTAGATAATGTTGGAAATGATGGTGTCCATGAAGATCCTTGTGAGGGTGATAGCTATATTCATATGGAAGAGGAGAATCATAATTGTGGGGAATTCAATTACGATAAAATGCTTCATACAATTCGACTCGACGACTTGCTAGCCGGTTTAAATCCTGGGCTGGATAATAGTACCCTTTTGGCCGAGGCAAGCAAGGAACAATTGTATGATGAATCAAAGGGTTGCCATGAGAATTGCACAGTTTTGCATACAGTTTTAGGCTTCATGAAGCTGAAAGCAAAACATGGATGGTCGGATGCTAGTTTGAATGAGTTATTGGAGTTTGTTGGAGAGATTTTGCCGAAGCCAAATGGCTAGCCCAAAAACACCTATTATGCAAAGAAAGTTATATGTCCAGTGACTTTGGGCATGCAAAAATTTCATGCATGTCCAAATCATTGCATATTGTACCGTGGGGATCATGCAAATGTTATTTGTGCCCAATTTGCAAGACAAGTAGGTATAAGAAGGATGGAAGTGATGATGCAACTGATGATGGTGTAGTTCATAGTAATGGAAAGAATAAAAGTTAGGGACTGGAAGAAAGAGGAAAAACAGTGGTTCAAGTACTGTTGCTTGAAGACAATGTTATCACGGTGAATCGTAGGAAAGTACCAAGACTAGTTATATGATACCTTCCTGTAGTGGATCACTTGAAGCGTTTGTTTGTGAACCCGAGAGATGCTAAGATGGTGACCTGGTATTTGCACAATGGGAGGTGAGGAAAGAGGATGAGCCCAGTCATCCATCCGATGGGACACGGTAGAAGAAATTTGACAACAAGTCTAAGGATTTCGCTAGTGGTGAAAGGAAGTTTAGAATGTCATTGAGTACAGATGGAATGAATCCTCATGGTGAGATGAGAAATCCACATAGTACTTGGCCAGTGGTGTTGTCCATTTATGACCTCCCTCCCTGGATATGTCACAAACGTAAATACATATTACTAGCATGCCCGATAGCAGGACCAAGACAGTGCTGGGATAGATACTAATAATTTTCTCATACCTTTATTGGAAGATATTAAGAAACTATGGAAAGAGGGAGGTCGTTTGTATGATGCCTACAAATAAGAAGAATTCATGCTATACGCCATGATATTTGTCACTATCACTAAGCGGCCTGGTATGCTGGCTTTATTTGGGCAAAGGAAAGGGAAGACGACATGTACTATTTGTGTGGATGGAACCTCTTATGTCTAATTGAAGTCATCAAGTAAAGGTGTGTACATATGCAATCGTCGATATCTTCCCGCTAGTCACCCTCTCCATAGGAAGACTAGAGAAGCTGATGGTACAATTGAAGAGCGGTCCTCCTAAATGCTATAATGGCCAAATGGTGTATGAGATGGTGAAGCACATTAACGTTGTATTGGGAAAATCAGTGAAGGGGATAAAGAAAGACAAAGCATCAAAGGAGAGTGTTTTCAAGAAACGTTCCATCTTCTTTGATTACCTAGAGTATTGGGAATTTTTGTAGATTTGTTATGCTCTTGACGGCACACAAATTGGCAAGGTCGTATTTGATCACGCAATTGCAATTATCTTGGACGTGGTTAGGAAGTATAAATATGGACTACGGGCTCAAAATGACTTGGTTCACATGAAGGTTAGGCTTGAGCTTCACCCGGAACTGGTTGAAAATGGGAAAGTATTGCTCCCACTTGCGAGTTACACTCTCACAAATGACGAAAAGAAAGAATTTTGTAAATGCCTCCGAGATATCAAAGTCCCCGCTGGTTACTCCACCAACATCAGGAACCTTGCTAATGTGTCGGAGATGAAGGTAAGTGGCTACAATTCTCATGATTGTCATGTCATTCTTTAAGTGTTTCTCGCTATTGCAATGAGAGTTGTGAAGTCGGATTGGTTGAAGTTGGTCGTCACACGTTTTTGCTATTTTTTCAATGTGATATCCAAGAAGGTGGTAACCCTTGATGAATTGAATGCTCTTCGGAATCACATTAAAGTGACAATGTGCTAACTTAAGATGGTTTTCCCTCCTTCATTTTTTCAATATGATGGAACATTTGATGATACACCTTGTTGAACTATATGGAAAGGGTATGTCCGTAATCGATGTTATCCAGAAGGTTCGATTATTGAAGCCTACACTTTCGAGGAGGTCATTGAATGTTGTGTGGATTACATGGAAGGTGAAGAACTGATTGGTATCCTTGTGTCAAGATACATAGGCAAAGTTTCAGGAAAAGGAACAAAAGAATGAAAACAAAGGATGGCATAGAAAACTTGAATGTCGGACAAGCACATCTTAGCGTTTTACAATAATTAGCAATTGTGGCACCTTATATCGAGCAACACTTGGAATAAATTTTTATGGACAATATAGGTGAAGATGAGTCACTTATATTGGACATACATAAGAGATCATTCCATGATTGGCTCAGGGCACAAGATATACAATGTGGTGAGTCCGACTATAGCAAAGTACTAAAGCTACTTTACGTGGGGCCATCAAGTTTGGTTACGACATGGGCGGCGTATGAAATCAATGGTTTCACCTTTTACACAAAAGATAAAGATGAGAAGAGTAAGTGCCAGAATAGTGGTATTCATGCTCAATAACAGTGAGTGTTGGGTACACGACACCCGTCCCAACAGATAACAGCTAGCTCGCCGCTACCGTTTCTTGTTGTGGACGAAGGCATCCCTGTCTTGCTAGCCATCGTTGTTCGGAGGCTCGGAGCTAAGATTGAGGTTTAGGATACTTTGTTGCCTTGTGGATCAACGCATGATTGATTTACACTTCTTCCTATGCATTAGAGAATTTTTTACTCTTAAAACGATTTCCAAACGATCATTCACACCGAGCAACCGAGCTCCCCACTATCTCTCTGGTGATGGTGAGATCCGACGGTACAAGTTCTTGTGCTCCCCACCGGAATCTCGTGGCGCATGCTTCCATTCGACACTCGGATGTGTTCAACCTTTGAGTTTTTTTAAAAAATATATTTTAATCTAACCTTTTTTAAAAAAAATGTGCCGAACGATATTTTCGGGTGTGACAATGAGATGTAACACGTCATATGAAATGGAATGATACGGTGCCACGTTAGTATGGACCGACACGTCGAGAGGAAGCACGCCGGAGTATTGACTGTATCATATCCTAACACGTCATATGAAATGGAATGATACGGTGCCGCGTTAGCATGGACCGACATGTCGGAGGGAAGCACGTCGGAGTATTGACTGTGTCATATCCTTCGAGGTTGGCGTAATTGTTATCCGAGTCACACCAAGTGGATTGGTGTGACACTCATGTGTCAATAAGTGGTCGTGCAACTCCTCTCTCTCTCTCTCTCTCTCTCTCTCTCTCTCTCAAGATGGCCGATCGTGGAGGTGTCTTGTATCACACCATACTTTATGGTATGTTTCCTGTATATATCACGTCGATTAAGATGACGTGTCAAAAAACGTCAAGTTCTAAAAATATAGTTGCGTACAGTTTTTTAATTACTTTAAATTAAAAATGGTTATTTAAATAAAAACCTCTAGAGGAAAACATAACCTTGAATGTGTTGTTGCCAGTGTCATGGACATTCCATTTGCATTTTCCTGCCACAAGTCTGTCTAGCTCAGCTGTTACCTGAGCCACTGTCGAACTGCCACCTATAACTTTAATGAGGGCTGTTTGAGTCATTTTTTGCTTTGAGAAACTGAACTGTCACGGTCAGTACATCACTTTCCACTCCAACTGACGACAAGCAGTACCCAGGGAAACCTTCCGCGCACCCTTTCACCGGCAACATAGTGGAAGCCGAGAACAAGCAACATCTCCGCGTTTTTCTCACCGACGCCGCCACCAACCATACGGTCGCCTCCGGCTCCCAGTCCTCCATGAAGCTCGAGCTCCTCGTCGTCGACGAGACTTCAACGCCGACGAGCGGCTTGAGCACAGCGACAAAGAGTTCATCTCTGCCACCAAGCTGCCGGGTCGTGGTCGCGTTTGAGCCGCCGCGTCGTGGTTGCGTTTGGTTTGAGCCGCCGCAGACGGTACCTCGGGCTCGCCGGCTCGGCCAGCAGCCCAGCATCCAGCAGTAGACTGAAGCCAACAGTCCAACCCACAACTGAACTGTGGACTGAAACCGTTCAGGCCCAAACTATTTCGACCCAAACCAAATTGGACCCAACCCCAAACTAATACATCTACGCGAGCCCGTTTCGACCAAATCAAATCGGCCCAGTCAAGAAACTGACTACTCAGAGTTGCCATTTGACGTCAGCCATGAGCTAATTTATTTTTTGTCGTGGTCTACTGTACTTCATGGAAAAATAATCCATTTGATCCATACTTTAACTCCAAATCAGCTCACAGCAAATAAGTTGGGATCCTCGGCATTACTCCCTCTATTTTTTTCTTAACGTTAGGACAGGAAGATTAGTTCATTTCTCGAACTAAATTTTGTGTCCTAACGTCATCAAAAAAGAATGGTGGGAGTATTGTCTATGCAATAGACCTCTACCCGCATGAAAATCATCTATTTTGAATCTGTATTATATATATCTTCTCCATCTGTCTTCATGGTGAACTACTCCCTCCGTTCCAAAATATAAGCATTTATTGACTTTTCGAATTGTGTTTGACCGATTGTCTTATTCAAAAAATTTGTGAAAAAATAAAAATAAATACATCATATTTAAAATATATCTAACAATAAATCAAAATATAACAAAATAATCAATTTTTTTATAATTTTTTTGAATAAGACAAATGGTCAAACACAACTACGAAAAGTCAACAAATGCTTACATTTTGGAACGGAGGTAGTACAATGTGGTGCCACGCAATCTATTAGCTGATGAGCATAAGGAACACAAAGTTGGCAAATTTATACTGTGATTGAAGACACCACATCACAACATTTTGCTTGTCTTTGGCAGTTTGATGCGTGCTGGAGAGTGGTGAAGATCAACGTATTGTTTTTCCTGCTTGAATAAATGGAGAGAAACTGAGGGTGACTACCACTGGCTTTGCAGTCATGTGGCTTGTGGCGCCTAGTGTTTTTCTTTTTCCATTGAGGGAGTGAGGTGACGGAGGTTGGGGTAAGTTGAGTGGGGACATTGAACAATACAATACTGTAGTAGTAGTCCTTATTTAAGTACTCCGACTCCAAGCACGTATGACCGTCCGTCACCCAAGAGCAAGTATATATGCCCATCAGACTGGAGTCTTTTCACAGCTTACCAGTTAGTACCAACTCACCATCCACCCCAGTATGCCTCCAGTGGAGATGACAGCAACCATCTCGAACTCGTTGTTCGCCCTGACCATGGAGCTTTGAAGGATTCTTCATCCTTTCCTGCGTGGGCGCGGCTGCTCCCGGGGTTGCTGGCTTCTCTCCTCCATGCCACGGTAATCCGACCCCTCCTCATTGCAGTTATCGAGAGGGCTGGCCTCGCCATTGTGGAGCTCGGAGGGATCTGCCCGTTCATTGGCCTCTCGCTCTCGGCTTCATCCCTCAACCAAAGATGGTTCAAAGTTGTCCGCAAGGTGACGGCCTGAGACAATGCAGCTTCTTCAGTCCGAGCAAACAGCGCTATGGGTGCTATACATTCTTGCGCCGCGGACCTTCGACGTCTCCTTCAAGCTCAAGGTCGAGGTCGGGATGCTTGGGGCCATGCTGCACCTGCTGCTCAACAGCTTGGCACCCCGTTTTGTTCTCCAAAACAGCTCTACCTGATTCTCCACATGAGTAGCAAGAGTCTCGTGCAATCTTTGTTGCATTACTTTAGTTTGTTACGATGTCAACACTCACTATGGAATAACATGTCAGAAATTAACCCGATGCAATCGTTTTCTTATAAAATAAATATACCAGAATTCAAATATAAGCCGTACACCTACTCAGCTGCAAATCTGTCATTCCTTTGGTTTTGAAGGTACTGATGCCGCAATGTTAGTTGCTCAAAATAGAATTAACAAGGCACCCTCACCCAGCAAACCAAAACGGTATGATGCACATTTCAGGAAGTTAATTTGAGCGGATTGAACTAACATGTTAGAAACACACAACAAGATTCAAAGGGACAGCAAGCTGAACAGCACTGGAGATCAAAGCATCGATAATAAGAAAACACGATTTTGCATAAGGTACATATCACGGTAGCTTGTCTCGGCAAAACTTAGTTTAAACGAAAAATAACATAGCACCAGTACATAGCCTCTGCTGTCCATAAAACTTAGGTAACCCAGTGTTGCATTGCCCTTATCATAAGATAGAACCCTAGCTAGGACCGATTAAACTGCATTCCACAGATATCAACGGGCTTACACCTCAGGGACCAACACCGGAGGGCGCAGCTCATCCTCCTCCTTCGGGGCATGGATGGTAACAAGGTCAGGAAGAGGAGTTGTCGGTCCAAGCTTGCCCTTCGGGTCCCAGTCGAGCATGATCTTCACCTTAATACCAAGAACACCCTGCATTGTATCAACATGAATGGTCAGGCTACTACATCACATCTCCAAAGAAAATTTGCAAGACTGCACAGAATTCAAAAAATAGTAAGGTATTAAAGCAAACCTGTCGCAGAAGGACATGTCTAACAGCTGAGTCAATGTACTCATTCACTGGCTGACCAGATGAGATCATGTAACCATCCTTGAACTTCATGGACTTGGCTCTCTGGGCCCTGAGCTTTCCACTCACAATGACCTGAACAATTATGAGAATACTAGTTAGACTCCAAGGAACACCAGCAAAATTGTCTATGAGAAGCACAAGGTATCACTAACCTCACAACCCTTAGCACCACTCTCCATAACAAATCGGAGAACACCGTAGCAAGCCCTGCAAAGTTTAAAGCTAGTATGTAAAAAGACCCTCATGAAATATATATGGGTTACATGATTCAGCAAAAACATCCAAAAACTTCTTCATTGTATAGCTGCACTAAAATATGCAGCCTATCAACCAATAATAACCATAAAACTGGCTATTCAAATATGACAACAGATTGGGATGGCATAGAAATGTGAGATAGAATTAGTAGACAAACATCAGAAGGATTGTTCATCTGTGGATCTATCTCTCAACGGTTGTCTGGCCGCCGCTGCTTAAAAAGCAGCATTTCCTCTATGCACCAGTTTTAGCGCCCCACTATCATTATAAAGAAAGCAGGACAAAATATAACTGGTGCACTAATGCAGAATTCTACATTTACATGCCAGGATGATACCATGCAAATTAGTTTACAAAATCAGACCTACTTGTGATGATGTGTGCAAGGAAAACATGACAGTCAGTAACAGAAATGTGAGATAGAATTAGTAGACAAACAACAAAGGTCTTTCATCTGTGGATCTGTCTCAGCGGTTGTCTGGCCGCCACTGCTTCAAGGAGCAGAGTTCCCTTTCTGCACCAATATAATATCCCACCAACAACGAAAGAAGGCAGAACATGACACATACATGATGCAACCTTCATCTACAACGTTTATCATTTATAACACCATGTGCTCTAATGCATAATTTTACATTTATATGCAGGAAATACAAGACAATTTAAGTTACAAAATCAGAGAATAAACTACTCAGGAGGAAATTAAAGGCAAACATTAACGGTAAGCAAAACAAAAATGTGAGATAGAATTAGTAGACAAACAACAAAGGTCATTCATCTGTGGATCTGTCTCAACGGTTGTCTGGCCGCCACTGCTTCAAGGAGCAGAATTCTCTTTATGCATCAACATAATATCCCACCGCCACAGAAAGAAGGCAGAACATAACATATACATGATGCAATAATTCGGCTCCAACGTTTCAACCCTTAAATATACAAGTCACTATACTACTCAGATTTACACAATGACCAAATCTAAGCATTGGTTGCGCTGCTAAATGAACCTAATCCAGCGCTACTCATTCAACTACAGACTACTACCTGCATCAACAGCAGCTAATCGAACCATTAGGAGCAACCAATGGGGTTAGGATGTTATACCTGCGGACAGCGAGGCCTCCAAGGAGTTTGTAGCGGAGAGACTCGGCCTGGGCGATGGCGCAGAGGCCGCGGTTGACGACCTTCTCAGCGTAGAGCTCGACGCCGTTCTCGGGGAAGTTGAACCGCTTCTGCACGACGGAGGTGAGCTCCCTGATCCTGCGGCCCTTCTCACCGAGCACGTTCTGAGTGCGGGTGGCGCGGATGATGATCTCCGTGCGCATCGGGGTCACGCGGACCTCGACGCCGGAGTATCCGTCCTCGGCCAGCTCCCGGGTCAGCATCTCGTTGAGCTCGGCATAGAAGACACCATCGCTGACGAACTGCGGACAAACACAAGGTCAGATCGAGTAATGGATAGATGGATGCGTCATAGGTGAAGGGGGAAGGGCGAGAAGATGTGATGGCGTACCTTCTTCTTCTTGCTGATCTGGGTCGCCATGGTTGACGGTGAGGAGGAGGCGCTCGCTGCGGCGGCGGCGAGCGGGGCGCGTGAGGCTAGGGTTTTGCGGAAGTGAGACGGGAAGGGAGTGGCGGCGCGAGAGGAGGCGGCCGAGGGCAAGCACGGTTTTTATAGTGGAGCACCGCTGTAGGGTTTGCTGCGGAGATGTGGGTGGGATTGGAATTGATGGGCCGGACCGTCATCAGTAAGTGTGCTAGGTTGTGGACCTGGAGATCTATGACTCCGAGTAGTTTTCGGCCTTATGAGCCTTAGTTATTGGAGATTGGACAGCTGGAGAACAACGGCCCGAGTTTATCATGGCCATGGCCCATGGGAAGCCCAGTTCTGCATGTTTAACCGTGACCGTAACATCACGTCATTAGAGCAACTCCAGCCCAACCTTTAAAATTGGCCCTCTATTTTGGTCTTTGCAGGCCGGCCTCTAAAAATAGAGGCCCAGTTTTAAGGCCCCAACTCCAGCAGCAGTATGCAAAACTAGGCCTCTATTTTGTGGGTCCTATCTGTCAGCGAGAAATAGAAAAATCACATCTTTTCTGGTCGTCCAGATCTCGCCGCGTTCGTCCAGCTCCCGCACCTGCGTGCGCCGGTGCGCGCGGCCGCCGTTCCGGGTCTTGATACTGCGCGTGTGCGGCGGGTTGCGTGCAGCACGTTCCTCCGTTCTTGCCCGCCAGTGCGTGCCGCCGCCGCTCTAGCTCCGGCTCCTACCGGTGCGCGCCCGATTGCTGCTGGTTTCTCCAGCTCGTGCCTGCCAGTGTGCGCAGTCCAAGAGCCTGGTGTCGCAGGGCTCCATCCCTCTGCAGAACGCACAGGTTCATCTTCGACCTGACTGGCTTTCCATTTTCCTCTCTAGCTAAGCTCGCTGCACAACACAACCAAATGCAGAGTTTGATGTGCGGCTGTAACTGTAATTTAGTTACACAATAGCAATTGTCTATCTCATGAGCTCTGAATCCCATAGAACACGAAAGAATGTGCATGTCTCCTTGCCTTGTTCTACCGAGAAAAGCGAGATAGGACAGTAATGATTGCTAGCTGCTGCAACATCTTTCTTACGGTTGTATCTGTAATTAGTTAGTACAGTACCAATTGTCTATCTAATGAGCTCTGAATCCAATCTAACACGAAAGAGTGTGTAATTAGTCTGAATTACTGCACTGGAAGTAGCTCTCTGTAGTTACTGTTCTATTGGGAATTAGTATGAATTGACCTGTGAGAACATATCATTCTTGGCAAAGTGATCGTCAGTGTTGGGTATTATTTCATTCTTGGCTGGTAGGTCAGTTAGCTAGTTCATCTTGTACACTTGTGCTATAGAATGATGCTTGTCAAGCTGCACGGTGTATTGACCTTATAGTTCCATTTTCCTTTGAATGGACACTTGTATTCCATTTTCCATTCTCAAATCAGAGGTTGTTATATGTTTCCATTAATTTCTCATGTACTGAATGATGAGTGCAATAGTTGTGTTTATTTGCAATTTGGGGTGCCTTACCAATTTGATGTGAGGAAGATTATGTCATCTATTTAAATGTGTTAGAGCGGGTAATTTGTTCTCCATATTAACTGAGATTATTGTTTTTGTTGCAATTGCAGATGTCAACTTCTCGACGTAGAAATGCCCGTTGGTGGAAGGAAGATGATGATTCTGATATTGATGACCTCTTGATCATTGTCGGTCTCCGTGAGGGTTGGAGGAGGAGCAAGTCCAAAAAAAGTATCGTGGTTCGATGCCGGGTCGTCACAACTTACCGAGGGGCATTTCGGGAGGTCATGAGCGCATCTATCTAGATTACTTTGCCGACAAGTGTGTCTATCCCGAGAAGCATTTCGGACGACGATTTCGGATGTCCAAGTCGCTTTTCCGCGTATTGTTGGTGCAATAGAAGCTCATGACGATTACTTCCGTCGAAGCCCAATGCCGTTGGAGTTCTTGGAGCCTCTCCAATTCGGAAGGTCGTTGCAGCCGTTCGGATGCTTGCCTACGGCACTTCGCCGACTTCTTGGATGATTATGTCGGGATGGGAGAGAGCACCATCATTGAGTGTCCGACACATTTTGTGGAGGCTGTCGTCAATGTCTTTGGCGAAGAGTATTTGAGGGCCCCCAATGCCCGGGACACGGCGAGGTTGTTGGCCATCAACGGTGCAAGAGGGTTTCCTGGCATGCTTGGTTCCGTAGATTGCATGCATTGGAAGTGGGATAGGTGCCCTACAGCGTGGAGAGGTGCCTACTCGGGGCATAAGGATGGTCCTACCATGATCTTAGAGGCCGTTGCATCTCAAGATTTGTGGATATGGCATGCTTTCTTTGGTCTACCTGGTTCTCTAAATGATATTAATGTCTTGCGTAGATCTCCGCTCTTTGACAGACTTGCTTCGGAACGGCACCACGGTGGAGTACATGGTCAATGGAAACAAGTACACAATGGGATACTACCTTGCCGACGGGATTTACCCAGCCTGGGCAACATTTGTGAAGGCATTCCAAAATCCCGAGACCAACAAGAAGCTCAACTTCAAAAGGGCTCAGGAAGCAGCAAGGAAAGATGTGGAAAGAGCATTTGGGGTACTTCGAGGCTCACTTTGCAATTGTGCGAGGTCCAACGAGATTATGGAGCAAGGAGCAATTGTGGTATATAATGCAGGCTTGTGTCTTGCTACATAACATGATCATTGAAGACGAGCGGGAGGATGAAGATGATTTCAATTACCATCAAGAACGCTCCGGTATTCCGGTGTTGAAGCCGAAAGACTATGAATATCGTGATCCTGTATTGATCGAGAAATTCTTGAAGATGCACGAAGAGATTGAGGACAGGTCTATGCATGAGCAACTACGTGATGATCTTGTGGAGCACTTATGGTCAATTCATAGCTCTAGATGATGTATTTTCTATGTGTCTTCTCTTTCGTTGGATAATTTGTAATAAAAGAGATGATGTACTTTTATAATAAAATAGATGAATTGTTGCCTTTCGTTGGAACTGTTGGTGTTGGCTTTATCTCCCTTTTCTTGAATGAACAGTACTGTATCTTAATTTTGAGTTCTTCACTTGTTAGCCTACAGTCCATGAGATGCAGATTTATGTCACTGATTGTGTTTTCAATAATCTTTTGAAAGCATGTTTTCAATAATCTAGAGCATGGTGTTCTTCTGTCCATACATTCATAGCTCTTGTTACTAAAATAGCTCTTGTTAGCCTACAGTTGAAGATATGCTGATTATTAAAAGAGAATTAATAGGATGTCAGCCCGGGAGATGGTCAGGATTGTGTGGTTGTACAAACTGTTTGGAGAAAATGGGTAACTGAGATTTGAGAAGACTGGATTTCTCTCATTTCAAATGTTGATTACAAAATTGCATCTCATGTTTAACCAGAACAATGGCATGTTGGTGATCGAATCTATAATGAACATGGACAGATTGAACTATATTCACCATTTGGTTCAGCACTTGAAAATCATAACATTGCTCATATTGCTCATATCTCAACATAATGAACTTTTAAGCATGGAAACAGAGACAGATTAAGTACGGTGGAGGGTCTAGACAGCCAGCAACCAGTATCATTGGAGGAATTGACCACAAAAATATAGCAATAGTATGATGAACTGAGCCACTGAGGAGCTTTTTTAAAAAAAACACGACAGGTACCACAATTGTATGCCCAAGATGAATAAAAAAGTACAGTCCTGTGACGGTCAGACTGCAATAGATTAGTAGCTTATGTGCAAAATTATTGCCTGAGAACCATGCCTACTAGTAAATAATTTGAAAGATAGAGCTCACACCAACCAGCTCACACTGAAACATATTTCCTCATAAAAACACTGAACAAGTCACCAGATTCTGAACATCACAGTGGAAATATTAATAAAGACTACTAGCCACATTACATTCTCAAAGAACAGAACATTCTCAAAGAAGACAACATGGTGTAGTAATTTACTCAAAATCTGATATCTGAGAATACAATATATTCTGCAAGTAAGACACTTATTTCAGAACTAGGAAAAAAACCAAAAATGGTTGTTCCTCATCCACCACAAGTCACTAGTGCATATTATAGAGGGTCTGCAGTTTACATGAGAGCTAGCATGCACTTTCACCGACACTTGCACTATCGGTTACATTAGCATTAAGCAAGACGGCCTTTGCTAACTCCGCTCTCTTGGCCAGAACATATGTCCTTTGGTTCTCATCCATCTTGCTAATGTCTGAGAACATAATTTCCTTTTCTCTTTCCCATATGATGCGTTGTTGCTCGATCTCCAACTTGCGCTCCTCAATTTGTAACCGACGATTGTCTTCGATCTCTTTATTTTTCTTTGCAAGTTCATCAGCCTTCTGTTCGTTGATCCAAATTTCTTTCTTCAAAGCGGTTTCCTCAGCCTTCATGACCAACAGATTTTTCATGATGTCTTTGAATTCATCGTCTCCGTCACTTCTTTTCATCTTCTCATTTGATTGCTTCCTTCCAAGAGGACGGGCTGTCTTGGTTGGCCGGTTCGATTGTTCTTGTCCTTCATCGTCCGCTTGCTGGTTTCCAGCTGGGACATTGAGGTTGATGTCTCTTGACTTTGTCTGCCTTGAATAGCCAGCTGTTTGCATTGTTGTTGCAAACTTTTCTGTGCCTCTCACCTTGAGCCAGCAGTGAGTGAATTGACAAGCCTTGCCGTTAGAAGATCTGGCATACCTAGTTTGGACTAGCATCATCTACAACAAAAATATTAGATGTGAGCATGCATGCAGATTTCACTTGGCACATACAACTGTTGTAGAGATCAAGTGTAGGCTTACATGCTCTTGGTGTGGAACACCACTTGGACGAAGTCGCTCTATTTGTTCGAAGCATGCTTGAAACTTCATGCAGTCCTTTAGTATTTCTTGGCACCGTAACTCCAGAGACTTGGTACTCCGGTCGGACTCAAAATCCTTGTTCTTGTGGAAATGGTCAGCTATCCTCTTCCAATAAGATCTTGTCGGCTGATCTGTTCCTACTACAGAATCATTGCTGACATTGATCCAAGATTCACAAAGTTGAATGTCTTCTTCATGTGAATAGTTGCTGCCACGTTTAGGCTTTGTAGTTGGATTGGCATCCGAGGGCACTAGGATTTGCAAATCTGAATCAGTGTTCTGTGTCAGTAGATCCATGAAAGTTTGCGAGCTAGATGCCATTGGATCCTACAAAGCATAGTACAAAAGTTTTGCTGGTCAGTTATAGCAAATCTGGACATGGAAGCAAGCAAGTGAAAAATCATGATGTTTGCTGAGTATTATCGTGCTCTGGACATGGAAGCAAGCAAGTGAAAAATCATGATGTTTCAGGCAACAAACATGGCCATAGTTCAGACAACAAAACATAGACAAGAAAATTATTTCAGGTAAGATATGGATTGCAAGCTGTGCAACTTTAGATGTCTAGAGAAACTGAATTACTAGGAATGGAGAAACTGGATTGCAAGCTGTGCAACTCCAAGACAGAGGGTGTCAGCTTAAATGTGCAGTAAAACAGAGTTGTCATAACACATCATCTTATTGAAGGAAATTCTCCCACTGTTGCTACAAATTTTAACTCCCAACCAACACAAGTAAAAAATGCAAAACCTCACCCATCACATAATTGAACCGCTGAGAACACGGGAAAATAAAGAGAAGCCCCAAAACCTGTTATAAATTTTCATGTTTCTTGTAGAAAACATAGAGAATTAATTACCAGGGTACTATGATTTACTAACAATAAGTAGAAGCCTGAATACTAGAGCTTCTCTGAATACAGAACGTTACAAATGGAGAATACTAGTCTCAGGAATAGTGAAGCAGCTTATGCTGCAAATTGTAGTATAGAAAAAACAGTACCAAAACATATAAGGGCAATGAGTAGGGAAGGAGGGAAGCTCACAATTTTTCAAAGCATAAGCATATGATTTATTTCTGAACCTAGTATTCAATCAGTCTAAAAAAGCGAATGATTCTGTGAAGTATAAAGTTCATCCTATCCTGCAATGAACTGACAGATAGTTCATCCCACTATCAGTCACAGTGAACTGACACATAGTTCATCCTAGCCTTCTACTCATGGGAAATTGTTATTTTATAATTAGAAAGTCATTTAAATTTTGAACGTTGATTTCTTCTGGTACCTATTCAGTGGTACAGAATAGAGTTGAAAATGTTCTGCTGATTTCCAGTACATATTCAGTGCTACAGAATAGAGTTATCAGGTGATTCGGTGTACACCACCAATCATCAAATGAATTCTCAGGTGAATATGCACTTTACTAGATACTCACAAGCATGAATTATACTAAAAAATTACAACTGACACATCATGTACAAGCGATGTACACATCACGTACATGTAATCTACAAAGATGAAAACTAAGCTGAACTCATGAACATCTCAGCCAAAAAAGAACATATAAATGTACACATAACTCTATACAATTTTTTAGTTAACAGTGTGCACAAAAATTGCAACTAATTTCTCAAATAATCAAATGAGTAAAACAATGTCTCACCGAGATGAACAAAAGATAACCAGGATGGCATCAGTTGCAGGCAGATGAACATAGGAACAGATAAGCAAAGAAAATATTTCAAAAAATAATCGAGGCAGTTGAGAGCAAAGTATGTTGGACTGTAACCAATCATGAACATCCAGGAACCTAGAGAAAATCTAAAAACAAGTTGTGTATGCTGGACTGTACCAATCAAACTCATTGCTACAGAAATTATATAAAAAAACTCGTTGGTAAAGGAAAGAAATGAAGCGCTACCATTCCCTACTTCTACTCATGGACTAGCAACCGGACCCTATGTTGTACCATTCAGCTAAACAAGATTGAAAAGTGTGCGAACATATTTACATTGGTAGATGAGTCAGGTGTCCAGTCAAACACCGGCAGTGGCGTGGACACGAAATCGTCATCGTAGCCGAATTCGGGGGATGAAGCCGAGCTGCGAGCATCCCATGCATCGGTGCCAAGTTGAGAGCTGTACGGCGGCTCAGTGAAGCTCGAAGCGTGAGGGAAGGAGCATGGAGGCTGACCGCCGGGAAGGAGCATGGCGTTCGGTACACGAGGCAGACCATCGTGGCAAGATGGTCCTTCCGGCAGATGACGCGGGCCGTCGATGTGTGGAGGCAGGAAGCCGGCAGCGGCAGGAGGACGAGCTGTAGGCCGGAGAGGCGCTGCGGATGCCGGGCGCTGCTTCTTCTTGGCAGGAGGACGAGCTGTAGGCCGGGGAGGACGCGCGCCGCCGGAGAAGCCACCGCCACGAGGACCCGGAGCAGGTCCATCCATGGGCGGACGACGGGCGGCGGACGGTGAGCAGGTCGGCGTCGATGGTGTGCAAGTAGCTCCGGGAGGACGACGAGCTGCGGCAGGGCCGGCGACGGGCGACGGCGACACGGATTGGGCGAAGCCGGTCGGGATCGGGCGGGGCCGGTCGGGCGATGGCGATGGCGATGCTTCGTCGGACGAGGCGGCGGGGCCGGGACGAGGCAGCGGGGCAGCGCAGGACCAGTCGGAGCCGTCGACGGCCGAGAGCAAAGGCGGGCCGGCGCCGGCGGGCGGGCGACGGCCGCCGAGCAGCCGCAGCTCCAGATCCAGATCGAAGCGATTGAAGGGAGAAGAGGAAAAAAGAAAAGAAATAAAAAAAATAGTGGGTCCCACGAGTTGGAGAGGGGAATAGAGGGCCTCCGAAATAGAGGCCTGGAGATGGGATTTGGAGGGATATGCAAAATAGAGGGCCTTTTGAAGGCGCTCGCTGGAGTTTGATTTTTTGTTGGAGCCTCTAAATTTTAGAGTAGAGGGGCTTTTAGAGTGCTCCACTCGGAGTTGCTCTTACGTCGTCTTTTCAGTTCTCGGATGAGAAAAGAAAAAGAAAACGTAGTCTTATCTGGTCTCTGTGTCTAAAAAAAGGCCTCTTGCCGTCTGGCCTGCGAGAGTTTGGCTTCCGTGCAGCCCAATAAGAACATGGTATGTGCCTTGGGGTCAAAACAGAATTGACAGAAGATTAAGGGTGCGTTTGGTACGGTTTATTGAACTGTTTATTGAAAGTGCTTATGTTTAATAAGCAGTTTGAAGTGCCAAACGGTAAAATAGTAAAGTGTTTATGAGGTATAAGTAACTATAAGCACTTTGCCTTTTTGTACTACACATAAGCACTTTAGGCAAAGCAAAAAAACGTAGCTTATAGTTCTTGTGAGAATTATTGTTGCATAAGCAATCAAACCGTTTGGCAAAATAGCTTATCAAAATGGCTTATGAGGTGAAATGAGTGCATAAACTAGAAAAGCAAGGTTTTGGTTGCTTTGCCTCTCTAGTACAAAAGGAAAAGCTGCTTATGATTTGTTTGGTAATAAGTTACTTTTGTCTTCAACCTGTTTGGTACAGCTTATGGCTTATGATAGCATAAGCTGCCTCATAAGCCGGTCCATAAGCTGTACCAAATACACCCTAAATAGTTTTGATGAATAAGCATAAGTAGTTTTGTCAAACGGATTGACTCGCTTATGCTAGATAAGCAGTATAAGTAGTTTTGATAGAATAAGCACTATAAACACTATAAACACTTTGTGCATAAGCGGTACCAAACACACCCTAAGCCTTAATTCCTTGCTACTAATTACAGACCACACTATGGCGTCAAATACTTTCTCGTTCTTTGCCCGTTAGGCGTTCATGCGAGATTGCTATCTCTTCAACTCCGTATCGTGTGCCGTCCTGCTAGGATCGTTGTCTTGTTTTTGTTTCTGTGACCACTCACTATGGGAATCATCTTCCCGACTTCACCGCTTGTCATAGACGATTTTTTTTTCTCGAACGCGCAGGAGAACTGCGTGTCATTGTATTAAGAAGGTAGAAAAAACCCCGAAATGGGAGCAAGGTTCGGATACATGGATACTCCTTTTACATACGCGCCCGGATTAAAACACAAACAACACCCAGCATGGCCTCACTGCAGGCTTTCGATTCGTTGCCCCGGCGCTCCAGCCATACGCCATAGGACTAGCTCTTCCGTTATGGTATTTAGGATTACCGCTGCTGAAGGCCTTGCCCCATCAAAGACGCAGCGATTCCTGTGCTTCCAAATCATCCAGGCAACCAGGATTATTATGGTGCTGAGCTCTTGTCGTCGATCTTTGTTTGTGCGGCTCAGGGTCCGTCTCCACCATTCCTGGAGGTCTCCCGAGTCTTGCGTAGGTGCCTCATGTTGCAATCCAATGGTGGCCAGCACGTGGAACCAGACCTCCCGGGCTACGACACAAGAGACGAGGATATGCTGAATAGTTTCATGTTCTTGGTCACACAATGGGCATTGTGCTGGATGCTGCAGTCCACGTTTTGCCAAGCGCTCTGCCGTCCAGCAGCGATCCATAGCAGCGAGCCAGATGAAGAGCTTTGCCCGCAGCGGCGCCCATGTTTTCCAAATTCTCTTGTGCGGCTCAAAGGGGATGCTGCCGGTGAAGAGGCACTGGTAAGCCGACTTTGTTGAAAACTTCCCCGATGCCGTGGGCGTCCATGTGTGCACGTCGGGCACGCCCGGACTGATGGGTACTCCATGCACCGCGTCCCAAAGCTGTAGAAATTGCCGGATCGCCAGCACAGATAGCCCCTGTCGAAGATCATGGCGCCAAGCGTTATTCTCCATTGCTTGCTGGACTGTCGTGGTGCGTAGCGCCTTCCGTTTGACGTGTGGTAGTAGGGCAGGCGCCAGGTCCTGGACTGCCTTGCCATTGATCCAGCTTGTCCGTCCGAACTTCGTGTTGGCTCCGTCTCCGACCGTGGTTTTGGTGGTCGCCATGAACACTGCACGCACCTTGCTCGGCACCTGAAAGTTGAAAACGGACCAAGGCTTGTCCGGTTCTGTTTTTTTCAACCACAGCCACTTCATTTGCAGTGCCCAGCCTAGGCGTTCCAGGTGTAGGATTCCAAGCCCTCCCATGTTGAGAGGTCTAGCCACTCGTTCCCATGACACCGGGCAGTGGCCACCCCGTAGTTCCTTGTGTCCTCTCCAAAGGAAAGCCCGTATGATTTTCTCGATCTTCCGGATCATCCATTTTGGGACCTCCATGGCTAGGAGCATGTATATGGGGACAATGGTGAGGACAGCCCCGACGAGTACGAGGCGTCCAGCTCTGTCAAGTAGTGAAGCTTTCCATCCCGGCAGTAAGTCCGCAATCCGATCAACGTACGGTTGGAGGTCTGCCCTGGTGAGGCGTGCCGGAGACAGGGGCAGGCCTAGATATCGACATGGAAAGGAGGAGGTTTGGCATTGCAGTGCAAGGGCCGCTTCCTGTACCTCCTGTTCTTGACACCTTATTGGCGTGATTGTCGATTTTGCTAGGTTGACCCGCAGTCCCGTTGCCCCTCCAAATTTGCGCAGCAGAGTAGAGAGCAGATGTAGATCTTCAGTATTCGTCGAAGTGAAGAGGACAACATCGTCGGCGTACACGAAAACTCGATGGCCGAGATTCGTGGGCGCTAGCGGCCTCGAGGAGTTGTAGACTTTCCGCTTTGTTGATTAGAGTTGTGAGAACATCCATGGTCAAGATGAAAAGCATGGGCGAAAGGGGGTCTCCCGGCGCAGGCCTCTTCGGTGCTGGATTGTGTCCCCTGGTGTTCCATTTAACAGCACCCTTGTAGTGGAAGTCGCCAACAGTCTGCAGATGAGATTGCAGAACCGGTTTCCAAAGCCCAAGTGCCCTAGAAGCTGAACCAAGAATGCCCAGGAAATGGAGTCAAACGCCTTCATGATATCCAACTTAATTAGAAGACGAGGCAGATTCCTTTGGTGCAGGAACTTGGCCATATGTTGCACCAGGAAGAAGTTATCATGGATACTCCGTCCTCCGATGAATGCACTCTGGTTGTTCTCTACGATTTCCGGTAATTTCGGTGCTAGGCGATTGGCCAGGATCTTGGTGACAAGCTTGGCGAAGCTATGGACTAAACTGATCGGGCGGTACTCACCAATTGTCTCTGCTCCTTCGCACTTGGGGATGAGCACCACCAAGGCTGAGTTTAGTCGGTGCAACATTCTTGAGTCTCCGCCATGCACCGCACCTATGGCCTGCATCATGTCATGCTTGATAATTCCCCAGCACTCTTTGTAGAATCTTCCGGTGAATCCATCCGGACCCGGCGATTTATCCGCAGGCAGCAGCTTGATTGTATGTAAGACCTCGCCTTCGGATATCGGCGCGTCCGGACTCCGGAGATCGTGTGTTTGGTGGTGGAAAAAGGCAGATCCAACGTCTCGGTTCTTGGCGCCGCGGTGCCTAGAAGGTTGCTATAGAACTGCCGGATTGCCTCCTCTTTATCATTGTGGTCTCGTGAGGAGAGCGTCTCCTTCCCGGAGACCGGCGATTATGTTTTTCCGCTTTCGGTATCTTGCATGCGCGTGAAAAAAGGATGTGTTAGCATCGCCTTCCTTCAGCCGATCAATCCGTGCTCGGACGCGTGCGATGGTGCGTTGGAATGAGGCCAATGCTAGGCTGTGCAACTTGAGCCTCTTCCTTAGTCTTTCTTCCTGTTCCGTCAGCCCCCGCATCTCCCGAGCAATTTCCAAGCGGTGTAACAATTCTGTTGCTAACTCAATCTGCTGCCTTATGTTTCCGACCTGTTTCGACTCCAAGCCTGCAGCCTTCGCGTTAAGTGTTGAAACTTGTCCGCTAGCCTTTCGATGGGTCCAGCCGTTGCTCGCTTGTACACTCTTGCCAAGCCTGCTTGACCATCTCTTGGAACCCCGGGAGTTGAGGCCAAAACGCCTCGAAGTGGAACCTTCTCTTGCCGGGATGCATGCTGTGCAGGCCTAGAAGCGAGGGCAGTGGTCGGACATGCCAGCAGCCGTGCTGTGGAGCAAACAGTCCGGGTAGATGGCTTCCCAAGTCAGTGAACAGAAGACTCGGTCCAAACGGGCGAGGGTCGGAACCGAACGTTCGCTCGACCACGTGTATTTCCTTCCTAGCAGCTCGATCTCCCGAAGCTCCAGGTCGTTCAGTAACCGCCGGAACCTGCCCATCATGGCTCGGTCTAAATTGGTGTTATTCTTATCGTTGGCCCGGTAGATCATGTTGAAATCCCCGACTACGGCCCACGGTCCCGGGCAGGCAACGCGGAGATCACGTAGCTCTTGCAAGAACAGCAGCTTGCGTTCATCCAGCTGAGGCCCATAGACGCAAGTCAACCACCCCTCCAAACCATCGGCCTTCCCGAAACGGACCGACGCCGTGAAATCATCTACACGCATGTCCACCACCTCACAGGTTGAGGATTTCCAAGCGATTAGAATGCCTCCCCGGGTACCATCCGCAGGTAGCGCGTTATGACGATCGAAGTCTTGACCCAGTGTGCCGAGTAAGATTGAGGTTGACATGTTCGCAATTTTTGTTTCCTGCAGACAAACCACGTCCGGCCTCAACCTCGGAGATGATCCGTCGGACTCCATCCCTATGCGCCTTGCAGTTTAACCCTCTCACATTCCAGATCAGTATATTGGAGAAATCCATGAAATACAGGGCGGGCGACCTGGATTAGGGGAGCTCGGGGCTGCGGCTACGCGCGCTCCAGCGAGTTCCTCTCCCAATCCCCTGGTACGCTCCAATTAAACAGAGCTGTAAGCGCCTCAATTTGGGTGGGGGTTAGCGGATGATCAAAGAGCTTGGCGTAGGTATCAGCGTGCTGTGGGGCCAGCATGGCCTGATTCTCGGTGATGCCCAACTTCTTCATGAGAACGGCCTGTGCGCGCTGCACCGAGGTTGTCATCGTTAAAGCGGAGGCCAGCCGCTTGCTACGCGCGAAGGGGGTAGCTGTAACGGTGGCCCGTCGGGCCCTACCCCGCGGCGGTGGTACCGACACAGGCGGCGGTGGTGCCAGCATTGTTATTGCCCCCAGAAACTGCTGGGCGGCCGGCTGCAGGTGGAGTTCCGGCTCCATATTCTCAGTCTCCGCTGCGAGAGTAGTGCCGCAGACAGCATCTGGTGAGTTTTAATTCCCTTTAATCCTGAAACCATATTTTTCTGGTAGCATAATCTTTAGCGTCGATTTTGAGATTGATTCATTGAACTAGACGGCCAGTTGATTTTCCAAAGAACTTATTGGACGGGGATCTCGCCTTGCTTACGGGGACGATTGATTAAAATGACCTTGGTGTTGAACAATCTGCTCCGGCATGCGTGCGCGATGGCAGGGTCGAAGAAATGGTGATCTCGCATGAACGTCTGATGGGCTCAGAGCGTGAAAGTTAATCAAGGCTTAATCTTCCGTTAATTCTGTTTTGATCCATCATGTGACACATGTCACATTTTTTATTGGCCACCCTGCATAGGACTGGAGCCGATCCGGTGATTCTTTAGGGCATGTACAAAGGAGAGCTCACTCGTGGTCTCTTAGGCACATGTATCCAAGCAAAGAGATATAAAACAACTCTAGTCATACAAAGGAGAGACTCTACATAATGTCTTTTAACAAATGCATATTATTAATGATTGCATGACATAAGTCGTCTCTTCACATGTATAACGGTGCTCGGAGTTGTCTCTTACATCGGAACACGTGATAGAGACCGTCTCTTCGTCAAGAGACCACCCAGCCGTCTCTTCAAAGGTTGGAAGGGCTATTTGCAAAAATACATTGCCACATCAGCTCAAGAGCTCGCTCATTTATTGGCGTTGTACATACCCTTAGCGCTGGAGCATGTCGATTGCGATTTTATATGAAATGGTTGGCTGAAAGACCATGGCCAAACAGAGCAGAGATTGTTCCTGTGTGAAGCCTGCTTAAAGCTCGATGTAGGTTGGATTATATTTTAAAATACTACGGCTACTGCATCAATCATTGTATACATATGCTTTCTATTACAACCATGAAAACCATCAATGGCACACAGACGAAACAAAAATCTTAAGCAGAGAAACTTATTCAAATATTAAAGTTTATCACTAAAATTTCAATCATATCTAACAAAAATCTAAACCTATTATTATTGCAAAAAGTATATATATTATGGTCTCAAACAACTATTTTTTGTATCTACCAATTGGAGTCTTTCCTTTTTTTTTTTTCAAGTGTCCAAAAGTTCACCGCAACTATTTATTTTTCATATAATACATGTCATCATCATCGTAGCCAATTGGCATTTGTCAGCATTGTTGTTGTAATGTACTATGCAAGCCTGATTTACCTCATGACTAGCACAACATTTGTTTGCCGGAGGAAAACCTACCTCACTTCCGTTCTTCGTCGCTATCGCCATTTGCACCCACATGGGTCGTGTCTTTCCTTAAATTGTATTGTATGTCCTCTGTGGGTTTATTAGTTTTCATAGGATCCACAAGGGATAACTAGTATGGATTAAAGAGTTAGAGGATTTTTCATTATGCAAAACGGAAAGATCGATTTCACAGGATTTTAACTAGGTTGGTATTGATGGGAGAGAAAATGAAGAAATGTAGCAAGAAAGAAATACTCGGGGTGTGATTGGTTCTGGTAGGAACGAAACCTGGCTAAGTTCATCACATGCGAGATGGTGTTGCTTAGTTCTCTTCTCTAGGTAGCCTAGCTAATGCAAGATGATATTTGGTTGGATGTATTCGAACGTGTTTTGCACTTTCTCTCCTCATATCACGCCATGCTCTGCACCATGGGAGCCTGGCTCACGAGATATAAATATTTTTTATGCACATGCGGAGCCAAGCTCGAAGGGACATCTTGCATCTGGTCCACACTTCCAATCACACACACAAGTCGTAGCTAAAACTATAGCCAACCACTTGCAGTTTAAGATGGTGTGCCTCCATACGCACTTTTACATTGTTGTTGAGCCTCATGGGTAGTAATAAGGATTTCTTTCACAAAAATGATTTTCTTTTTTGTAATGTTGTCGACATATATTTCCAATATTAAGCGGTCTTCTAGTAGCACTAGATGATGGCAATTTGGTTTATCATGGTTGCATTAGGCGAGAGCATGGTCAAACAACCAAGGTGGGTGATATTAAAAGGAGCTAGGATTGCATAACAACCATCGTTTTGTAATCTAATTATATGATGATGATTCCGCAATAAGGTTTCGAGATGATGGCTAAAACGCCATTGTCCCATATTAAAAAGAAATCTAAAGATCGTTTCCTACAGTACATGTGTAACTTTCTTGGCCAAAGAGAAAACCGTGTAACTTTAAAGCTTAGCATATTTTATCTTTTTTATAAGCCGTGTAGTAGTAGGACACAAAGCATCTGGTTGAGAAGAAGCTATCGTCCTGTCAATCAAGGTATCTCACTGTAATTTTAGCTAACGCTGAAGGGACAGATAAATGTGAACCATTTTTTCGTTTGCAAGGAAAACTGAACTATTTCGACGGCTTTAACACTTTGCGGCAACATTTTCTTCCAAATCAACCGTTAGAAAGCACGTGTAAACATCTAATCAAATCGTGCACATTGCAAAGAATTTCTACTCCACATGTTGTATACAGTACCGACCCATACCCAGTGAGCAGAAATTAGAAAAAGCACATGGGGCCACGCAAACCTAGATAGATCTTGATCTGACTCGGGAATCCCGGGGGCGGGATGATGGATGCCAGCCAGGCCTCTCCGCCCATCAGCCGTCCGCCTGCCCAACGACGGCCCAGATCCTTCGCGGAGCTAGCCGGCCCACGCCGGTGGGCCTCCTCCTCTGACGAGCTAGCCTGCCCAACAAATCATTTCGTCCGGGTCGCACACGCTCGCTCGCGAGCAGTCTCCACCGCCTTTCAGCAGCAGCAGCAGCAGTCGCCGTCGCGGAGCTCTGCCGCCAGCCGGGCCGAGGCCGCTGCAGCAAGGAGGAGGAGGGATGAGTCTCTTCGGGCTCGGACGGTGAGTGCGCGCGATCCCGATCGAATTCCCCGCAGTTCCTCTTCGCCCCCACCCCTCTGGCTCTCGCTTTGCTTCGTCGCTATTGTTCCCTGGGCCGGTGGGTGAGCTCGGGAGGGCGAGATCCAGGGCGCCGGCTGCTGGAATTGGGTTGGCATGGTGACGTGCCGGATCCACCTTGAGGATCGGGGGTCAATTTCTGCTTCATCTGTAGCTGTAGTTTGGCGCTGCTTGTTTGTCGTTGTCCCAAATCATAACCACTTGGGGGTCTTTTTGCTATTTCGTTTAGTGCACCGTGCGTGCCCCTACTGTGCTCAATTCGCTTACCCTGCTAAGTTTCTAGCTGTTCCTAGCGAGTAGTAGCTTTCGGGCATCAGATCATCCTGAGTTCGGTGGGTTTGGTTATCTGTATTGTCCATGCTCTGCTTAGAGATTTTACTTGCTTCTGATGCAATTAGACTAAATAATTTGAATAATTTGGCAGGAACCAGAAGACATTCCGTCCTAAGAAGAGTGCTCCATCAGGCAGCAAGGTAACACGGCTTTCCTATTTCCCCCTTTGATACTTAGGTACCAGCTAGAAGAGCATCTGCATGCACCTTTCTTTGGACAGTCTGAGGAGTCTGCTTAGTGTGTATATGGATTATGGATGTTGTCATGCTGCTCTGGCGATCTGCCTGAAATTGATATGACTAGGAGAATAAACGATCAAGTATGATAGCTTAGCTAAGCATTGGTAGGACCGTCATTTAATATACAAGAGCAACATTTCTAAATGTTCATATCTTTTGAAAAAAAACAGCTGCCTTGATGTCAAACTGTTGCCACTGCTAGATTTTCCAAATGTCATGCTACACCCATCTTTTGACCAGCTGACATGAACTATAGGGATAGTACATGTTATTTCTTGTCCTTGAAATATCGTCCACCAGAACTTATAAGATTACAATTTAGCACTTTTGATCAACTTCAGGAATAACATATGATGTACTACTGAATTAGTGCTAGATCTAATTAGAATATGGCATGTCTTCTGTAATTGGGATCATGACAAACTATCATGCATATATTTCCACTTCACACAGTCTGGTTCGAACATTGTGCATCATCAAATCAGAAAGAAGCAGTAAACTGTGACTAGGAATTCATCTGTGTTTGACTTCACTAGTTGTCATTCCTAGTTTTGATTGTGTCTAATATTGAACATCCAAACTATAGAGCAGTAGTAAAATCATGATAGTCAAAAAACATCTTAGTCGACATTTTTGTTGCTGTACACTAAATTCTAGACGATCCTGTTGCTTGGGTTGGTGACTACACACACGCGAAAAATGGATTTTAATGCACTGTTTTTCTTCCCACCTAAAGTCACTCAGTATGAAACATTTTGACACATTTGCTACCTTGGTCAATCCATCACAAATCATGTATGCAGTACAGAAATGTAAAGGGATCTCGTTACTCATGTTGTGGTTGTGCCTCTGGGCCCTAGGGAATTTTAATTTCTGCATGCCATGTACCCAGATCGCTTATTCGTTTTCTCTCGAATACGTAGGAGAGCTGCATATCTTTATACTATACAAGATTGCTTATTTATATCCATCCTTTTATGATTATTTGTTGCAATTGCGCAAGCCCTTGTTGCAGTAGTTCAACACATTCAATCTCAAATCTTCATCTGTCCATCCCTTTGGTTACTGTGTCCCCTTTTATGAGCACACTTCTAGTTTTTTCTTCAAAAGTTTCTTCTGTTCTTGCATGTTACACATACCACTGTCAAAATAAGGAACATATACTAAAACATAAAAATGTCTGCAGACCTTGCATGCTTTACTTAATTAGTGCTCCCAATTCGTCTGCAGGGTGCTCAGCTCCGGAAGCACATAGATGCCACTCTCGGCAGTGGAAACCTTAGGGAAGCAGTGAGGCTGCCTCCTGGAGAGGATATTAATGAGTGGCTTGCCGTGAATAGTAACTCTCTTCCTTGTTTTATTTTTTCCCTTTTGGATTTTATTGATGTATATCAATATCTGTGGCTTAGTACTGAATTATGTAACAACCCCTAGAATGTTTCTAGAATCTAACTGCTTCACCAGAGCTAACATGTTTATTTTTCATTTCAGCTGTGGATTTCTTTAACCAAGTTAATCTGCTCTATGGCACGCTCACTGAATTCTGCACATCTGAGAGCTGCCCAACAATGACCGCAGGTCCAAAGTATGTCTTTTCTGTAAATCTCATTCTTGGATATATCACAAGAATTATCATATTCCATCTAAACAAAGTTTCTCGATTACAGATCTGTGTAATTGTGTTCTAACTTGAGAGAAACTGCTTCAACTTTAGTATGTTAGTTTTGTGTTACATGCTAATGAGTAACAAAGTGGCTCATGTTATTGTATTATTTTTCTACCATCACTCTAAATGTTATCAATTTTTTGCACACCTTGAAATGTCCATTGGTATCTATATAGGAGCTGTGAGATTGAGGTGAACTTATATCATAGAACATTTTGCTCCCTCGTAAAATTTGGTTCAGCAAGATGTTCGCACTAAGAGAGATATGCCTGAAGGCTTGCGATTTTTTATTTGCAATTGCCTTTCTCTTCAGTATCTGTCCCTTTTCCAATTGTCTATTAGAGTTAAGTGTGACTGAGCGTTATCTATCAATGGATATTAGTGGCAGTTGCCTTATGTGAATTTTTATAGCCATGATATGCCCTTCCTGAGAGAAGTGTCCAGAAAAGACCTCATTTGTGACAGTTGTCTTATTTTGTGCTAAGCATTTGGAAGTAACACCAGCTATTGTAAAGATGATTTTGCATCTTCATAATCTCTTAAGACATTTTCTCCAAAAGTAGTTGAATAGTACTATTTAGATCATATCCTGATGAAGCAGACATGAATATTATTATCTAGGTACGAGTACAGATGGGCTGATGGTGTACAGATAAAGAAACCCATTGAGGTATCAGCACCAAAATATGTGGAGTATCTGATGGACTGGATTGAAGGCCAGCTTGATGATGAATCCATATTTCCTCAAAAACTTGGTAAGTTGCTAGTATCATGGAATAAGTTTCTTACAAATACTTCGAGTCTGTGGGCATTTGGCATAGAGACTGATGATTTTATTTCCCTTGGCACAGGCACACCATTCCCACCAAACTTCAAGGAAGTAGTAAAGACCATTTTCAAGCGCCTGTTTCGTGTATATGCCCACATATATCACTCTCATTTCCAGAAGATTGTCAGCCTTAAGGAGGAAGCTCATCTTAACACCTGCTTCAAGCACTTCATTCTATTTACAAATGTAAGCCCCATCATCCAACAAAACTATCAATTTTGTATGTAAAACATAATCACGCATCGCCATTCTTGACCGATGACAGCAACAGCGAATTTACCTGTGTTGGTCTATATTGTAGGAGTTTGGCCTGATTGACAAGAAGGAACTGGCTCCACTCCAAGAGCTCATTGAATCCATCATTGTTCCTTACTGAAAATGAAGGGTTGCTACAAACGCTGATACAGTGCTCTTCATGTTAATGGCTAAGGCTACTTGTGACAGTTGGAATAGATTTTATTGTCCCTGTCATTAGACATAAGAAAAAGGACACTAGACATTGCTAATTCTATATTTGCGTGTGCTCGTGTTCTCTCCTGATTATATATTGGCCATGTAAGTGTGCCTGCGCTGTTTTATCAGCTATAGCACGATCGATGTACTATCAAAGAAAACACAAAACATCACGATTGAATGCAGTGCTTGTTTCACAGTTGTGTTACCATCATTCATGCATTTTGTCAAGGACACCGCCTAAGTTTTTGGTATATTTAAATGCTTTCTGTTTCCTGTGTTAGGAGTAATTCATTCAAGATTTGTCTCCTGGTTTTTTGGTATATTAGGGGCTTTAGCATAAGGCCCTATTTGTAGGACGGAATGGATTGTCAATTCCTACTGGCGAAACCTTGCATAATCCAATAATAGTCAATATAAATAAAACAGTCGATGCTGCAATGTGATTACGAACAGACGGAAGAACTGCCATTTTCTGCTCTGATCACAGTCACAAACTAGAAAACATGAAGATGAAGATACACCATCACATTACATACCATGGCGTGGCATCACCTAAAGCTTCGACTGGTAGAGAAAGGGGAAAACACACGAGACGGTTGGCAATACTAGTGCTACCACGAGATGCGGTAGATCGAAGCAGAGCAGATCGGATCTTGCCGCTTAACACAGAGATCAAAGATCCTGCTACTGGTTTCAGACGCGGCCTTCCCAGAGGCAGGGCTGGTCGTCGGCGCAGAGCGTGACGAGGGCCGGCGGCGGGGCGAGGCCGAGCGCGGCGGCGCGGCGCCAGCGCTGGGCGCGGGTGAGCCCGAGGCAGGGCCCGAACCGCATGTCCATGTCGAACTCCCGCGCCGCGCGCTCCTGCTCCTCCTGCTGCAGCCTCCTCGCGTCGCCGTCGGTGCCGTGATCTGCGAGGAACGAATCGAATCGATTGATTGGTCAAGTGCCGATGCAGAAAGGCTAGCGACGGTTGAGGAATCGAGACCGGAGGATTCGATCGAAAAAAATACCTGGGACTGAACGGGCAAGGACGGCAGGCGTTGCCTTCTGGTGCTGCGACGCCGTCGCCTTCTTGGAGACGCCGCCGGTGGGCTTGGTGGCGGCGCTGGTGTGGGCCTTCTGCTGCCGGAAGAAAGACTTCACGTCGCCGCTCCTCGTCATGGCTCCGGCGACCTCTCTGCGGCGACAGGTGTTGGGGGAGGAGAAAGGGGATGGAGATGGACGGAATGTGGCGGCGGCGGCGGCGGAGAGGAAGGGAATGGAACGTCGGGTGGGGGCAGGTTTATATTGTGGCCGTTCGCGAGGACACCGCGGCCGTTGTCGTGTGGACGGGGCTTGATACGAATTTTGAATTTCGAAATGAGCGTCTTCTCGTCTCCACCTTCGAGACTCGAGTACTGACGAGTCTGCGACAGACTGTTGCTTGAACGCGAACCGATGGATGGATGGATGAGGTTCCTTCTTGGAGAATGCAGTAGCATCCCACCGTCCAATCACAAAAGCTAGGGAGAACCGATGCTGCAACCGACAAGAGAAGCTCTTTGAAATGCCTCCTCGAGTTCATCCTCCATCCTAGAAACATTTCTCAAGTTCCCAAAAAATCCATATAAAAGGTTTTATAAAAATAGATTATGATACTTCATTCTAGAACATAAAGGCTTTCGGTCGCGCTCGCGCGCTGGGCCAGCTCACAAGAGGACAGTGGGCAGCGAGAGGTGACGACGGCGATGGTGTGCGGGCGGTGCGGCAGCGAGGCACATTGCCGGTCAGGTTGGGTTTTGGGTTGCCGAGGACACCGGTGGTGGTAGAACCTCCATTTCGAGCGACCTTAGAAGGTTCTTGGGAGTGGATGCTGGTCCGGCGGTGGGCGACGGCATGGTGATGCGGCGAGGCGGCGCCCGATGCTGTCGGAGCTGCACGGGAGGACGGTGGGCGTCGCTGGCCGTAGGGGAGAGCAAAGGAGGAGGGAGCTGCACAGGGGGAAAGGAAGAGGATGAAGGCCAACATCAGGAGGAGGACGACGAGCATGGGGAAGAAAGGGAGACGGCCGCAAAGAACAAAGGGACACGTGGCATGTAACGGCACCGGTAGCGTGCTCGGTGAATCGTGCGACCGGTCGCGCGTTAACGCAACCCATTCTAGAAGCACTTCTCAAATTTGTTCTAGAACTCAAAAACAGAAAAAACATAGCTTCTCATGTATGCTCTACTCTTCTTTATATTGAAGATACACATGAGAATCCGTTTTATCAAACATTTTTTTCTAGAGAGTCTATTTTCTAGAAAATTCATTTTGTAAAAAAATCCATTTTTAGAGAAGCCTTACTAAAATTAACCTCAAGTACGGATGAAGTTCTTCCGGATTATGTTTTGGAAAATACTAGCCGGTAGAGTTCAATCCCAAACAACCATTACATCAAAATATATTGTTATGCTCTTTGCCTCATCGTATACAAACAATTGAATGAACTTGTTCATCACAGAGATTGAGAATTAGCACTAACCATGACTACTCAGTCCATCCAACAATAATCATAGGACATTGGTTGCTCTACTTAGGGTGTGTTCGTTTCCTGGGGTCTAAACTTTAGAGCTGTCACATCAAAAAGAATCTTACTATTTAGGAGTATTAAATAAAATTTAATTATAAAATAAATTACAGGTCCCGAGACTAATTTACGAGACGAATCTAATGAGGTTAATTAAGTCATGATTAGAAGACGGTTACTGTAGCATCACTTTAGCAAAACATAAATTAATTAATCTCATTAGATTCATCTTAAAAATTAGCACCAATCTGTCAATAGGGTTTTGTCATTAAATTGATCAAGATATTCATAAATAGTAATATTCTCTTTGATGTGATAGTGTTAAATTTTAGAGGGCAGGAAACGAACATGGTCTTACTTATGCGAAATGGTCACTATTATTTTTTAGTATCATACTTTGATTTTTATAGATCATGTTACGTTTTTATATGGGTAAATTCCTTAGTTGTCATAAAAATATATTGTTTCCTTAGTCATAATAAAAAAAGGAATTCTCTTATCTACCATTGAATTGAAATTTACATCCCTTATCTACCACTCAACAATAACTTTAGCCGACAGAAAATTTGTTCTCGTCGCTACAATTTCATACTATAATGGCATAATAGGTTTGTCTATGTGTACTTCCTCGACGTGATGGCATCACTGGCGGACGCGACGGGCCGCCCACTGCTCTCCGTCAAGGAGATCAAGGTGCACACCATCTTAAGCTCTTTAATTTTCTCTCTCAACAGCAAAAATCATTGACTCTGTATAGTCTTATACTAGTGTTTATTTTTTCAGGAGAAATAATATTGTACTAGCATAGTGTCCGTGAGTTGTTACGGGAATTACATATACATTTGAATAGACATTTGCTTGTACCCTTCTATGGGAGCTATGATTTTATGAATTCACGATCAATATTAAGCTTATTATGTCACACCTCTTAATTTTGAAATATAAATAAAATTTAAATTTACTCACATTTTCAACTTTACATTTTTTTTGAAGGAAATCAATTTTCACCACCACTTAAGTTGAATACTATTTTCTTGCGTTTGCATTTCATCATTCAAATTTTTTGCTTCAAATCAAACTTAACTTTAATATGAACCAGAAAATAAAAGCATGACGATGACACCTTCACTCTTCAATGCTATTGATATTGTTTTCTTAGATAAAGATAAATCCTTGCTGTAATCAGGTCTAGAGGGTTGGGTGATTTCAGATTCCTTGAAACAGAATATTACAATTAATTGACCAATATATGCATAGTTGCATTAATTTTTCTTCTTCTTTTGTATTGCAGTTATACAAAATACAAATTCAATCATTCGGCTAATAATTAAAACATAAGAGGTTTGCAAAAATAATAATTAAAACAAAAGAAATATAGGGCAATGTGGTGTGAGATGGGTTGCGATTGTTTATTTGGGCCCATGCAACCCAATTTATTCTCAACAAATGAATGGTCTTAAACCTCTCCATCTCTAACGGGCCAACCATGGCTGTCGTCTTTCTAGCTCAGACCGGGCATGTCATGTATAGGCCCCGTTTGGGACAGCGAGCAGACAAAACGCTTCGATTCTAAGGCACCGTTCGTTTCCACCCTCTAAAATTTATATATCTGTCACATAAAAAGAATCTTACTATTTAGTAGTATTTTTATTAATTTAATAACAAAACCTATGTCGCGACCCCCCTCTAATTTGCGAGACGAATCTAATGATCCTAATTAATCTATGTTTTGCTACGGTGATGCTACAGTAAACATCTTCTAATAACACCATAATTACCCTCGTTGGATTCGTCTCGTGAATTAGATAGGGAGTCTGTAATTAGTTTCGAGATTAGACTTTATTTAGTACTCCAAAATGATAAAATTCTTTTTGATTTGACCCCTCTAAAAATTATATAGCTGGAAACGAACGGGTTCTAAGGAAACCGTGTCCAATCGAATCTGCTGACGACCGAAACGACGCGTTTGGCTCTCTCATCACAATCACGTTTGTTGACAGCATCGACCAGCTATCGCTCGTTCCTCACGCCCGTAGAGCAGCGCCACCCATCGCTGCTTCGCGTCCGTGCCCCCGCTGTGCTCGCCTCGCGCCGTCCGTGTCCCTGCCGTTCCGTACGAAGCTGGTTGGGGATGGGTGAGCAGCTACGGCCTGCTCCTCGCGTGCCGCCACCCGCGCTGCCTCACACGCCACCGCTCTCCGTCCGGTCGTCCTCCTCCGGTGGTGCGGCGACCTCGTCTCGCTCCTTCGGTGGTGTCGTGCCGACGTCGTCCGCGGCCACGCCCGCCTCGTCCGATTCCATGAAGATCTCCGTCGACCTGCCGCGTCCGTCCTGCGCCTGTCGTCCTCGCCGCACCTGCCCTTGCGCCGCGCCGCCCTTTTCAAGGTTAAGCTAGACTGCACCTCACCGAGGACCGATTTCTCTCACCGGTGAGGTATAGAGGTCATACTTGTTCCATTTTGCTGGTGCCGCTGGCTGGGTGATCGGATTTGTGGTCGGGGCAGTCGGATTTGCTGAAACGCAAGGCCAGTTCGGGGAGAAGCTGGAGGAGGAAGATGACGGTGGGAATAAAACGAACCGGTAAGGGTATAATGAGTGGCATGGTGGGTAATTTCTTATTCGCTTTCTAGAGAATCGACACCTGATCTCGATTCTGCGTCGTATGCTTGTGGGTGTGTTGGAGGAGAATCGTGGCCAGCAGAAGCGCTTCGGAATCGGCGTGTTTGGGGAGCTTTACCGATTAATTCCAATGGAAGTCGCTGAGAAGTTGTCCCAAACAGGGCCATAGATTGAACACCAACGCTCTAAAAACAGCGAAACGGAATTCCATTTGCCTTCTCCACATTCCATTCATCGTCAATCGGATCCAACAGGAGCTCGAAGCTCCCAACCATGGAGGCCAGGGCATGTGGAGCACAACAGTGGCTACCAAACAACAACAAATCGAGATGGGAAAAATGCTAGCACGGAGAAGAGATAAATGTGTATCTGTTTCGCTAGGTGTACGCAGAGAAGATGAAGTTGTGTGCGTTGGAGATCGAAGGTCGGACTCGACAAGAAACTACTAAAGATACACGGTGACTATAATGCGAAAACGAAAACAATAGCGACACAAAAATTTCGTAAAGAGACAAGAGAAAAGAGATGACCAAGGGAGAAATAATGAGTCAAGATTTTGACTTTAAGAAGGTGATTGAAGATTTGAACAATTACAACGACGGACACAACAGTGCCCACCGCCGAATAATAATGACTATAATGCGAAAACGAAAACAATAGCGACACAAAAATTTCGTAAAGAGACAAGAGAAAAGAGATGACCAAGGGAGAAATAATGAGTCAAGATTTTGACTTTAAGAAGGTGATTGAAGATTTGAACAATTACAACGACGGACACAACAGTGCCCACCGCCGAATAATAATGACTCAAAGTTACAGTGACTCAAAGCAGGGGTAGAATGGGACATACAAAAACACGTAACCCTGTAAGTGAGCCTAAAATACCTCAAAACGTATATAATGACATATTTACAGCTTTGAATAAAGTTTGATGGCACCCACTTAATTTGTGAAAGCTTAGTGGCATATTTCAAACTCGGAAAAATTATAAGAGAGGTGGTTCGTGCTATGTGCGGAGATAAGAGGGCGGCCAACAAAGAATTGAGAGAAGATTGTCAGGATGTCCTCAATTTCTTACACAAGCTAGGAAACTGGACATGGTGGAATCAGTGTTATCCTCTCTGCATGTTTTCTTTATGTTCAAGCATAGAAGGACAAGGAACCATCATTCATCAAGTGGACAAGTATAGAAGGCATGGGCTATGGAGAGGAGGTCACATATTAATGCTAATAAGCCCCCTTTAGCTGCTTAGAATCTTGTTACAAGGCTAGAGACAGAAGGTGGACCGGGGATTCTAAGGCTAAGGACACATAATAATGCTCTGCTAATGAAACATCTCCACAAATTTTGTAACAAAGCTTATCTTCCTTGGGTAAAGCTGTTGTGTGATAATTACTATCACAATGAAGAAATGCCAGGTTTTAGGAAGAGAGGTTCCTTCTGGTGGAGAGATATAGTTAAGCTATTTGAATTGTATAAAGGAGTTTCAGTGGTGCAAATTGGAAATGGTACAACTATACAATTTTGGTATGATTCAATCAATGGAGCTCCCCTACACCTACAAGATCCAGAGTTATTTTCATATGTGAAGAATGAAAGAATACTCCTCTCAGGCCTGCATGGAAGAACTTGCTGATCTCTTTCACCAGCCTCTCAGCGTGGAAGCATATGCACAGTTGCAAGCTGTCACCACTGTTTTGGACAACATTATGTTAACAGTTAATAATGACCTCTGGAGGCATATGGGGCAAGATTGACTCAATACTCGACTGCTAGAGTATATAAGCAACTAATAGGGCACATGATTGTGTATCCATCCTTTCTATGGCTTTGGAATGCTTTAGCACAACCAAAACACAAAGTCTTCTTCTGTCTTTTATTACATAATCGATTGAATACAAGAGCTTTGCTGAGAAGAAAAACATGGAGCTAGAATCCTATATATGTAACATGCGTATTCTTCAAGGAGAGGATACACTGAAGCACTTACTGATAACCTGCAACTTTGCTAGAAACTGCTAGGAAATTGGTATGTTCATACCTCGGAGGCTGACAACAGTGCAGATAGTTAACTGGCTTAGAAGGAAATTAGTGGTACCTTTTTATATGGATATAATAATTCTTATGTGCTGGAGCATCTGGACAGAGCGAAATAATTGGATCTTCAATCAAATGGACCCTCAAGTGAGAAATCGTAGGAGAAAGTTTTTTGCTGAACTAGCAAAGCTATATCACAGAATAAAAGAACAGGTTGCAGCAAGAGTTTAGGAATGGATCGACCAAATAATTTAGTTGTCCTTTTTTGCTTTCTCTTTATTTCTTCTTTCAGAGAACTTTCTCTGCTTGCTTGTACATTTTTATAATTCTTTTAAATTAATAAAATTGCTGTAGGGGGCTTTCTCCTCCAGTTTCATTCAAAAACTGAAAAATAAGACAGCGGCCATAGAGTATTCAATGACTGGGCCGAGAGATTTTGGTTTCTTTTGGTTCATGCCTCCGAATGAACGTCTTACCGGACTTCTTCTTCCCTCCTCCCCGCCCCCACAAAAAAAAACGTTGACCGACAGTTTCCCCGTCATCGGCACAGTTGTACATCCGGAACGGGAAGCTGTCCTTCTTTCCGTCCGTGGACCGATTCCTGTGGCGACATACTAGTGACACAGACACTATTTATTGTTTTCTGGTATCTTTAATACATCACTGTTTGTAATTTCTCTGTTCCATCTGATTTGCGTGGACCAGATTGATTTTTCCCTAGGCCGTTGGCTCCAACTAAAATATGAAAAAGAAACTTGGAAGATGTGTGTTTGCTCAAACACCCTGAGCTCATGAGGCATGCAAATTGTAATGCTATAAAATCAAACCGCCAGCACCTTACGGTTAGCGTTCTTGGCCGGCTCGACCACCTCGTTGCGCGACGATCCGCAGGCCGACGACATGCACCCCAGCAAGCCGCCGCTCTTCTTCCCCTGCCCGCCGCCGGCCTTCGCCGCCGCCGCAGCCTTATCGCCGCCGTCTACGGCGAAGCTGACGCGCTTCTTGCCCCCGTCGCTCCCGACGACTTGGGGCTGCTCAACATCGCCGCCGACGGCACGGCGGGGTACTGGTGCGCCCGGAGCTGGCCGTCCGAGAACACCATGCTCGCCGGCGACGCGGAGCTGTTGTCCACCATGGCGCTGAACTCGAAGCTTGCCGAGTCTGATGACGGCGCCACGGAGAGCTTGCTCTGTCGGCTGCGGCCGTAACTCGAGCGGCGGGGAGGGACCGGCAGCTTGTTACCACCTGAGGGCGCCCTGCTGTCGATGACGTGGCCGGCGTCCACGGCGTACATGAGATCCTGAAGCGCAGAAGGACGCGACTTGTTGCTGCTCATGATCGCGGCACACGATTAAAACACCTGATCTGAATAATTTCCTTGAGGAATAATGCTGCTTATATGGCTGCGTGGACGTACTAACTGCTGACATAAATATATATATGGCGCGGCGCCCATGTACATACAAAGATGTTGCTGTATAAGCGGCAGATTGGTGATAACATCAACGAAGAACTGTGGGGGCTCCGATTCGAGGGTTGGCATATCCGAAAGCCACGGGCTTGTCAGGTTCGCCGGTTGCTGCACGTTACGTTCGTCTCAGGGAAGGAGTTTCCGGCTTGTCCCGTACGAGGATGTCAAGCTAGCTAGTGACACGGAGTTCGGGACCCAATCAAATGGATACGCCTGCTGGGCTGGCTGTTTGGCATGTATTTTTATTAAACAGCTCCTCGACCAGCTTCTGCTTCTCAAGTAAGAATTCAGCCAACAACAGTTTTTTGAAAAACATATTTTGGTTCTAAGATTAAGAAACACTTCTTCAAAATGAACTAGGAGCCAAAAACTTTAAAAACATAGCTACTACAGCTCCTCAATCATTTTCAGAATCTATTTTGGTAGCCAAAAGCATAAGAATATGTTTTGTCAAACACATCAAGAATTTGTATTGATATAGAATCTGTTTTGGTGGATAATCTATTTTGATGAATAATCTACTTTTTATAGAATCCGTTTTGTTTAGAATCCATGCCAAAGGGACCTTAGTGTTGGGCTCATCCGTCTATTTTTTTTTAAAAAAAACTTAAGCCAGCAAAGGCAATAACTAATTTAGTTATAGATATTGTGGACGAGGAATTTGATTAGCTCGAGCAAGTCAACTTGCATGCGGCATCTGATAGCAACCGTTTCATTTTCTGCAATAGTTGCTGTCATTCATGCTATTTTTTCTTTTCTAGAAAAGGCCTGCTGATAGGCCAGGACCCAACCCAAAGCAAACTTATTCTACTTTCCAACCCACTAGTATTTTCGACCCAACCAACCCACGGGTTGACCCCACTTCTCTACCTAAGGCAAGCATCAACACTCTAATGTGGAATTTCTACTTTATGGTTCTTTACAAAAATGTTTTTTTATTATTCTTGGACATGTAGATAAATATTTTCAAAAAAGACCCTTCGATACAGTGTCAAAAGAGACTAAGATGCAAACGTGCAACTGGATCAAGTTTAACTTTGTAAGAGTCTAAGATTGCTAGCTACTCCCTCCGTCCCATTGAAAGCGTCGCTATGGTATTCAGTGCTAGTCAAAATTTTTAAATTTGATTGTATTTGTAAAAAATATTAGTAATATTTATATCTCCAAATAAGTTGATTATGAAAATAGATTCAATTATCTATCTAATGATACTAATTATATTCAATAAATATTTATAATTTTTTATATATTTTTGGTCAAAGTTAAAATGATTTGACTTCTTGTGAAGCGAGAACGACACTTGGGATACAGGTACGGGATAAAGGGGGATAAATAAGGGGTCCTCCTCCGTGTGAGAGAGAGAGAGAGAGAGAGATGTGGGTACCTTCGGAAGGAGGGGCTTAAAATTTTGTATCTCTACTCTTGTTATCTGTCTTGGTCTTCTACTTTATGTTTAGTGTCCACCTCCACGTAAGTTACCATTTGGTGTTGCCTTCACATAAGTTACCGATGTCCTATACAATCTATAATTCAATCTGATCTGTAATCAGCCAATGTCCCGATCCGATCTATAATCTAATCAGTCAGCCGATGTCTCCCTCTACGTAAGTTACCGATCCAATACAATGACTCCTGCTGCCATAATGGGCCACGATCGAGTTAATCAGCTACCCGATGTGTTCTCGGATGGACCACGATCGAGTTACCGATATCACCGGCGTGAGCTCGCCCCACCAGGCCGCCAACGTGCGTCGAAGATCGAGAGCGAGCTCGGGTGATGGAAACACCAGGACGAGCTGCCATGGGAACAGATCTATTGTGGGAATAGTGAGGGAAACACTAGGGATGGCCTCACTGCCATGGGGAGGCATATGCGAGCTAGGCGATGGCTCCGGCGTGGGTGAGAATAACAAGTCGGCTCTGCCACTCAATAACAATATCAATGGATTGGAAAAAAAAAGGTCAAATTCTCTTGTAGTGGGTCTAATTTGCTTTCAAATCCAACTTGGTCAAAAAAAAAAATCAAATCAATTAGGACTGACCTAGTTTAATTCAATACAAATTCGGTGAAATATGGAAGAACTAGAATAATGGTACAAAAAAATAGTCGATGCTTTCAAATGACACCGAACACGATCAAGTGTACATAAGCAGATGCTAATATTTTGTTTAAAAAAAAACAACACACATAATATCTAGCCCGCCTCCACTTTAGCTTAGAATCCTTATCCGGAAAGAGTGTTTAAGACACGTCCGTAGCAAAGCATGGACACTTTTGATAGTATACATATACTTTTGCTATAATTATATTAGCTCTATCTTTCTTATAATGTAATATTTTTAGTTCTATTTTTAACTAGTTATCAAGAACAAAAAATCTTTTGTAACAAGACATTAAAAATCATACTTGGTGTTTATTTTTAGCATTAAATATATATATATACATATTACAAATTTACACAGCCTTAAGGGGTCTATGGGCTAAGTTGGAACATGGCCTTCAAAAATGATGAGTCGGTACCGGCGGCCATGTCGATGGTCAGCAGCGCTGCGATGTCGGGGACAGGAGACGGTGGAGCTGTTCGTCGGACGGCTTGACAATTTCCTTCAAGCCTCCACTAGCCCTGTCCCAGCCCTCGACGGCGGGGATGTACGACAATAACGTGGTGGCGGCGGGAGCGCTGCACGTCGCCGGCAGCGCAACCCTAATCGGTAGGGTCTGTTGGTGGGTGTGGCGGCATTACGACAAACCTCGTGTCTTGCACCCCAGCCCCCACCTCTCTCTTATATGCGTTGTGCGACAGGGGGCCACTATTTAGTGTCTCGACCGGGCGCCCTCAATTAGGGCGCGTGATCAAGGGCTCTTGGGCCGTTGGGCCAAGGGGGCTAGAGATCAATCCAACAATCTCCTCCTTGATCTCATCTTTTATCTTTTCTTTTCTTTCTTATTTCTAGTCTCATTATAGATTTGTGCATAGAGCATGCCTCATCGTTTTGGTCAATCGTTGATGCATTTAACAATCACAATACACGCCTCTATTCTGAAATGGGTCTCTTATCTTTTTGGGCTCTCTAGTCTCGAGATCATAGCCTTTCCATTAACCCCATGTCGGCTACATGTTCCTTGAGCACATCAGGTGGTAGGCTTTTCGTTAGCATATCCGCGAGCATCTTTACTCGTAATTATACGCTTGAGACTTGTGATTTGATCTCGAACTTTATCTTTCACAACATAATACTTTATAGAGATTTTCATTAATTACATTAAAAATTAAGTAACTTAATAATAATGATGAATTAAACTTATATAAATATATTATAGTACATCAATATAAAAAATAGGATAATTTTTGCTACTAAGATTTCCAGCACCGGTCGACACAAGCTGTCGCCTCCTCTTGCCCTAACCGCCGGAGAAGCCGCCGCCACCTCCACCGCCTATGGCTCCCCTCTCTTCCTCTCTCTAACGATCTACCGAGGGCCGAAGGGAGTAGGGGGGGGGGCGTCTCTGTAATAATTTAGTCCGGATCGAATACTAAATTATGGTTGAGTTCTTCCCATGCCAAGAATTTTGGTATTGAAGATTTGTTTCGTCCTCTTCTTCTATGGCAACGGCGAAGATGAAGGGTGGATTTGGTTTCTCCATGGCGGCTCCGATGAAGGTGGTGGAAGTGGCGTCAATAACTTCATGATGACATGGAAAATTAGGTTTTAGGACGGTGACATGGAGGCGGGGATGATATCGTCACCATGGAATAAAATTATGCGGGCCCTTCTTCATTTTGTCGTGATTAGATCCTATCACGATGAAGGCCTAGGGAGAACGTTCGGTCTAATTTGTCTTCTTCTTTGGTGGTAGAAGCAAGAAGGAGGGAGACATGAGAAAGAAAATGATGCTCCATTCCGCCTACATGAATGTTGGCTGTCATTTTGGTTGAGCCGTCTATGACGCACGAAGGCCACTTTCTCGTACAAGTCATCCATACGGATCGTCACACGATTTAGAATTGAGTTTTGGAGCTACATGTTGAGTGTTATCGGTTGTAATCTCTTTTGTTTACAAAGTGTTTGTAATTTGAGTATGCATTCAACTACATATTAATATAATTTTTCTTTTGACTTAACAAAAAATAAATATAAAAATAGGATAAAGTCTATTTTACTCTCTTAAAGTATGATCAAAGTCCGGATAACCTCCTAAACTATCATTGGGTTTGTGTTATCCTTCCTATTCGATAAAACAGTTCATTTTACACCTTTTATCGGTATTTTAATCTCAATTTACTTATGAGGATTGAATTTAGCAGAGATTTCTCACACACTCTCGTACCTAGGTTGTACGATGTGAGTGAACAGATCATATAACACATGCTTGTATAGAGTTTTTTTTTTTTTTTTTGTGCACAACCCACTTTCTCCGCTCACTCACATAACAACACAAGGAGAGATACAATTGGGCTGTAGTTATAGGATGTTAATAGTGGGCTAGGTCGATGACATGACACCGATTAAGATTCAATGAGAGCAGTACGGATGCATCGGTTAGTGCGAGCTGCTAGTGACCGAGCTTCTTGAAAACACCTACGGTAAGGGAGAAGGTGAGAAGGCACACCCTATTATAGAGTCGTGTATGATGTTTTATGTCATGTTGGTTACATCATCATATCCGACAACACATGTATCAGTTGAGACAATAATTTCAGCTTAATCCCGGCCTACATCAGTAAATTAGGATTATAATATCAATAAAAGGTGTAAAATAAACTCTTCTATCGAATTGTAGGTGTAAAACAAACCAAACAATAGTTTAGAGGGGTATTTGGACTTTGGTTATACTTGGAGGGAGTAAAGTGAACTCTATCCAAAATACCTATCTTAATAATAACGATAATTTTTTTTATAGATGTATTATTTTGATGAAATTACCTTTAGTAATAGTCATTAGTTGTTAATTTATGAAATTAAATCTATATTGTTGAATCCAACTAATGACCATTAATTCTGAAAAATAATGGTCATTATTTTCGACCAGAAAACTCCTCGACATGCTAACATGTATGTTCTTTGTAACTACCTCATTTTGTTCCTCTCAACAATAAATCAGGAAAATATTGCTCAACTGAGGAACTGTTGAAATATATAATGGTGAGAATACTGTTTATGCCTTATAAGTACAATGTATACACTTTGCTGGATGCATTATGGGAGTGATGGAAGAGCTACTTTCTTCACAATGTATCCTGAAAATTATGTTCTGCAAACACACATGAATGGAGCAGGGTTGGACCGAATATACATATATACATATCACTGCAACATTGATTGTGTGCACTGAAAAAAAATATCTCATATAGGCATGCAAGCTCCTATATTTTAATCTAATTTGGACATGCATGCTTAAAAAAATGTTCTGTCCAATCTTGGAGTTCCATGCCACCTAGATCTCATATGTAACCCCAACCTTGAGCAGTTGACCGCGGGGAATACATAACATTTTCTCTCCATTCCTTGAGTTTTTCCTTAGAAAGTTGTAGATGTTGTTCACAATGATCTTCTTGAACAGGTTTGATTGAGGCTTGGCAACCATTTCAGTCTCCCCTACTATATAAACAACACCATTGTCCACCTCACGCTGTATGATCTTTTGGTCTTCCTCAATTTTCAACATCTCTTCTAGGTTCATCTTCCCTGTCTGTTATGAAAATAAGTATACAATTAGCATATCATCCAATAATATAATAGTGTCGATTAAATATGTTTGCAGACCAAAACTTTCATTCATGTGCGAGTTACTGACCTGAAAATGTCTGCTCATGCCGACTGGATGCATAGTGAGCTCCGAAAATGACTGTATGGGTGTAAGCATTTCCTCAGCGTAGACAGCATGCCCTGATGACTTGTCCCAAGAAAAGCTGTCAACGCGAGCACTGTGATAGACAATCCTCAGTTGGTCCCCTACTCCGTAGAGGTTGAGGTCCCGAACATAGTACTGGAGGTACTCCACTAATATTGGAACAAAATCACTGGCCATCTCAAGTGTGTCATTGTAGCCATATCGTGCCACACAACGGAACACATGGAACTGTTTAGGATCCACTTGTCGGAAGAGGAAGCGATCTGTGAGATCAACATGGGGAATCGGCAAACGTTTCACAGTGATGAAGACTATCACGGAGTGAATGGTTGGTATTTTCTCAATCAGGTGAGGGAAGATGGGCGGTATGCCTTGCACCAATTCAGTATAGAACAGCCCTATTCCAGGAACCCTCTTTAGATCCCGGCGCTCAAGGAGATGTTTCATCTCGTCACGTGACACAGTATGCTCGAGCTCATACTTGTACCGTTTCACGTGCACGTAGTGCCAAACAATCATGATGACCATTAGAACGGCTGACATTGCCAACGGCAAGTAAGGTCCCTTGGTGAACACATATAGAACGGCACCTGTGTAAATGCATTCCGTTGACATGAAGACAATGAAGAAGACCGCGATCCAGAAGATGTTTACTCTCCAGACTAGGAGCATCACTATTGTCATTAAGATAGTTGTGATGACCATAACAAGGACAACACAAATTTCTGTTCAGATAGAGATTCAGGGTAAAAACATGGTCAGCGATGTCAAATTGAGCAGAAAAATTCAGGGTAAAAGTATGGTCACCATTGTCGTTAAGATAGTTGTTCTTACCATGTGCTTTGGCAATGAAACTTGTTTCTCTGAAGCTTATTGTCACTACACAAGCGGCTACACAAAGGAAGAAATTCACTTCTGGGATATACAGCTGACCCGAATAACGTTTTGACGTATGCAATATTTTAACCCTTGGGAAGCAGTTAAGTGCCTGTAAATGCGACATGGTTGCAAAGGCACAAGAGACCATAGCTTGGCTTCCAATAACTGATACAATGAGAGCAAGGACAAAAGTTGGCCAAAATAAAGTGCCTGCATCATAAAGACAATTGCACTTAATTAGCTTTGAATTTAAACGGATAATTAAGTTTTTGCTTGGATCAATTTCTTGTTCACATACTTGGAATTGAATTGAAGAAAGCATTAGCTATAATCATCTTGTCCATGTGTTTCCTCAGATAGGCTGCTTGCCCGATATAGGTAAGCAGCACTGAAGGCAGTAAGCCAAAGGTGAAGCTCAGCTGGAAGATAGAAACACAACATCCTTAGTATTTTTGTAATAGAAGGCAATTGACCTTCATTTGCTTTTATTTACTTGTTCATGTTCCTAGTTATGGGGAATTACTGAAATAAATAAGATAACAAATTAAATTAATGCATTCTACCGTAGTGATTAACCCTAACAAGGATACAAAGATCCTTTATACTTTCCTCCTTTTCCCTCAGACTCACACAAGTAAATAAAATAGATAATGAAAATGCTTACCTGAATCGATCTGATGCTGAAGTATCCCAGATCAGCAAAGAGAGCTTCCGTTCCTGTAACGATAACAGTGCAATTCTTGATCAGAGGTAGTATTCGTTGCTCCTTCCGTTGGATTTAGAAAACAGTATGAAACAAACTGAAATTGGTTTTTATTCTGTGTTGGTGTTTTCAGGAGTCTTTTGTCTACTTTTTGAGGGAGATTCTTTTCTCTAGAGATATTATTATAGTTTTCTGTGCGTTCGTATTTTTGTTAAACTTCTGCACTCCGTCTCCACTTAGTAAAACAGTAAGTGGTATTTTTATTGGATCGTGAAATTAAATAACTGCAAAGGTGGCATCGCAAATACACAACACGTTTCTTGTAGCATAATGTAAGCCTACCTGTGAAGCAAAGGAGAATTTCACCAAGTGAGACCCATCCTTTCTTTTTGTTCCTTCGGAAATAATCGATTATATACTTGGGGTTAAAAGCCCTCAAGGTGCCAATATCGTGCTTCACCGTGTTGTAGATGCCAATTCCAGAGATGAGGAGCAGCCAGACAAAAACAATGGGTGCAAATGTGTAACCAATTTTGTCTGTCCCAAAGCGCTGGACTGCGAAGAAAGCCACCAAAATCCCTACTGTGATCCATACCACTTGATCTGTGCATAATAAGTAACATTATGTCAAGGAACAAATTGTTTCAAGCAATACCTTTCCTTTTCTTGATGTAGGAGGATTTATTGTATAGAAAGAAATCTGGATGCGGACCACTAGTTTGGTTGACCAATTCAATCAGTCAACATTTAGAGTTTACTACAGTTTGGCGGTGAGCTATGTAAGATTTCCTCAAGAAAAGTATGCTCTTAAGGTGGTGACAGAAGCACACACACATGTATGCCGAGAGGAAGTTCTCAAGAAAAAAATGTATAATAACGACACAACATTTTCCATGAAAGTAGAGATTCCTGCCGCAGATGTCCAACTATATATCTTAATAAAATCACTTGGCTATGCATGTAAAATATGGACTATTAAGATGTGGGTTTCCCACCGTTCTTTATACCTGTTGTCAGATGATCTGCTCTCAGTTTCAAGCCGTTGACCGCCGCTAGTACTGAAGAAGCAAAGACATGTCAATATATTTATGAAAAAGCCATGGTTGGTAAGCATGCAGCTGGTGTGTATCTAATTTATATTACCCGAGATTGGAGGGGTGAGCATGCAGTCACTGATGGCCAGGGCTGTTGCGAAGATTGTGAGAAAGAAGAGCGAAATCTTGGCTGCCTTGCTCGTCTCCAGCAGATTCTTCATCCAGTGAGCTCTCCTGAGCGTCGCCGATGGCTTCGTGTGATGTTTATACCTTGACACGAGCTCGTCTTCGGCCTGTTGGTTTGGGATGAGGCAAACCTTGGCGTACCGCGAGATCAACGAGTAGAGAGCAAACGTGCCACCTAAAAGCAGGAATAAACATGTCAACGATCAATTTCGCTGAAATTATTTTTGGACCATAAATTGAAGATAATAATACTGACCGTCGCCTTCATCGTTTGCGTAGAGGGCGATAAATACAATCTTGATCATGGTGAAGAGCACGAAACTATAGATGATGATGGAAAGGACGCCGAGGACATCATCCTCATGCTTGATGCCACCCTTGAAAGTATTGGAGTAGACGTAGAGCGGCGACGTGCCAAGGTCGGCGTACAGGATCCCCACGCACTGGAACGCCAGCCGCAGCGTCTTCGCCCAGCTCTCCTGTAAACAGCAAAACCATACACAAATTTAGATCCAGGAAAACAAGAAAGAAACACACGGACATATATATGGAAAATTATTAATTTGTACTCCTATATTTTTTAAATGATGTCAAAAATTCGGACATCACCCACCAGTTCTTTTCCTAGCTCAATTGAGTTGTCTGAAGGACATGAATAAAAGGACGGAGGGAGTATATATACCTGTCCATGGTGGTCGCCATGTGCTGGCCTGTTGGCGTCGCGGTAGAGAGAGTCCTGGCGCTTCACGTCCACGGCCGGCAGCTCCAGCTCCAGATCGCCGCTGTACGGCACGATTTCCGCGCTGCTGCCTCCGGTACGCGGCGGCGCCATGTCCTCCTAAGTGCCGTGCAGCTATGTATTCACCCTGTGTACGGCGAAAAGCTGCGCCGTCCTTTTTATAACCAACTCCGTAGCTTATTGCGTGGTGTATAGCTTATACTACTATTACTGTGTACATATAAACACTAGTATGTGGCCATTGGCTCCCCGGCAGCTCATGTCAACCGGTGAGGTGTCTTTTATAACTAACCTACCCCGAACTGGTGCTCTCTCTCTCTCTCTCTCTCTCTCTCTCTCTCTCTCTCTCTACCTGTTTTCCTTCTTCGCTGCAGCGTGGGAACTTCTTAATTCTGGAAAGAAAAGAAGGTAACCTTGACTGAACCACGCTTACTTGCCTTGTCAAACAACTTGCAGCCAGTACAGTTTACTATTCCATAATTTCCGTTGATTCCACTTCGTCAACCTTGACTCACTCCACTTCATCTCCAAATCGGAACGCGCAAACGCAGCCAGTGATGCCAGATCCGAGGCGACGTGGCTCTCGCTCCGGCGAGGTTGGACTGATACTTGTTAATTTTCGTCAGCAGGCGCGTGGCCAATTTGAAGGAACCATCGCTTTCGAGACTCCACCATTTGGATCGGAGGAGCTCAGCATTTTCAACAGTCTGTAAATATATTGCTTTTGGGGAGATACGATCGGCCAGTTACCTAGACTTTGGCGATGATAAGCACGTATGCCCATGCGTGAGGTTGCTCTGAGTATATGTCAATAATTTTGCATTTGCTATGTCGACGGCTAACGTATTGAAATTGTAAATATTTTTAGCAACGACATTTCAAAGGCGGCGGTCAAGGTTACCCTATTTCTTGGAAGCTTTGTCTCAAGTTCGATACAGATATATTTGACCAAAGAAAATATATTTGGAAGGCAGCGTTAAAAACGATTTTGGCGGAAGAACCGTGTGCTACAAAAAATAAACCATAGGCTATATAAATAAAACCAAGAAAATGAAAATATAATTCGAAGGCAGAGGTTAAAACGTTCTTGTAGCTGCAGAGACATTAAATGGGTGTGCAGGGACAGTTGGCCACGTCCCTCTTGATCCCTATCGCTCAGGGTCGAGCAAAGCGAGGCAGGGATCGATCCTGGTCGCGCATGAATGGCTTTCTCGTCTTGTGTTTGTATATTGCCTTTGAAGGCTTGTCCTTCATCATGGTTTAGACAGAATTCTTTCCCGTGGCACGTGTCTATCACTACGTTATGTAGCCCCGTCCTGTCTATATAGCGGGTTGGAATAGACAGTAGGAATTGCCAGTGTTACTGTACACGTATGGGCACGAGTAATGATGGCGCGGTGGACTTATTGCTCTGATTTCTAGCCGTTCACGATCGAGCGGGAGAGAGGCACTCGACCCTGCCTGCTTGGGGTCGAGCGAGGTGGGACGCGGACGGGCCGCTCGTGGGGGTCTAGCGAGGCGGAGAATGTTCACCCCCATCTGCGGGGTTGAGCGTGACAGAGAATTTGCCTACGCGGAACGTTTTACTTTACGCGGACCTTTGGGCCTATTTGATGAAGTTTATGGCTTTATCCTTGTTGACAAAAATTAGCCATGCCATGTGATGGCGTTAATCTTTGTCCCCGATACATATAAAGAAGGGAAAATTATTGTGGCAACATTATAAAACGTGGCTTTAGATATAACACACTCGTAAATCTCATTTTTTGGTTCACACTGCAAAATCGTGGTTTTTAGCTACAATACACCGCATCAATATAAAATTATTTTTAGATGTGAGAGGTGAGAGAAACTTTTGAAAATGACATTTCTACCATATCCATCTCTCGCAAGCAGGTGGGCCCACATGCTCCGCTCCCATATCCCCACCCATCCCACCCCCCACCCCACTCCGCAGCGTGGGAGAATACAGCTTTTGCCATCACCTAAGCGTGGAAACCACGTTTTATCACCTCTAAGCTGTGAATTCACACTTTGCCACCATTTATCATTGACGACAGCATTGATCCAATGATGTGAGATGAAATGACCATTCTGCCTCTCTTTAAAAATGTCATGAAATAGTGAAAAAAAAATCCGACGTGGTATCTCGTAAATCTAGATACTATAAGATACTCCCTCTATCCCTAAATATAGGGCGTTTTGGAGTTTGAAATTTTCCCTAAATGTAGGGCGTTTTGCAGATAGGACAAACTTTGGAGCTGGTGGGAGAGTTAATGGATGGGTGGATGAAGGTAAAAATGAAGGGGTATGATAGTCTTTTGACAAATTGACTATTTTGTTGTTTGATTCCTAGAAAACCCTACATTTAGGGACGGAGGGAGTAACAATAAGATGTAAATATCTAGATAGTATCTAGATTTATAAATCATGTTGAATTTTTTTCACTATTTCATGACATTTTTAGAGAGGGGTAGAATGGTCATTTCATCTCACATCATTGAATCAATACTGTTGTCAATGATAAATGGTCGCAAAGTGTGGATTCACAGCTTAGAGGTGGCAAAACGTGATTTCCACGCTTAGGTGATGGTAAAAGCTGCATTCTCCCGTCCCCAGCGTGCTCTACGACCATGGAGAAGCCCGTGGCTGCCACCACGGTCGAGCACATCTTGTTATTCTTCAACATGAACCAGGCAAGAGCAAAAGGGTCATTTCGCTCACCTCTCGCAACTAAAATAATAATATAATGAAGGTGGTGTGCTACAACTAATTACTATATTGTTACAGTGTGCTGGCCAAAATACCGTCCTTGCATCAAAGCAACGTTTTTTAGTGTGCTACAACAAATTTACCTATAAAGAAATATATGATCACAACACTTTAACAGAGACTAGATTGTATTACATCGAATAAGTTAGCCTACAAAATGTTATTATGTTAGTGATGATATTTTTGTCTAAATGTGACTCTACTTTTATTTTTCATATGATACTAACTCTTAAATTATTAAAATCATGATTTTTTTAGTTAAAAAGATAAAAATGCAAGCTTTGTGGGCCATTCATGTCGTATAAGGGAATTATAAAATTTCAATGGAGAATAAGGGAACGACATAATTTTTTATGGTAAATAAGGAATATATCCGCTTTATATTCTTTAGATCCATCTTTTATTAGAAAAAACTTGGTATACATTTGTATTGTACGGATAAGTGTTGTTGGACCCGGGATGAAAAGACATTTCGGCCACAATTTTGAAGTCCAATTATGAAATGACCACATATTTTGAGATTTTGAGTTTTTACCGAAACTTTTTTCAGATTGAAGCTTCAGTTCACTAGATCACCACAAGTCACGGGCGTTAACTTTCACGTGAAAAAACATAATTGACCTTTACGATTTTACCATAGTTTTGAACAGATTTTCATTTAAAATCCTTGAAAAAATGGATATAATTTTGACAGCATTTGTAGAGATACTAGACTATATTTTTCACACAATTTCACACCTTAACCATATGCAAGGTAGGAACTGCTCACTCCGCATCCAAAGCAGGGACTCGGCCTCACGCAAGCCAGCAGCGCTCAAGCGCCGCCCGTGCGTGTCCTGCCTATTGCCGCCGAGTAGCGAGCCGCGCCCAGACTCCTGTGTGTGCCCCAAGACCCCGCCCCGCGCCTCACACGCGGTCGCCCAGTCGCGCGCCCCGCTCGTGTAGGCCTATCGCGTGCCCAGACCCTGCTCGCGCACGCTTCGTTGTGAATCCAACTGTGTGGCCTAGGTGCGCGTTCTGCTTGCATCGGTCTACGCGCGCCCCGTTGCGCATCCAACCCCACAGCCCGCCTGCTGACACCCAGATCCCGCACGCGCGCACCGAGCTAGCTGCGCGCCCCGCATGTCGTCGCCCCGCCACTCGCCCTTGGGTAGGGTTCAGGGTCTTGCCGCCGCTGTTTCGAACGGGAGGGTGAGAAAGAAAATGCAGTGGAAATCTGCAGAGTTGAGAGCAGTTCAGTCCATTTGTTCCTTCCGATTATAAAATCTTAAAATCTGGGGCTATTTCACAATTGGACTCCAAAACTGTGGTCAGAATACTATTGTCCCAAAGACTTATGGTTGCTTTTGAATCATAGTAGTAAATCATAGTATGAAGTCTCATGGGCGGGCCACAGGTGCCGCTTGAATAACTAGCCCACCCGCATAGCTTAAGGAGTGAAAAGTGCCTATAAGGTGATGGAGGGAGAAATGTCGTCCGTGGTGGTGTACAGTGTGTGTGCAACTAGAAGGCTCTTGACTTTTTATAATTTAGGTTAGGTAGATAGATAAATTCGTAATTATCTCTTGTATATGTATACTAATATACTATAGAACTATGGATCAATCAAACCAAATCAACAGTTATATCTCTATATTTGTCAAATACGTGAGGCAATTTGACCCTGTCATTGTTTGAAAGCCACGTGGAAGGGTGACCATGTGCAAGTTGACCAACAAAAAAACAACATACTTTATATTTACTTTGAAGCTTAGAAAAGGTTACCTATTTAGTATATGGACTGATAACAAAAGAAATTTAGCTTACTTCTTTTGTTTTCTTATGATGTGTGGTAGCTTAACTTTAATTTAAACTAACCAATGCCAACAACAAAATTATATGAATTACTTAATTTTCACCGCTATAATTCACCAAATCAAGAAAGGGTTGGTTTGATACTCAGCAATATGGGATATAAATTGTTATTTTTGGTCAAGCTAACACGTCATATATCACTACCATTGAAATTCCTGATGCGTTCATGTCTACCTTATCCGGATCATACAATTTGTGTCCATTCACCATTGTCAGTTCCAAATGCATTGACTTGTAGAAATAAATTTGCCCGATTGGTGTACCGACTTGCCTTGCTCAATCTATCTTAGTATTTACATATTCATACGTGAGAACATAGATTTTATACTGATCTACAATTTATTTTTGCGAACGATGAAAGACAAATACATCATCATATGACAACATAAGTAAGAATTTACAAAAGAGAGCCGAGTTAGAAAAATTAACAATGCAAAAGGTAAACATTTAGATACAAATCTATAAAATTGACAGAATATTTTCTAAAGTTGATGGCGAAATCAGATATGTTGTAATAAAATTATAGTAAAAGAAAAAATTAAATAAGTATATGAAGAAATTTGTGATGGTAATGTGTTAAATGCATGTAGATGGTATACATCGAATAAGTTATTGCTACAAAATATTGTTATTCTCTTGTAAAAAACAATTTTGTGATTATGTAGAAAATGTGAAACGTGTATTTATTGATGATCTTTTTGGCAAAAAAATTAATTGTAAATTTTATTTTTCATATGATTATTACTCTTTTAAACTATTAAAATTATGATTTTTTTAGTTAAAAATATTAAAATGCAAGCACTATGGGCCGTTAATATCGTATGAGAGCCCAAGGCGAAAAAAAGGTCAAAAAGGCGATGGAGGCCTGTTACTGTGCGTGTGTGAGAGGGAGAGCCCAAGTGTGAAAAGCGCACAGAAGGCGATCGATGCCACTAGCGTGACTGCGAGTCTGCGAGAGAGAGAGGACGAGAGTGAGAAACGCCGTGCCTGGCGGTGTGCGGTCCGCGTGCCGCGTGGTTGAAACGATCTTTTCCTGTTGCCGCGGCGGTGACCGGTGGCTGCGGCGCGGGCCCCCGGCGATCGGTCTCGTGGCGGAGGCGCGACCGCAGGAGGAAAGCGACGAAGGGAGGGGCAGCCACAATATCTCCCGCCCGCCAATGGCCTCGCTCCCTCACGCTTCCCTCCCACCCTATCCTCTCCTCTCCCCTCTCTCTCCGGCTCCACCGCCATGCCTGCCGCGCGCAGTAACACCGTGATACTGCAGTAGTAAAACACTAGCGGACCAGCTGCTCCTCTCTCTCTCTCTCTCCTCGTTCGCGAGGCGTGTGGCCTCCATAGCTTCAGTCGTTCCACTTGTCCTCTCTCCTGTTGCCTCTTTGGCCTTGCAATCTCAGTTCAGTTCAGTTCGGTTCGGTTCTTGTTGCTATCGGTACCTCGCTGCCTCCGCCGCCTCAGGTAACACCGCCGACTGGGCTGGCTCACCGTACGTTCATTTCATTCGATGTGCATCAGGTAGTTTATCATCATTACGTCTGTCGCAGGTGAAGGAAAAGATATGACGGCGACGCCGGCGGTGATCGGGCTGAGCGCCGGCAACCGCCTCCTGACGACCTCCTTCGGCCCGTCGGACCTCGCGCCGCCGGACGCGCAGTACCCGCCGCTGCAGTTCGCGCCGGCCGCCGCGCCCAAGCTCACCGTCGTCGTCGCGCACCGCGCCTCCTCCTCTTCCTCCTCCTCCTCCGTCGGCCACGCGCGCGCACGCCGTCCGCGCGCTCCGCAACCACTCCGCCCCCGCGCTCGCGCCGCCGCCGCCTCCGGCCCCGCCGGCGGACCCCGTCTCCGCCGCCGCCGCGGAGTTCGAGTCCTCGCTCGAGGCCATCGTGCTGCTGCAGCGCTCCATGCTCGAGAAGCAGTGGCAGCTGCCCTTCGACATGGACGACATGATGGGCTTCTTCGCGGACGACTACGACGACGACGCCATCGTCGCAGAGGACGGCGAGGAGCAGACGAGGCGGCGGCAGTCCTCCGTGGTGGTGGCGCGCTCCGGCGTGTCCGCGCGGCAGCGGCGGATGAGCGGGCGGCGGCGCGTGGGGCGGAAGGGGAGCGCCGTCAGCGTCAGCCCCGAGCTGATGCAGACCCGGAGGAGCCGCATCTACCTCAGGGGCACCGTCAGCAAGGAGCTGCTCACGCACAAGCAGGTCGTACAGCTCTCCAAGAAGATCAAGGACGGCATATGGCTCCAGCACCAAAGATCAAAGTAATTCAAACTTGCCGATTGATTGATAATGATCATGCATTTGACAAGTTTTTGAGGGTCGTTTGCATTATCAAATAGTCAACTACTACAGAACAATGCGATAAGCCTGAAATTGATGAACTTCCGATTACTTCGCATCAAGAACTGAAGGACATGCTTGGTGTTCTGCTACCGCATTGTAGATAATGAATCTGATAGGATTTATGTAAATGTAAATATACATGCTGAAAATGTATGGCGATAGTTTTCCAACTAATTCTAGTTCCATCTTCAACTTTGTCTCATTTCTTCTTTCCTGTACAGGCTTAAGGAGAAACTGGGGAATGATCCCTCGTACAAGCAATTAGCACAATCGCTTAGGATATCCACTCCCGAGCTGCGTGCTAGGATGCGTGAATCTTTTCTTGCGAGGGAAATGCTGACGATGAGCAACCTCCGTTTGGTTATATCCATTGCCCAAAAGTATGACAACCTCGGTGTCGAGTTGGCAGACCTGATTCAGGTAATGGCATAAGCTGTTGTGTGCTGTGACACTCTGTAAATTACCCAGCCTGAAATATTTAGACATAACATATTTGTGATCTCCATTCATTACGCAGGGTGGTCTGATAGGGCTACTCCGTGGGATCGAAAAATTTGATGCCTCAAGGGGATTTAGGATTTCCACTTATGTTTACTGGTGGATTCGTCAGGTGAGGGAACCTGTTCTTACTTCATTAGTGTTTAGTATATGAGCACACAATAGGCTGTGGAGCTACTATTGTATTTACACAGTATAAGAAGTACAACTCAAATGAGATTTTTTAAAAAAATCATGGGTCTGTTACCAGGGCGTTTCAAGAGCATTGGCTGAGAACTCAAAAACATTCAGGCTTCCTACCTATTTGCATGAGAGGCTGATTGCAATTCGTGGTGCAAAGTATACATTGGAAGATCAAGGAATTGCTCCAACCGTAGAGGTATGGAAGATATTTACATTAGATTTTGGCTACTTCTGTTTCAGCAACTGCCAACAAAAAGGGAACCAGCTTTTTCTCCCAATAATTTAGCTTAACGTTAACTGTTTATCATGTAAAATGGTATTTCAAATAGTTCTTTGTATGATTTATTGACTTATGATCTACCTCAGAACATCGCAGAATCACTCAATATATCGGCAAGGAAAGTAAACAATGCTACAGAGGTAACTCTTCTTTATCTTACCTGATGGAACCTCCAGTGGTCAATGCCTTTTGACATTTCTGCCATTCTCAAGAATCATTGTTCTGATTGCAAACACAGGCCGTGAACAAAGTCCTTTCACTAGATCAACAGGCATTCCCCTCGTTGAATGGCTTACCTGGGGACACACTGCATAGTGTAAGTTGTTACAGGAGCACATATATTTCTTTGTTCTGTCTTTTGATTGGTGATGCCATAAGCTCAGCTTGCTGCCCATTCTCACTGTTTTCAGTATATAGAGGATGAAAATGTCGCAAATGATCCATGGCATGGATTTGAGGAGGGGTATCTGAAGGTATGCATAGTAACATTGACCTGTAGAGAAGATCTTTTACTAGAAAGATTTTCTTTTTAATTTTGTCACCTTCTATCTATTATTAGTCTGACAACTACGATTAACTGTAAGATGTAATTTTTTGCCATGTATGATATTACTTAGCACATTAAAGATGATCCTCCAAAAGACCGATCAATATGTTTTAACATCATTTCTGTTGACAACAGGAGGAAGTCAACAATCTTATAAATTCAACTCTCAATGAGCGTGAGAGGGACATAATTCGGTTATATCATGGAATAGGGAAACACTGCCATACATGGGAGGATATCAGCAGACAGTAAGTACTTTCTTTCTCTTCATAAAAAACAACTATTTTATATTTCTGAGTCTTGACCAAGGAAGGGTCTTCTACTATACTCATGTTTCAAATAAAAAGGTTATGAAATCTGTTTAGACAATCTACCTACCACTAAAACATCCCGGACTATAATTCTCTAAATGCTGGCATGGAAATTGTATTGTCCAGGTTTGGGTTGTCAAGGGAGCGGGTGAGGCAAGTAGGACTTGTGGCAATGGAGAAGCTGAAGCATGCTGCAAGGAGGAAACAATTGGATGCATTGCTCAAGGATTGAGTTGAAATGTTTTTCATTTGGGTCAGGTCCACACACGCAGTGGTTGTATATACTCAGAAACATAGGATACATCATCCTTCAAAAGGCTTTACTGCCACTTACTCCCAGATAATCATACGTGTAAATTTGTAACAATAGGCATGCATGATCAAGATATCTATGCCTGCTTAATCATCAAGGCGATCCAGCAAGAAGAGAGGTGGATTTTTTCTTGGAAGCTCTACAAGTTTTCTGTAATATGTGTATATGCAATGTAAATTTAGCACCTTAATCAGTAGAGAAATACACATATATGTCCTGGATTTGAATTCTGCTCAATTTACATAAAAAGAAAATGCTCGCAAGGTCATGAGGCCAAACAACCAGAAGTTTGTCTTTCTTGTGTCCGGAATGCATTTTGTTAGAAAAAGGAAACATGTGTCTGAAATGCCTAGCAGACGATGTGTTTGTGAGAGGTTAGGTGAAAATTTCCCAACATATTTTAGGGGAAAAAATCCTTCAAGAGGAATGGAGGATACCATGTGTAGCCTGTATTTTACTGATGGTAAATGTGCAATAATATGCAGGTCATGCGGAATCTAAGCTTGAGCTATTTATTCTGTTTCTAATTGCATTGAAGCAATTCTTGCAAGATGAGTAGACAATGACGGAGTCAACAGCAACGATTTGCTGCTGGAGTGTCCATGCATCCATTAATTCGAAGAACGAGAATCCTAGGCTTAGTGTTCATTTATGCACATACGAGAGGATCCTAGGCTTGGAGCACCGCTCCTTCACTTGGTATTGCACGTGTGCAGTTGCATCTCGAAACTTCTATGAGCTTAAGAATTCCTGAAGAAAATGCAAAAGCAGAAAAGGCTCGGTAACCGAAGAAATAAAAAAGGTAGAAAGCATGTAAAAGGATCGCAAAATCATCTGATTTCTGGCCTTTACCGGCATCAAAGAGACTCCAATATCTCAAATCTATCCAGATCCCCTTCATCCGTTTCCCCATATGGATTTCGGATTGCTGCCAGCCGGCCACCCCCTGACGGAGCATGCCACACCAACTCGAGCCCGATTCACCACCACGCCAAGCTCAGGAGAGACGTACTGGGGGTATATACTCCTCGGAGAAGAGAGATGGGAGAAAAGGAAGTCCACCGCCGTGGCGAGGCTCGTGGCCGTCGCCGTCACCACCGCCGGAGCGGGAAGAACTAGCCGAACCAGGGGACTCCTTTGTAAATATTTAGAACCAATTAAGGCGTTATGTGTAAATTATGAATCGCGATTATTAATCTCAATCCTAATTAGGGTTAGGGATGTTTATGTAAACTAACTAATTGTGCAAAATTCTTGCAAAGTGGTGTGGTGGATTCAGCAGACTCAAGCGTGACAGATGATATTTAATGCTGTATCTGGCGTTCATCCTTTACTGATGCAGAGCAATGCATCAGATAATGTTTTTGATAATTCTGGCCCTGTTCGTTTCCTACCTCTAAAATTTAAGACTGTCACATCAAAAAAATCTTATTATCTATGAACATTTAGATCAATTTAATGACAAAACCCTATTGACAAATTGGTGCTAATTTTCGAGATGAATCTAATGAGCTTAATTAATCTATGTTTTACTAAAGTGATGCTACAGTAACCGTCTTCTAATCACGACTTAATTAACCTTATTAGATTCATCTCGTGAATTAGTCTAGAGGCCTGTAATTTATTTTATAATTAAACTTTATTTAGTACTCTCTAAATAGTAAGATTCTTTTTGATGTGACAGTTATAAAGTTTAGACTCCACTGAAACGAACACACCCTCTATGGTGAATCAACAACTGAAACTGGACTGCTCCGTTGGAGTTCGATTTCTGATGGGCTTACATTTCAAACTTATGTGTCTGCTAAGATCATTTATCAAACGGATGGACCATTCAAGATGAGATATTAGAGGACACTGAACCCTCACTACCTTCTTTCTTCCCGTGGATAGGTTCAGTTCCCTCTAACACTCATTTCAAATGGCACATATAATCTACTCATATGTAGTAGCGGTGCACCAAAGACATCAAGCACTCGACTGAAGGTGAGATATTGGAGAAAAACAAGCTGAGCAGCAGTGACCATGGATGTCTGCATATGAATTAATCAGTTTGTGTTTCTCCAACTCTCACTTTCAGTGCCTGAAGAACAAGCTGAAGCCTGAAGCTGACCATGTCTAGGTTTTACATGCGCAACTGTGTTTGTGCCTGAAGAACAAGGAGAAGGGGATTACTGGGAGTGAAGCTGGTAGTAACTGAATGTCTAGGTGCTACACACACAACTGTAAAGGTGTTGCTTTCAGGTCCCAAATTTATAGGCATGCATATGTTGGTGTTGATAAGAATGTAACCAATCATTCAGAAAGCAAGCCGGAATCTAAGCATATGCTTCTGTTAGTCTGTTACACATTCCCTTCATGCCGAATGCGGTGTGCTTGCTGTTGTCCTCCTGCAGTCCTGGGCACATGCTCCTTTGCCTTTCGTTTCAAAAAGACTATGGTGTGTTTGTTTGTGGGATCTAAACTTTAGAACTGTCACATCAAAAAGAATCTTACTATTTAAAAGTATTAAATAAAGTTTAATTATAAAATAAATTACAGGCTCCTAGACTAATTTACGAGAGGAATCTAATGAGGTTAATAAAGTCGTGATTAGAAGACGGTTACTGTAGCATCACTTTAACAAAATCTAAATTAATTAAGTTCATTAGATTCATCTCGAAAATTAGCACCAATCTGTCAATAGGGTTTTGTCATTAAATTGATCGAAATATTCATAAATAATAAGATTATCTTTGATGTGACAGTGCTTAAATTTTAGAGGGCGAGAAACGAACAGGGCCTATGTGAATGTTATTTGGAAAGCCAAAATGTTATGTACCTGCATATTCATCCTTCTCTTCTCATGGAGTGAATGATGGTTTAGTTCCCTCTAATCGTCACTTCAAATGACAGATGATCACCTTCTCCTGTGTCCTGGCTAATCTGTTCATATCTGCATAGATAGCAGCTTTGGTTTGGAACACCACTCGTGTCACCCAGCATCCGACAGGTTCACATGAATCTGGATTCCGTTCAAAGTAATTTCCGGTTCAAATCTATGATTAGTGGACTGAGCAGCTTGGCTTATGGAGTATTGACACTCGGGCAAGATTATTGGTTGCAAGTTTTATCGCCCAGTCCTTCAGACGGGAGGCTGAGGAGGAAGATTTGTGATATTCTCGAGTCTTTTCTGAAGCCTGACCTGGTAGAGACCACGAGAAAAATCTCAACATTTTGCAAACTCTGGGACAGCATTTGACCTGTATCTGTATTTAATCAAGACATTTATGCAATAACATGCAGCATTTACTTAGAAGAAAAAGAACATATTTTGCGAAAGTTTGATTTCGGGCATTCCAATCATATATTTCAGTGCTATAAAATGGCTACTTCTCCGTCCAAGAATATAAGGATTTGTTGACTTTCCGATTTCTTGTTTGACTATTCGATCTTATTCAAAATATTTATGCAAATACAAAATTAAAAAAGACATACTTAAAACATATATAGGAATAAAGTATATTGTAATAAAATAAATAAAATTTCAACAAATTTTTTGAATAAGATAAATGGTCAAACATGACATCCGAAAGTCAACAAACGCTTATATTTCCGGACGGAGGAGTAGTACATAGCTGTATAGCCATGTCGATGTTTTGGTGTTGACAAGAGAGATGTACCCAAATCATTTTCAGACCGAAACCGAAGCATATGCTTCCGTTGCACCTGCCCATCACGCCAATTGCGTGGCGCTGTCCTCCTGACGTGATCGTGCTGTCGGTTTCAGAAACCGAATGTTTGGCTCGTATGATCGTACTTTGGACGGGGAATCTTTACTACTCTCTCTATCCCTAAATGTAGGGTGTTTTGGGGTTTGAAATTTTCCCTAAATGTAGGGCGTTTTACAGATAGGACAAACTTTGGGGTTGATGGGAGAGTTAATGGATGAGTGGATGAAGGTAAAAATGAAGGGGTATGGTAGTCTTTTGACACATTGACTATTTTGTTGTTTGAATCCTGAAAGCCCTACATTTAAGGACGGAGGGAGTAGGTGTGTTCGTTCCTCCTCCTCGAAATTTAACGGTGTGAATCTTACTATTTATGAATATTTCAATCAATTTAGTGATAAAACCATTTTGACAGATTAGTACTAATTTTCGAGATGAATCTAATGAGCTTAATTAATCTATATTTTGCTAAAGTGATGCTACAAGTAACCGTCTTCTAATCATGATTTAATTAACCTCATTAGATTCGTCTCATAAATTAGTCTATAGGCCTGTAATTTATTTTATAATTAAACTTTATTTAGTACTCCTAAGATTCTTTTTAATATGACATTTAGACTCTAGGAAACGAACACACTCTATAGCAATTTGAAAAAAACATGGCGCTGAAAATAGCACTACTATTTTCTTTACTTGGAACATAGTAGAGCGACAGGCAACAGTGGCAATTCGGAAAAATATGGCACTGGAAATACTACTGCTACAGCTCCGTACTACTACACCCGTATTCGTATCTGCTCGTCCCTGTTCCACAAGGGCAAAGTAGCAAACGCTTCTCACCGCCGTCCTCTAGAAACCGGTGGTGGCCGTTTGATTGGTGAGACGACGAGGCAGCCAGGCCAGGCCCGGCGCATGGGTGCACACGTGTGCGCTCGTCACCGGTTACGTGGCGCACCATGTGGGCTGCTGGATTGTCTCGTCTTGTTTTTACACCGAAACATGTGCCTCGGTCCTCGCAAACAATACTACTAGTATCTGTATTTCGGCTGTCTGAGTCGTCACTGTACAAGCTACGTACGCCATGACCCCGGGGGCCGGGCGCGTGTGTCTGCAAAAAAATAAAGGTCAGAAACCTTGTTGGGTTAGGCGGAAGTGAGGAAGAAGAAAGGTGTTTTAGTAGTAGGTTAGGCCGTGCGGCAACAGGCACCATGATTTGCGGTGCGATAAAGCCGCAATTTAACGGTAACAAGAGCCGGGACACGAGGACCGGTGCCTGCATCTTTTCAGACAAGACGCACTCGCCAAGTTACACACACACAAGCCCGTCAGGCTTCAAAGTCAGCGCGGCTCAGTGTGTGTGCTACGGCTAGCTAGTACACAAGCCCTTGTACCGCTGTACGTACGGCATACGTATACGCGCTGTCGCCTCGCGCGCGCAACTCGTTCTGTTGACTTGGGTGCTCTCGCAGTCGCAGCTCGCAGCCGCAGCAGGTGGGGTGGTTCTCCCAATCTCAATCTCTGATTCCTTGAAAAAAAATCTCAGTCTCTGAAACAAGTGGGTTTGGCCTTGAATGAAAACGGAGGATAATCGCGAGTCATTTGGTAGGAACAGGATAAACGAGAAAGCGATGAGGAAGGAAGACCGGAGACGGCGGTCGCTGTCCACGCCTGGCTGTCGGAAAGCGAGGCCGCAAGTGGCCGTGCGCTCCAGCTGGCGCCGCCGCCGCCGCCGCTGCCGCTGCGCTTATTATCTCTCTCTCTCGTCGTCGTCTCCGTGAGAGAGAGAGAGAGAGGCGAGACGAGGAGACAGCTAGCTAGCTAATCACCTCGCAGCCTTCTCTTTGTTAAACGCCGCGAGTACCGCCACGCGTGCCGGCGCACGCAAAACACTAGTACAGCTCACTCCGTTCCCCCGTGGTGCTGCTGCTGCCGATCAGTTGCTTGCTCGCTCTGCCAAACCGCCGCCTCTTTCTTTTAAGCTATCTAATCCCTGAGCGACGACTAATAGCCTCGCGTAATCGCGTTCGGTGGTATAAGTAGTCGCGGTCGTCGTCGTCTTCCTCCCCCTCCTCCTCCCCTGCTCTGCTCATCCTCTGTTTCGAGCCTGTCCCTCTCTGCACCGCACCGTACCGCACCGCGTCTTCTTCTTCGTCGTATTCGTCTTCCTCCAGCCAGCTCGCCGGTCTCCGATTCCTCCACCCGCGCGCACCAGTTCTCTGGAGATGAAGTCCTGCGCCCGGGGGCTCCATGGGTTCAGCGCGACCGGGGCTCTGACACGGCCGTCGTCCGGTACCGGAGCTGCTGCTGCTGCTGCCTCTAGTAGCTTGATTCTGCAGCTTTAGTCATCAGCGCATCATCCATCGAGTCAGCGTCAGTTCTGCTTGTGGTGGCTGCTGCTGCTCTGCTTCGAGGCGACGGGCAGCCAACCAATTTGGGCAAAAGGAATTCAGGTAAACAGCTCAATTCGGTCTCTTCCTCTGCTCCTGTTTCCAATTTTGCATTTCAATTAGGCGTAATCAAGTTTAGCTACGCACGGTTCTGAAGAACTTTGCATACATGTACGTACGGACTAGTATGAGTTGCTTGTACGCGTCAGTTGCGTGCTTTTGATCTTCAGCTCGGGGTGGGGTGGGGACGAGCTGGAGATTCTCGGGATCCGTTTTCTTGTGGCCAAGCGAACCAAGCAACCGGAGGAGGAAGGAGAAAGGCAGGAAGGGGAGGGAGAGCACATGCAGGCCACTGACGGATTCAAAGTCCGATCTGTTAGGCAGATCTCTTCTTCTTCTCCTCCACCTTTTCTACCGCCACCACTTTGTTCCTGCTTTTCATGGCGGTCTCTTTCTATCCTTTCCGCTGCCTTTTGTCCTCTCGAGGGGATGATCAAACCATCCACTTCGAATTTGTTATCTCTCTCTCTTTGTTTTTTTTTTTTTTTTTGGAAGCAAGAAAAGTTGAGGGGAGAAAAAAGACAATGAATTGAGGAGTCGAGAGTGATCTTATGGACTCTTGCGACGAATGAAACACAAACTTTACAAACCCAGTCGAGCTCCGCAGGTGTTATTGCTAGCTCTGTTGTGTTCCACTAGCCTCTGTTCTGCAATCCGGCAAGTTACACCTCAATCTGATGCTAAGACTTTGGCCAAGCTTAATAAGTGACCGCCTAGTAAGTCCTGAATTGTAGTAGCAGTATTTTTTGTACAGATAAAAAAGGGTGGAGAAAGGTTTGATGTTTGGGATCTGTACATGTGGGACATGAAAAAGGAGGAAGAATTCAGAGCTACTAGTACTGTTGGATTGGATTCGGAATCAGAGGAGCCATGACTTGGCCTTGGACCTGCACTTGAAGTCCATGGCGGTGCCGTTGGGCCAGCCGAAGAGTATCCGGCAGCTCATCCGGGTCCAGTGGCGGACCTCCACCACCCCGGCCATCTTCCACCGCGTCCGCGCCTCCCCTCCACCGCGAACGGCACCGCCCCGTCCCGGATCGCCGCCTCCATCGCGGCGCTGCCCACCTCGCCGAGCGGCGCGGCGCGCGCGCGCGCCACGTACGCCAGCGGCACCCGGCCGCCGGGCCCCACCGCGACCTCCCCGGCGCGCAGCACCACCAGCGTCGTGCCGTTGAACGCCACGCGCAGCTCGAGGCCGGAGAAGCGCGCCGCCGCGTGCGCGTTGCCGTTGCGCGCCTCCACGAGCGCCTGCAGCTGCACGTCGTCCAGCGCGCCCTGCTGGTCGTACGCCAGCGTGTCCAGGTGCGCCGACGCCACCGCGAAGTAGGGCTGCCGCGGCTGGAGAAGGAGCACGACGAAGAGGATGGCCACCGCCGCGAGGAGCACGGCCACGGCGAGCACCGTGAACACCACCGCCACGCACCACTGCAGCGCGCCCGACCGGTGGGCGCGCTCGCCGCGCGGGGCTCGGTAGTAGGGCTGCTCCTGGCGGCGGTGGTGCTGCTGGGGGTCGGGGTGGCGGTCCGGCAGCGGGCGGCCGACGGCGGGGGCGTCACGCTCGTCGTGGGCGCTGAAGAGCATGGTGGCGGTGCGGAGCGGCTATGGCGGGCGGCAGCATGCCAGCGTGTCCAGGTGGGGGAGGAAAGGAGAGGGGGCCAATTTAGCTTCGGGGGTGGTGGAACAGTGGCGTGCCGTGTGGGGTCTGTCTGGCTTACACCGGCGAGTGGGCGGCGAGGTTGCCCGGCGCGGGGGAGACGCGGCAGAGGTTTGGTATCTCCGCCTCGCACGCGCACGCTCGCCGCTGCTAAGGTTTCGTCGTGGCGATGCCTCGGACACCCCGGAGGAAGCGTTGCTTATCTTATCGGAAAGAAATGGAGGCAAGGGAGCACCCTGGGTCTGGGCTACCTCGCAGGCTCTCTCTGTCACGGCCGCGCTTAATCTAAACGCGCCATTGCGAGTTCTCTTTGCAGGTGCACAGTGCCTCAGATTCAGATGACTTGTGCGCCTCAGTGATTAGCACCGAGCTGGCATGCTAATGGCGTTGCCATAAGCTCCGTGCCATCATCATTGCAAAAAGCACCTGATGCCTTTTGCTTTCCCGTTGCTCTGTTTGTTTAAGCGTGCTCTGCGATGACTTTTCCTGGCACTTGCGATAGTGGGAATGTCCTGAATGTTCTGCGTTCATCTTTCCTGTAGAGTACTCCCTTTCAAATTATAAGACGTTGTTGACTTTCTCGAGATTGTGTTTGACCGCTTGCCTTATTCAAAAATTTTATGCAAATATACAAATAAATAAGTCATTTACAAAATATCTTTAACGATAAAACAAATCATAATCAAATTAATAACATTTGCATAAATTTTTTGAATAAGACTGAACGATCAAACGTGAAGTATGAAAGTCAAAAGCGTCTTATAATTTGAAACAGAGGGAGTAGTAATCTACTTTCCGCGAGGTTCTTTAAGGTTATTAGGCTTAAAAAAAGTGTTGCTACGTTTCGAGTTTGGTCAGATGCTAGGATAAACCTAGAGCATGCAGATTGTTTAAATTTTTACTTAACGGATACTTTGCTTGACCTCGATGAATCTTTGAGCATAATTTCCTACGATCAAGCTGATCTACATTTATGCAAAAACAAAAGTTGCTTATCTTTAGCAACCTGAACTTGGGTTACTGCAAAGGCAGAGCACCAGCCAATTTCCCTTCAAAAAGCTGTCATTGCATTGGCATGCACTGCTGGAGATTCAGCTGCACCCGATGCTACATTTTGATTTTGTTATAAGTCGTATGTAGTCCCCCTTTCTTATTTGTATCTGATCATAACATGTAATGCTTCGTGGCAACCTGACACTGTTAGGCGTTGTTCAAGACTCGGTTGCACTAGTGCTACGTTAATTAACTGCATTAAGTCATATGTAACTGCCCTTTTTTTACAGTTGTTGAACTGTTACCTTGATAAACAGAGAGTCTGACAGCATGGACACATGTCCAATTTTCAGGGACAACAGCACCAATGGCGGGAGGAAGTACTAGTTCCTAGTGACAAGTCAATCCAGGCACCATGGACCCCCAGCCATTCGCGAGGCTCTCAGTGGGCCAGCTCGGCCTGAAGCTCCCGTCCGGCGCCACCGCGCAAGAGCTCTGCCACTGCGAGATCCGGCTGGCCGGGTTCCCCGTCGAAACCGCGGCGGTGCCGCTGCTCCACGCCTCCTCGGAGCTCGCCGCGCTCGACCCCTTCACGAACGCGGCGGTCTTCTCCTCGCCGAGCGCGACCTCGAGTCGCTGTCCGCGCCGTCGTGCTTCCGCCCGCCGCGCTCGCGCCTCGCCGTCGCGGTGTACCTCGGCCGGCGCGGCGGCGGGCTGCGCTGCGCGAGGCGCAGGCTGGTCGGCGTGTTCCGGGTGGAGGTGGGGTCGGCGGCGGAGTGGCGCCAGGGCAAGCCCGTGCTGCTGCACCACGGCTGGGTCGCTGTCGGGAGAGGGGAGCTGCATCTGCGGGTCAAGATGGAGGCGGACCCCCGCTACGTGTTCCAGTTCGACGACGAGGTCGCGCTCAACCCGCAGGTCGTGCAGATCCATGGCCGCACCCGCCAGCCCATCTTCAGCTGCAAGTTCGTCCGCGACAGGCGGTACGCGACTGACCGATTAATTACTGTGTGAATTTGTGAATGATCATGCGTGCTGCCCATTCTGATTTCTAAATTTTGAATGGCAGGCCGTCGCAGATTGAGGGGTGGTCGAGCTCGGGCAGCAGCGAGGAGCAGGACGCGGACTCGTGCATCAGGAAGGGGTGGAAGGTGGCGGTGCACGACCTGTCGGGGTCGGCGGTGGCGGCGGCGTTCATGGCGACGCCGTTCGTGCCGGCGCCGGGGGCGACCGGGTGGCGCGGTCCAACCCGGGGGCGTGGCTCATCGTGCGCGCCGACACCACGGGCTCCTCGGACAGCTGGCAGCCGTGGGCGCGGCTCGAGGCGTGGCGCGACGGCGACACCGTGCGCCTGCGCCTGCGCCTGCTCCCGCCGCCGGAGCAGCAGGACGAGTGCGTGCTCGTCTCGGAGGCGCGCCTGCGCAGCGACAGGGGCGGCGAGTTCGCCATCGACATGGACAGGCGGCTGCCCGTCGGAGAGGACCAGCGCGCCGCGGCGGGTGCGCCGGCGGCGGGTTCGTGATGAGCTGCGTGGTGCGCGGGGAGCAGCAGCCGGCGGCGCGGGGCGGCCCGCCGGTCGTGCAGCTCGCGGCGAGGCACGTCACGTGCATGGAGGACGCCGCCATGTTCGTCGCGCTCGCCGCCGCGGTGGACCTCAGCGTCAAGGCGTGCCGCCCGTTCCGGAGGAATAGGCCGGCGGCGGCGGCGGCGGCGGCCAAGAAGCTCGGACCCGACCCGCTCGAGCTCGACGACACTTAGCGTAAATCTACAGGATCTATCTAACTCTGTAAATTCACTGGATTTCAACAACTGGACTGGAACTGAAACTGCTTGCATCAACCACATCCCTCGTCTCAACCTCACCAATATAATTAATCGTTGCTTGTGAAATCCGTGTCCTGAATCTCTAGATGTCACCCACACCAATCAGGGCTTCATCCATCCGTCGTGCGTCCTGGTCTCCCCGCGCTGCTCACTGATTTAGAATCCGTGGAACGTTCTACGAAATGAACTAGAATTACTTGAAAACACCTATCTAAATGATCCCTAGTTCAAAATACAGAAATGTTTCAGATTTCCGCCCTGGGTGAGGCGAATCTTTGCTCGGCCCAACCCCAGTAGTTGGGCTGTTTACTATTGATCAGGGCAATCTCGTGGCCACGGCCTACTAGGACGAGATGGATGCAGCCCACTGCACTCTTTTTCATTCGTGATTTTTTTTTCTGTTAACTGGAAGCCACGACCTGCTAAGAGCCCGTTCCATGTATTTTTCTTTCCCTCGCGCGTGATTCCTTCGATTTTTTTTGTTCACTGTGTTGCGAAGGAGCTTGCACCCTCATGTTTGGAATTTTTTATAAGTACCAACGTTGTGAACTCTGGTCAATAAAAAATGTCTCCTGCACCAATGGATGTAATATTTAGTTAGTGTTGTAATTTGTATGGAAAAATTCATTTTATTTTTGAGAAAGAACAATTCCATTTTTATCAGAATTTTTTTCTTCTTTTTTTTTGATTCTAATTTTTTTCTTCTTAGTCAAACGTTTAAATGTTGGAGCATTTCGTTTTAACCGATGGACCATTCCATTTGAACAAAACAGCTTGTGGGCCTCGACTCAAAAAGAAAAAAAAACAGCTTGTGGGCCTGTAGCTTGCTAGGCCGCAGCCCACTCGAGATTTCAGGCAGCGGCAGCTGTGTGGGCGGTAAGCGAATAGCTCCCAGCAGCATAGCAGGACTGCAGGAGTCTTCCCAAGCAGCTAGGGTTCTCAGGCCGTCGCCCCCGCCGTCGCGACGCGCCCACGGCCGTCGCCCCCGCGCCCCGCCGGATCCTTCAGGTCGCTTCCTCCGTCTCCCCCATCAGCTCCGGCGTCCGCATCCACCCTCTGTCCTGAATCACAGAGGTCGCCTCCCAGCCCAGCTCCTCCTCTCGCGGCAGCGCCGACCTTCTTCCACTCGGCCATGACGACGCGCATCGCTCCCGGCGTTGGCGCGAATCTTCTCGGGCAGCACTCGGCGGAGCGCAACCAGGACGCCACCACATACGTGGGCAACCTCGACCCGCAGGTTAGGGTTCGGCTCCCCTCGTCTTCGTTACTGCTTCTGCCCTTTGTTAAACCTTCAGATTCCTGCCCCCACAGATATTGTGAAAATCGTAAGAGAAAAATTGTAGCTCATAAATCACGAATGCACATGTCTTTCATATTTGTGGGCCAATCTGATTTAAATTTAGATATTTATACCCGAACAAGCTCCTTCTAATTGGATTATAGGAAGAAAAATATTTTCTTTGTAAAGTAAAAATAACAATCGTGCATCTAAACTGTATTGAGCATTCAACATAGTTGGATTCAACATCAGCAACCTCAACATGCTATGGCCAACGTTTTTTTGATACGTGGCTCAAGCTCTTGTACCCGTATCCGATACTCGTGATGCGATACGGTGATACACCTTGATACGGTCCCATACGCATATCACATGAGTATCGAATAATTAGTATTAAAAAGTAAATCAGCTAATTCCAATTCATGGTTGATACTCACACGATACGTCCGGCAAATACTTTCAGGCTGTAACATCTTGTCTGAAAGCCCAACCAAAGCACAATAACATAGGCCCATTCTCGAAGACCTAAAACACGACTACATCCTCTCAGTTCTCACTCTTGCATCATCTCCCGTGCCCTTCCCTTTGCCTGCACCACCGCTGGAACAAGGACGACCTCACCGTCAGGGGCAAGCCGCTGGCGCCGCCACCTGGATCTGCAGCTGTAGGCGTACTGGGAACTAGTTGCCAAGTTACAGTTATTTATTTACTAGCTTGCTTTTACAACACGTTGAAGAATTGGAGACTGATTTCAGCTGTGCATGTAGAATTTCTGTAATATATATCATGTATCGGAGTATCGATGATCCTGGCCACATGCCGTATCAAAGTATCGGAAAAACGTATATCTCTCTTCAAAGAACGGATTTGTAAATGCCTGGGAGATACTCATGTGCCCGTCGAAAAGACTCTAGGTCCGAGAGTAGTTCCTATGCTGCAGAATGGATCAGCAGCTGTTTTGACAGAATTTCCTTCACCTAAAAAAGATGACCCTGCTATTATGATTGATCATGCCCCTGCTGTTACGGTTGATCATACCCCTGCTGTTACGGTTGACCATGCCCCTGCTGTTACGGTTGATCATGCCCCTGCTGTCACGATTATATCCTCTAACTTGAATCAAACTTGTGTATTCAATGTCTGATAGGTTTCCGAAGAGCTGCTTTGGGAGTTGTTTGTTCAAGCAGGTCCTGTTGGTAAGTGGAAATTTCGTATAGTGAAAGTTGTTTGTAGTGCTTTTATCTTATTCTAGTCTGAGATGTGTTATTTTCATTTCTTTTTGCGGGGTTTCAATGATCTCTTTTGATCTGCCATTTTCATCCATCAGTAAATCTAATTTCATATACTCCTGTTGGGCTTTCTTAATGATTTTCTCCTCTTTCATTTCTAGTTAATGTGTATGTCCCAAAAGACAGGGTTACAAATCTACACCAGGGATATGGATTTGTAGAATTCAGGAGCGAGGAAGACGCTGATTACGTATGTGTATTGTCGCGTGAAGGCAAAATTTTCCCTTCTATCTCCTCCAGCAGTGGTACCCAGACCTTTCTACCAGTTAGTAGTTTATCTAAATTGATTTATTTTGTAGGCCATTAAGATTTTGAACATGATCAAACTGTACGGAAAGCCAATAAGGGTAAACAAGGTATGTTTTGTTTTTTTATTGTATTTACTCATTATGACTTTGAGTAGTAATATATTTAGTTTGTGAGTACCATTTGTCTCCTTATTCCAGGCTTCGCAAGATAAGAAGAGCTTGGATGTTGGAGCAAATCTTTTCATTGGTAATCTTGATCCGGTAAAAACTAAAGCCTACTCTTGTTAGCTGATCATTTGTGCATTGAACAGCAACTAATGGTTTCAGATTTGCTTTGTAACAGGATGTTGATGAGAAACTCCTCTATGATACATTTAGTGCATTTGGGGTGATCGTGACGAACCCTAAGGTAACACATAAAAGCTTTTTATCTGCACAAGCTACTAGGAAGTTACATAACTTCATAATTTTCTACCAAAATCATTTAGCATTGTTTCATTTATGCGAAGTATTATTATATGATCCCCAGAAGCGATAAAAGTGATAGTCGTTCTTAGAATGAGCGAATTCAGTATACTCACTCCAACAATTTCGAGGACACTTTCAAAATATGGCAACATTATCGTTTCTTTTGCAGCATGTTACCTGGAGATGGGGTGAAGTCAAATCATGCTCCCTTTTGATGTTGCATAAACATATTTTGTATAATAATGCCATTCCATGCTTGTTTATTCTTAAGATCAACTTGTTTTGTACTGGCTATATTGGGTTAAACCTAAAATATATTTATCATTTTTATGTGATCTATGCTACTCTCTGAGCCTGGATGTCACATACACCCACTCACCGAATCTTCTTTTCTTTCCTTATTACAGATAATGCGGGACCCTGAAACTGGAAATTCTCGAGGTTTTGGCTTTGTGAGCTATGACTCTTTTGAATCATCTGATCAAGCAATTGAGGTACTGTTACTGTCACAATAATTTTCTTTATTTCACTTGTGGAGATTCTATCATATGTTTTAACTTTTCTTTTGCTTTTGTTTTCTAGGCCATGAACAACCAACATTTATGCAACCGGCCAATCACAGTCTCTTATGCTTACAAGAAAGATACGAAGGGAGAGCGCCATGGCACTCCAGCAGGTAATATGCGTTGCAATTTTATCTGACTGTTGATTCCCTGTCTGTTGGTCGCCTGGCTTTGTTATGAGAGCTGTGTAGTTTCATCTGCCTGCATGCACCTAATTTAAAGCAGAATAATCATGCCACACACAAAAAGAATGGAAACCTACTATTGCTGAATTAAATGGCACTACCAGCAACTAAACTACTGACAGTGATGCATAGGGACACCTCTCCTGACACAGCACACTGCCATGCACAAACTCTTGTGTGCTTCCATGGCTCCCTACACCAGTTATTAGAGGCCACCATGCATTTATTGCTGGCTGTTTGATTTTCCGATACCACCACGCGAAGAAATTCCTGCATTCCACTGATGTGCCCCGTGTGCAAAACAACTTCCGGCAGGATTATGTGCCACACTTACCCTGTGAGTGAGCATGCAGCAGATGCGATGAATATATTCATCAGCCTGGTCACAAGGCGGGCATGCAGCCTTTTTCTTAGACAGGATTTTCTGAAGATTGTTTCCTTAGAATCCATTCCTTTTAAGCCCTGAAATATTATGTTAACTTTGATTTCTTCTCGTTTAGAATCTTGCTTTCGGGGTCTCTTACCTTCATTCTTTGTGCTTTGAGTTATCCTTTATTGCTGAAAGAAGGATGCATAGGATTGTGTTTCAGATTCCCATTTAGTTTCATACAGTTTAGAGGATATTAAGAATATTGAAATTTCTAGCTGAGGGTATTAAAACTGTTGTATCTTCACATCAATCAAATGTCTCTCTCAAGTTATAGCTCTTATCACTAAATCAGTCTATACTGGAGTGGGTTAACATTTTCATTTGCTCTTTACTTTCTAGAGTTCCTTTGCAGCATATTAACAATCAAAATAATGAAAAATCTGTTGATTACTGTTGACAGAGCGACTGCTGGCAGCAAACAACCCAGGATCTCAGAAGAATAGGCCACACACGATGTTTGCTAGTGGCCCGCCGACTCAAGGTCTTCCAAATGGTGCTCCATCTGTACCGCGGCCTTTTGGCAATGGTTCAGTTCCAGGGCAGATTCCACAGATTCGACCTCCACCAGTAAATGTTGGGCAATTCCCGCCTCCAATGCAGATGCATGGGCAGCCTGCCTGGCCTGCACATCTCCAAACTATGCCACCACCCATGCAACTCCAGTACAGGCTTCCAGTGAGACCACCACAACCAAACATGATGCCCCTCCGGTTGGCATGGTAAGGCCACCACCACCTCCTTCCAGTATGCCTGCTCAACATATGTGGATGCCGCCACCGCCGCCGCAACAAGGTAGTGGAATGCCTCCACCTCCTATGTCGATGCCGCCGCCACCTCCGCCACCTTCTGCTTAAAACATATGCAGAGAGAAGTACCTTTGGACCAATGTGCAAGTTGTAGCTATAGGTTGAGGATGTTAGTGCCTTAACATGCGGATACTAGATGATCAGAATTGAGAGTTCAGCAGACCATGTAACAAACTCTCGAGATTAAGATTTTTTTTTGGTGGTCTGTTAAAGCTGAATGAATTTTGTGATTACATGTATCGTGATTGGTGCTCTTCTGTTGTGCACTGTCTATAACAGTTACTATCAATGTTGTTGAACTGGAACTAAAGAATTTTGGAAGATACATGGTCGCTGCTTTTGTCCTTAAATCATGGCTGCATAAACTGACACCAAGGTTCAAATAGAAAATAAGTAATGTTTTTAGGTCTAACCGGTTTGTCCAACTGATGTACAACCAAGACATAAGCTTTTTGGGTCCATGTGTTGCCATTGGGCGTTGGTTGGATGATTTGGGTTGGAAACTATAGCAGTACTCGGTTCAAATAACCGTTTTGACAAGTCCGGTTAATTTGTTGAATAAACCCTGTGTGTTAGTTGGTTAAGTGTTTATCATTCTTCTTTTGTTAGTGTGTTAGTTTTCTTTACCCTAAGTTTGGATTTGTTAGTGGAGCTAGACTAGACTCGGTGAGGCGAGGCCATGTTCAACGCCATGCCTTAGATGTAGGAAGCCAATAGGCCCGGTATCCCTAGCCATCTCGACCGTGTTCGGTTTCAGCTTTGTGTATATAAACCGAGTCGGAAAACCGGCTAGGTTTGGTTGCGGCACAAAATCTCTCTCTTCCACTTTCAGTTTTAGTTTTGAGTTCTAGCTAACATTTGGTATCGGAGCATGTGAGATTCTAAGATGACGGCATCGCAAGAAGCTTGTGACTGGGTTGCCGCGGAGATGACAGACAAAAGAAGAATGACCCTGGCGTAACGCTCGCATCGCACCAAGTCTTGCCGGCAGTGGAGACTCCATGGACCGGGAGGATGGCATCGACGGCCGAGGCCCAAGGGGTCCGTGCCGTTAGTTGTTCCGATAGCCCGAGCGAGGCGCCCCGCGGCGTGAACTTACCATCCAATGCGTCATCAAGGAGGTTGGCGACGGCGCCAACTACCCCACCCCGACCAAGATGAACTACAACAAGTGGAGCCTGCCGACGCGAGTAAAGCTGCAAGCAAGAGGCCTCCGGGAAGTGGTTCGCTATGGCGACGGTGATTACCGGGAGGATCGGACGGCTTTGGACGCCCTCCTAGGTGTGATACCACCGGCGATGGCCCCGTCGCTCGCGGTGAAGCCATTGGCCAAGGCCGCGTGGGATGCCATTGTCCACTGCGTGCATCGGCTTGGACCGAGTGCGGTAGGCGATCATGCAAAACCTGCACCGTGAATGGGATCGACACGAGGCGGAAGGTGAGGATCTTGATAATTTCTCTCTTCCTCTTGTTGGCTACATCCGAAGCTTATCACTCATGGTGATGATGAGATAACGGAGCCAAAGGCAATTGCAAAGTGCATGCGCGTCGTCCCCAAGAAGTACAACTACATCGCGCTCGGATCGAGACGCTCCTTGATTTCTCGGAGCTCATGATTGAGGATGTGATGGGGCGGCCGAAGGCGATGGATGAGCGCGAGGAGGAGCAGATGTAGCCGGTGACCATTGGATACAAGCTCATGTTCACGGAGGAACAATGGTTGGCCCGCCGAAGGAGAAGTAGAGAGGAGAAGGCTCCTCGAACTCCGGCCATGGCGAGGCGCCTCGTGGTGACGAGCACCGTAGGCCGCAGAAGAAGGAGAAACCCGAAGGCGATGGCGGTGAAAAATTAGGCGGAGATCATGGGGGTGACGAACGTTTAGGCGAGAACAAGTGAAATCGAGATTGCTTGGAGGAGAATGAAGTGTTCAAGGTTGGGTTGATGCTTCAAGCTTGGATTTTAGGTTGGGCTCTCACAAATGGTCTTGGATCTTAAGTGGAGTGAGGGAGAGGTGAGAGCAAAGGCTTGAGAAAGATGGGAGAGTTCAAAAGCACCATCACCCTTTCTCACGGGATGGGAGAGGGTATATATAGGATGGGGTCCAAAAAAGCCGTTGGTTAGGGTTAGGTCACGAAATGATGGAACTTCCATTTGTCATGGAACTTCCATCATAAACCCTCCGGTCGGGTCGAAACTTCCGTCGAGTGATCGGAACTTCCGTTATGGCGGTTCGAGTGTATAGCGGAGTTAAGTTTGTCAGCTCGAAACTTCCGCCAAGAACTCTCTAGTAGGGACGGAACTTCCGTCTTCGTAATGGAACTTCCGTCTTGACATTAAAATGTAGGTTTTGGCTTTTTGGACTTTGGACTTTGGCTTTTTGGTGTGTTTGGTGTACATCGAAGCTTAGGTATGGTTTCTTGACAACATATTTCCTACATGTAAGATCGTTTCACCCCTCTTGATAGTTTGACATGACTCAAAAAGCTATAAATCTATCTTGGAAATTTTTTTTAAGTCCAAGCTTCATCTTTTTATTTGAGGGGCTAACATTCTCACAATGGTGAATAACTTTAATATCCTGCACAATAGCTTGATGGCACATTAGATATTTTAATTCTTTGCCATTTATCACCAAAACCCACTAGGGAGACCTAGTTGCATCTTAAGGATCAGATCATGTGGAGATCTTATTTCCTTCCTTACTTCGTGTACTTTCGAAAAGACTACTCTTTGGATCAAATCCTTTGGAGATCTCATGCATTTGCTTGACATTAGTCGGACGAGGAGGGAGGAAACACGGGCATCGCCGCTGCTGTGAAGGTCTCGAGGAGGTCCGCAAGAGTGAAGGGGCGTTGCCACTCAACCACAAAAAACGTTGTGAGAGTAAAAAAAAAAGGCTGGTTTGTTGATTACAAGTAGAATGCCAGCAATTGGAATTGGAGATTTGTTACTCAAAGGAGGAGGGGTGTGAGTAAAGATGGCCAAACCGGTGGCCCGACACGACACGACCCAAGCCCTAAAAAGCTCGACATGTTTAATTTAGGGTCGATCATGCTTGTGCCGGCCCTAATGTGTGACCACTAGCCCTTGGCATCACACATAATGGGCCGGCTCAAAAGCCCTAATAGTACTTAGAAGCCTTTAAAGTCCATAAGGCCCATAAAAGCCCAAAAAATTCAAATGCTTTAAAAAAAACACCAGGCAGTGATTTCAGAGAAGAATACAAAAACCCTCGGAAGAACAAAGAATTGGCCAAAAAGGAAACCGACCTTCATTAATTTAAGAGCTAGCTGCCTCATTAAAAATTCTTGGTCTCAAGTGAAAAAAGAGTACAACCAGCCCTATATAGTCTTACAGATCAACACCAAAATAGAACAAATTATATCAACATAGTTCCTACTATAGATCTACATTAGTGGAGTTGGAGCACCACCACCACCACCATCAGCAACCCCAACAGCACCACCTCCAGCAACAGTAGCAACAGCACCATCATCCAAGTACAGATTTGCGAACATGTTCTCAAGCTAGACACGATGCTTTTCTCGATCTTCACCCATCTACCAGTCCTTCAAGCAAGTCAAGATCTCAACCATATCACTAGTCAACCTTGCCTTCTATCTTCAAGCAACCTACCGGAAAGACTAAATACAGATTCCGAGCTAATAGTTGAAACAAGTACTCAAGACATCTTTACCAAGAATACACAAGACATGATAAGGTTTCTTATGCAGATTGCACCACCTCAAGATATTAAGATCATCATCCGAGCTAGGAGTCCTGTGGCGGAGGAGGCATGTTAGTCAACAAGGCATCCGAGCCCGCCAACCGCACTAGCTGGAGCAGGCCGAGCCCGCCCTCACACGAACCGTAGCAGATCCTGCACTGTAACGCACGGAATCCACCAACACCCCGAGACATTACTAAAACTATACATTCATAGCTGAACATAAGCATAGAAAATTTAGATAACATCTCATTTGTAAATATAAGCAACATGCATGACCACATAGAAAGATTTATTAAGGAATATCACACTAACTTTAACAAAAATATCCTAGCATAACCATAAAAGAGAAACACTAAACTTTAAGCATCATTCTCACGACATTAAAGACTACACTCTAATTATCAAGATAATAGCAAGGAGACTATAAAGTGATGAAGTATGAGACGTGCATTAATTCCTCTTCCCCTCCTAACAATCATCAAGCAACATGCATTTAATTCCTCTTCCCCTCCTAACAATCATCAAGCACCCGAAGAGAGTAGAGCAAGGACGAGATAAAAATATCAGCAAACCAATTTGTTTTGTCAAGCAATATAAACCACAAGTTGAATTAAGTAACGATTTAAGAGTATCAATATAACATGAGTAATACTTCAATATAAACCACAATGATAACAATTTGATAAGAAAACACCTTTAAGATCATATAAGAACACCTCACATCCATAATAACATTTAAAAACTTCAATGAATGGATATGAATGCAATGTCATGTCCACTTTTACATTGCATCCCTCCTCGGACAACGTACAAAGCATACCGGTACAGATCACAACCATAGGATTGTGATAAACTTCAATGCAAATAAGATGATTATGCTCATGATATGCCTCATATGCCTGATAATAAGAGAAAGATACCACAACTTCAACTTCATATATCATAGAGATATGACAATAAGCCTCAAGTGAATAAATAGGCAACAATATAAGTAAACCTCCATTTATCACCAATATTCAGAATATGATTAAGTGTTAAGGTTCTAAATATTATGGTTTAGGTGATAAAAATAACGGACCAAAAGTTGGCGCGTGCACGTGACGTTGGCCTGCATTTGATTTGGCGCCCAGACGTTGGCTCGCCAATGCTCCCACGCCCGCTTAGCAGCATAAATAATGCAAATTTGCGCCCACACGTTGGCGAGACACGGGCAGACGATTTGCTCGCCAACAGATTGGCACGCCCGCAGTTGGCAGGGCAAAGCCAGGCAAAATCCAAACATGCCTAACAAGACAAAACGGTAGCAAACCACCTCTACATCCACTTGCCTTCGTTGATGAAAAAAAAATACACTAGGCACATTCTGGAGCACTACCACTTGTTTTAGAACACAAAGCTCAGTACAAACAATTCATAAATCATTTAAAAGCAATATACAAAGCGCTCTTACGCTCAAATCAACAACCGGCAAAAACAACAACACATCTCCTCGAAAAACAGCAGCAGTACTGATTCACTTTTTTCATAACTTTAAAACCATAACAGCCATGACATCAAATTCACACATTTCCAAAAACTATAGCACAAGAGCTACAACATCGATATTCAGCACTTAATTAAATTCCAACGTTCACTAATGCTAATAGGCTCTTCATATCGACAGTTCACTAATGCTAATAAGCTCTCCAAATCGACAGTTAGAAACTATTGAACAACAGCATGGCATTGAATTTAGGAAGCCATAACTTCCAAAATACTGAGCCAAAACAAGCAACTAAGGACCCTATGGAAAGAGGGATAAGGCTACAAAATTCTTCATATAATCCTGGACAAAGTCAGCCTGTAAGGAATTTTAAATAGCCACTCATAACAGAACGTTGCAAGGGAAAACTAAAACATGACATAACTGATGGAAAAAGACAGCAACATTACATTTAGACAACCGTAAGTCGAGTTTTACTCAACCAAAAAATGCATCTAAATACTCGTCGCAAAGCTCTTGCAATCCTCTAAAACTTCTTTTATATGCTCGTAGTCAGATTCGACCTCCAAACCATTGAAAACTAGGTCGCTTTGTACAAAGTCTATTCTAAAATTCTGGAATTGAGCTCTCACGAGAAGGTCCCTTCCTTTGTTTTCGTGACCACACGATGAAACCCCTATTACTTGGGTCTCTTTTCCTCCTTCTTCCCCTGTATTTCTCGTAGTTGCGACAATGAAGAGTAAACTACATGCTGGACGAAGGACGGAAAAAAAATCAACACGAGAACACCTCGTCTATCCGTATTGCACAACCCTAAGAGTGCTGACCTGCTTGGACGAAGTAGACGAAAGGAGCGCCGCCTCGGTTTTTTTCATGGGAAAATACAAAAGATTGTAAGGGGAAGAAAACATCATGAGAGAAAAAAGAATAGGGTTAGCTGATTTCACTTCTTTCCATGTATTAGATTTGGGTTGGGTTTTGATTGGGCCAAAAGTCACATGTCCAGCCCACGAGCCTTACTAGTTTTTTTTTTAATTTACAGTATTACATTCACCTCTTAAAAGAAGTCGTTCTCAAATTTAAGTCCGTAAGAAGACATAAATTGGAAATACGCCTTCATGTGCGCTACACGGCTTTGAATAGTGTTAATCGGAGACGTAAATTACTAAAAAAAAACTGAAATCCATCTCCAGCGTCCATACAGAACCCTATCGACCACCAAATCCTTCTGCCGGCGAGATCGCCGGTGGCTGTTATAGTAGCTGACGACTACACGAAGCCGCCGTTCACCCACCTGCTCATCCTCTTCTTCGCCACGATTCAACCGCCCGCCGCAGAGCAGCTGATTCACCCAAGATCCACCTGTACCGCCGCCGCTGCCCGCCGCACTTCTTCTTCTTCACCCCGCCCTCAACCACCTCCGGCGGCCTGCGGCGCACTGCCGCCCCACTAGACGACCCCGCCCCCCTGGCGAGCTTACCGCGCCGCGAGTTTGAACAAGAGGAGGTGGGCGAACTTGGCACTTTCGCGGAACGAGCTCAGGCTCCCGATTTCCGGTGCCGGAGTCCCTCGGTCTCTTCAGGCAGGAAGCTAGCAGGGCACCGGATAAAGTCCTCTCTGGTGAATCTCTGGGAGGATTCCGGTCAAGAGAATTTGGCTCAGCGTGGCAACCATCAAAGCAAAGGGAAGGGGATTTTGGGGGAGATTGAAGGAGGTCCGACTGGTGGCGCTGGGGCAAGGGATGATGGAGTCCCAGGTGACGGAGCTGGAGGACGACAGCATCAACTTCTGGGCCTCCCTCGGCGTGAGCCCGCACGTCGACCAGATGCCGCTGCACGGCGTCCAGGTCGTCGAGCACCAGTCCCAGCCGCTGCTGGCGCCTGCGGTGCAGTCGCAGTCCGTCTGCAGAGACCTGTTCCCGGTCGAGTCTGAATCCTGCCTCGAGCCCCAGCTGGGGATGGAGTTCCATTCCGGCGAGGCTGCCAAGACCTTCTACATTGCTTATGCCGGCCGCGTTGGGTTCTCAGTCCGCATTGCCCGGTCTCGCAGGTCCAAGTGCAGTGAGTCCATTATCATGTTGAGGTTTGTGTGCTCCAGGGAAGGGTTCAGCAAGGAGAAGCGTGCCGTTGCAGGGAAGAAGACGAGGAAGCGGGCTGCCTCCATCAGGGAGGGCTGCAATGCCATGCTTGAGGTGCTCCGCAAAAGTGATAACAAGTGGATTGTTACCAAACTTGTCAAGGAGCACAACCACGAGGTCGGCCTGCCCAGTAGAGTGCATTACATTGCAATCGAGACTGATGCTGTTATCGACCCTTACATTGGTATGGAGTTTCAATCCCTCGAGTCTGCCAAGACATTCTACTACTCGTATGCCAGCCGTGTTGGATTTGAAGCTCGTGTGCGTCAGTCCCGCAAGTCACCAGATGAGTCACTCAAGATGCTGAAGCTTGTCTGCTCAAGACACCGTTACCATTCAGGACGAGAGAGCAATGGGGATGATACCAATAGAGTCCATGCACTGGAACCCTCCAAGAATGGTTGTGATGCACTGTTTGAGATAGTTCGGAAGGATAAAGATGTTTGGATGGTCTCTAAACTAATACTGGAACATACTCATGAGCTTAACCCAGCACCAGACAGCAGAGTTCGCTGTGTTCGCTCACAAGGTGAGGTACTTGTCATCGCAAAGAATTTTGCCGACACACGTAATCTGTTACTGAATGGTCAAGTTTCTCAGCATCCTAGAGAGATGCGGTATAACGATTTAGGGCCAGAGGATGCTCAAAGCCTATTTGAATATCTTAAGAAGGCACAGGATGAGGACCCTACGTTTTTCTATGCGCTGCAGCAGAGCAAGAATGGGTATGCGGCCAATGTATTCTGGGCTGATGCTAAAGCTAGGATGGCTTACTATCATTTTGGTGATGCCGTTAGATTTGAGACAGCATACCGGAAAAACAAGGATAATATTCCTATTGTCATATTCTCAGGTGTCAATCACCATGTGCAGCCTGTTGTTTTTGGCTGTGCACTACTTGTTGATGAGTCGGAATCATCCTTTGTATGGCTATTTGAAAAATGGCTTGAAGCAATGTCTGTGGGGCCTCCTATATCTCTGCTAACAGAGTTGAACTACGAAATGACAGCTGCTATTGCCAAGGTGCTTCCTAATACTCACCATATTTTCTGTGAAAAACAAATCTTAGATGCTGTCAAGGAGGAGCTACATGGTATGTTTTCAGAACAAGATCCTTTCATTTCTGATCTGGAGAGGTGTATCCATGGGTGCAGACTAGAAGCATCATTTGAATCAGGTTGGAACTCAGTCATCATAAAGCATGGGTTCAGCAATAATGAGCTTTTACAGTCTCTCTATGGCATTCGTCGACAATGGGCCCCTGCATACACCAAAAAGTCATTTAATCCTAGAAACCTGCTGCCGCTAAACTGTGGAAATATCGAGAAGGTTATTGAGAAGTACTTCTCAGCAAAGACCCAGTTGTCGGTGGCTGTCTGGCAACTTAGACAAGCAATTACTGATTCATTTGAAACCGAAGTTCAGGCAGATTATCTTACATTGTTTCAAATGCCAGAACTAAGAACTGCTTCACCTGTGGAGAAGCAATGTAATTCAATATTCACTAGCACAATATTTTGTACGTTCCAGGCGCAATTTGTTGAGTCCTTCGGGTATCACGCAGAGAGACTTGAGGATGACACAGTACACAAATATCATGTCACAGTATATGAAGGTGCTGAGGAGACACATACCGTTTCTTTCAATCCAGATCAGAATACTGTGAGTTGTAGCTGCTGCATGTTCGAGAGCTGTGGTATTTTGTGCAGGCACGCTCTCCGGATTTTCATTATTGAAGGAGTACGTGCCCTTCCAAAGGCTTATATCTTGAAACGCTGGACAAAACATGCAAAAGCACGACCACCTTGGATAACTACATTGATCTCAGGTTATACCGTGAGGATGCTTCAATGGCAAGGTTCAATGATCTCTGCTGTGATGCAGTGAAATGTGCAAAAGAAGGTTCAAAATCCTCCGAGCTCTATACAATTGCTAAAGAGGCACTGAACAAAGCTCTTCATGAGGTAGTACTGTCTTCGAAGAACTTTAAAGAACAGCAAAATCAACAAAGCTGTACAATGTTGCTAAAAAAGACAACAAAAAAGTTTGGTAAGGCGAAAGGATCCTCTGGCAAAAGCTTAAAGAGGCTGGCAACTAAAAGTCCCCTCATGGAGAGTGGTGATATCAGATGACCAGATACCTTGAGTTAGGATAAATTGATTTTACCTTTTCTGACCTTGTATGTAGTATTAGATGTTCTACAAATTACTTGTTAGATTGTACTGTAGCTGGCTTTAGAAATTCGGCTGTGAAATGGTGGTTGATGGCTGCTAGAATGCTAGTGAACCCTTAAGATATTAATGTTAAAAAAGGTTGTAGCCTTCCTTTTTGAAAATATTTATAAATAATACTGCAAATAGACCATTTTTGTTGATAAAAGAATTGTAGCCTTATTTTTCATATGAACCCTTTCGGATAAATATGATTTTCCCTCTTGCTGGTTGCAGCTTAGTTTGTATATTGCATGCATTGTTAATGTTGATCTTTCTGACCCTGTACATTATGAAATTCAGTAATAGCAGCTCTTGTAGGATGCTATATTCATATTGGTTGAACCAGATGTCATCTAGGTAATATAATGGTTGAATGAACACTTGAAATGCTTATGTGCACCAGAATTAGTGTATATTATTTTGATGTTGGCATATTTTGGTCAATTGAAACTCACCTCACACCCAAATTGTTATCAAACTGTTTACTAGGCTGCATACTGCAAGCATTATCGGTTATTTTCATAACTTGGTTTTTTAACACCTATAGGTTGTAAAAACACAACACACAATGATAATGATTAGTGTTCTTGCCCTGAAACTCTGATGACCAATATTGTCAAACTGCATTGCTTGCCTCTTTTACTAATTAATGATACTGGCATATTTATTGCATGACTCATGATGCTCACTTTTGCAACCTCTATCGTAGTTTGGCTAGAATGTGTTTCTCGCTCTCCATATCCTTTTCTTGGCATATGTCTAAATTTCTTCTACTCATATATACGCTCGAATTTGCTGCATCTGATGGCTTCACAAATAGGATAGCTTCTTTTTGTGCCTCCTGACCCTTCGCAGTCCCTTCAGACACTTAAGTGGTCCATAGAGATCAATGAGTTAACTATTCGGGGGTATGTTTGCAATTTCTAAAATGTCTCTATAGTGCATTCTTTATTACAATTAGAAAGTAGATGCACTGCAATTTGCACGTTTTTGTTATCAATATCTCCATGTAAAACACTCCCTCCATCCCAAAATAATTGCTGTTTTCTCGCTTCCAGATGAGTCAAATGCTTTTAACCTTGACATAATATATTCAAACACTCATTCATATTTATAGTACATAATTAGTATCATTAGATAGAATGCTGAATCTATTTATGGTACATAATTTGTATAATTAGATGAACAATTATGTGGTGAACTGAATATTGATCTTATGCAGGTCATAGACTGGTGAGTATTTTTGTAAATTTCAGGGACTTCTTTTATCTCAAATATAATCAGAGAATTGACTTTTGGTCTTGCACCGTCATTTAATCATCTCCTTTCCCACACTTTGTTTTTCAGCTGTAATAGTTTCTAGAACTCAAAGGAAATGGCTTATTAGGAATAAGTAGTAAAATCCACTTCTTTTTATATCTGATCTGTTCCGCATAGAGAATCAAAAGTAACAAGAATTGTATCTCGTCATTATGATATTGTTATGTCTATGGAATGAATGAGTTTGACCTTTGATCTGGGCGCATGTGCATACTTTCAACTGTTTTTAATGGTTTATACAAATGTTATTTCATGGACATGGCCCAACCTAGATTCTACTGGTACTGAAGAAACTACAAGTTACAGAGGGTCCAGTCTCATATTTCACCAATTGTTCTTTGTACTGACCTGAAACCAACGGGAACGTTTCATGATGATTTTCTCCCGTGAACTATTATGTACATAGTTTTTATTTTAAATATCAAGGTTAAATTCTTATACATCAAACTAATGCTTATGGTTTCATTTATTTTTTTCAAATAACAGGGCCCAACTATAAGTCCTGTCTACTGCAGATGTGATGGCAAAGTTGCTGTGGAATACTATGCGATTAATGTAGTTGTTCCACAAAAGTTGCTTTATAAGTCTATTCAACAACTGTGATCTGTAAGACTCTTATTTCTCCTTCTGTTTACCTCATATACATTTGAGTGCTATGCCTGAAGATGACTGGTCTCCACTAGTTAACCCTAACTAATATTATCAGACTACATAACTAAATTTAATGCTTGAGATGAGGGCCAAACTGGTAACTCATCTTACGTATACCCTCTTGGCCCATCTGGGGGTGGATGGCATAAGTTGTGGATGCTTCCTAGATCCTCGGCTGAAAGCTACATCACCCAAACATGTATTAAGCAACTTTCGCAAACATAATAGTGCTTACATGAGTCATAAAAGTAATTATAAATGGACACCACAGATTGAAACAGGAAAAAATAATCTCACATTCACAATGTGTAAAATGAAAGCAATAGATAGCTCAGAATGTCCACACATTATGTTAGGAAATTAGTGAAACATGAGAATGAGTAACAGTAGGGGCTTCCCCTACTGTATTTGCCTCAAAAACATAAAATTAGGATTTTTTTCACAAAATTTACTGAATCTTAATGCACATACGGTAATGGGATCATACTTTTGATTTCTTGGTCCTATTGCTTTCAGATAAGTTATATACATTACTTTCTTCTATGTTGTAACTAAACGTTGCTCTGGTACACTATTTGCTTGGTCACAGTGTAGTCCAGTGTTTGTGGTGATGATTGTAGTTGTGCCATTCATCTTAGCTTATTAGTTCCCTTTTCTTGATAGCATCTCATTCTGATGTCTTGTGCTCATTCCATGTCCCTTGATATTAATTGGAATGGGATTTTAAAAGGAATAAGTAATTTGATTTTTTGTCTTCTAAAGATTCTTCAGTTTTATTTAGTCAGAATGGGCACGTTGTTCTTCGTGTACCTTAATTGTGTGGCTTGGTGCAACGCGATGCAACATGCAGCTGACAACTACAAAATTTCCTATTGTAGTCCATTCCTTCTCTATACTGTTCCTGAATATTGGGACTTCACCTGTGTGCATTTCATCTTTTCTTTATCAGGGAACATATAGTTCAATTTGTAAACTAGTTTTACATACTGTACTGTACTATATTACTTCACTAAAATTGCAGTTGCAGGCATTCGTTCTGGGCATAATCGGGTTGGGCCAGGAATTTTGATTCTAATTCCAGGATATTGGATTGAGCTGGGATAGGCATTCAAACATATGCCCCCACATTGATCCCAAATGCATTGTGGTAGCAGCACTAAATTTTTCCTTTGTTTGTAAATGTGTTATCTTAGTTTTGAAGACTAAATTTTTCCTTTGTTTGTAAATGTGTCCTCAGGATGCCAATTCAATGTTTCGTTTTATTTTTGGTGCTATGCAAATCAATGATGTTGCAAGTTCTGTCAACATTTATACCACTTGCGAACCCAAATTTTTTGCAGTGATCAAGTTTTAAAGATTCTAGAAATTTCCTTATTGTGTTCAAGGTGTTCTTAGTCACATCTTCCATCTTTTTTATATTTCTGTATGTGCTATTTTCTATTTATTAGTGGCCCCTATGGTTATTGTTCTGCATTAGAGATTTTCACCAAGAAAATTTGGTTACTTATCAGGTTCAAATCATGGTGTCCCATATTGACCCTTCTCCGTGGGATTATTTCTCTTTGTTCAAGTTTTTCTGCCTTTTATCATTATAGCGGTGTAAGCTGTCTAATGGTGTTTTCATCATGTGTTCAGATGTCAAACATTACATGTCATTTTTTTTGCAGTTAATTCATATATTACAACATTAAAGCGGCACAAGAAGCCACCTGATACTCACGTGTTCAGATGTCAAACATTACCACTTTTCTTTCTTTTTCTTTTGCAATTTCAGTACTACACAAGAGTGAATAAAGCGTATTTTGCACATATCTAGATATTTTCTCATGCCACTCTGCTCTGGGCAGTGTGCATCATTCAAACAAATTTTCATTCCTGATCAGTTTTTATTACTGGTTCAGGGATGAGCTGAGCACTGCAACCAATAGCTTATCCTACTATGCCTTGATTACTATTTAGTTCATGAAAACATCCTGACTTAACGCTGAAACAAAGCTTTCGCAGTTGCTCTACAGACATTGTCATGCTTTTATACTTCCTCATTTTTTGTGTCACTGTTTTGGTTCCTGTGGATTCTTGAACCAGAACAATGTGTCAATAATGCGTTATCTTTTTGTTGACAGGCTTGTGGTGGAGTTAACTTCCAGCTGTAAGCCATAGTTCAAGTCGAACTGTGTTTTATCAGAGGGAACTACGGTTGAGATTGACAGAATACAAGAATCAATTTGTGCTCTTCAGTTACTTTTGCCAGATCCTGCTTTTCTTTAGAGAGTTTTCATCATATCCTGTCAGCAGGTACTTTGACATGCTCTCAGTTGGCAACTGGCAGTCATCCTTTCCGTGTTCTATTTTGTTGGCTCAAACAGTTCATTACAGTGCTTGGAAAAATGAAGAGAGGAGTGGAGTCATCAAAGGGAAACCCTGTTATCCCATTATGGAAGCAACTGCAAACGAAAAGGTGCCTGCCGGTGCCACCTTGCAGGACACATCTCTACACAGTTCACAGCAAATCTGCTTCTATGGCTGGAGCTTGTAAGCTGCCACCTTTTCTTTTCTTCGAAATCTTGTAGGCTGCTGTTTGACATGTGCCTGAGGGCAGTAAGATCAGTTGATGCTTTCTGGAACGGCACCATGCAGGCGCATTGCGCCATAACCATGTACAGTGAATGATACGAGCACCGAAAGAGGGATCAGTGTGCCAACTGCCATGATCAATCGAGATAGAAAGCAGCCTATGCATATCGGCATGATTCGAGATCTACTCAAGAAGCATATGCATATCTGTAGCCAACCCTTGGCACGCTGACCACTGTGGCGTCTTACCTGGGAACAGAAATGAATGGGAGAAGGAATGGACACATTTTCCACCCAAGCATGGTGGGTGCATCAGTGATCACTGATCAGCCATGTGCACCAGGCTCTCGCTTGAGCAATGACGTCCATGCGGGAAAAGAAGAGAGGATGGAAGCTCTGGTGGTGGTAGTTTTTCAGTTGCAAATTGCAGAGTTAGGTGGCACTCGTGTGGGCAAATTGCAGAGTTAGGTGGTACTCGTGTGGTTGGAGCTGTCAGGATCTGAATGGGAGCCTTTCAGTTCGGGTCCTTGGTGCTTCCAGTCCCAGGCGGACGTGTTTTCTTCCATTTAGGGTGGATGTCAAGCTGCGCTAGGTCCAGCTCGTTATCCACTCGGGTCGATTGGTTAAGCTTGTGAGACAACTTGTTTTGGCCAACGATTTGGAGATAAAAATAGTCCACATGAGAAATAGTGATGTTAAATCTAAATTCCTATACGTTTTGATGAAAATAATCTTAGTTGTATTTTATATACCTATGATCATGACATAACATAAAAAACAGAACTTTTTATATGGATCTAGTTTTGCTCATTAGGCTTATGAGCAGCTCACAAGTTATAGCTCGAGCTTGCTAATTGACAAAAAAGAGCTAACTACGCAGTTCAGCCCTGTTCCAGCAGCGGTTCCTGCTGGCACACGTCTCCATCTGCTTGTTCAGTCCCACCAAAGCTATCGCCGACCCACGGTCTCACCGTGGCGAGATAGAGATAGGATGTGTGCCGTGTGTTGTCGTCGGCGTGGAGCTTGTGGCCGAACGGATAGAGCACTAGGCTGCCTAGCCATTGGCCACCCTGGGACAAGGGGGCAGCATGCCTGCCTTTGTTTAACCTCCCTAGTTCCTGCCTCCTGCTTTGCTTCGCTGAGTTCATCTGCATATTGCAAAACACTTGGCTGCTGTAGCTTGCTTACCTCCGCATTAAGGGCTCCAAACGTCAAACTTTGATCGCGTTTGGTGAGTTAATGTGCATGCATTAGTTGGATAATATTGTATTATGCATCCCCTTTTTCTTTGGGCCTACTCAATGTGGACCAGTTGAGAGCTCTTTTCCTCGTTTCTGTAAGGGAAGTGGACTAGTTGATTCAGTGCACTCATGTTCTTGCACTGCTTCAACTGAATTTGAAACTAGTAGTGTCCTATTTTTTGAGTTGAATGTTCTATGTCGTTCTAATGAGCTGATTAGCGCACAACCCAATCGCACCATTGTGCTCTGAACCCTCCCCAGCAAAGTTCCTTGTGAGCCGCATTCTAAGTTTGGCTGTAACACGCAACTTAACCCAATGATATCTCGGGCCTCCTTTTGGAGCCTCGGTTGCTTATATTAATCCGCTCATGGCGAGCAGATAGTGATGCTCACTCGATTAAAGTTGCCGCGGATGAAGAGATCAGTGTAGGAGTTCGATGCAACTTGCCTTAGTTGGTATTGGGCCTGTCCCTTAAAACAATTCCCAGAACTAACTCCCCAACTTGCAAATGATTCCAGACCAAGTGACAGTGCTTTCATGTCATCAAGGGAATGCAATGAAAATGCATATAATTGATTTGCCAAATCAAGATCTGGAATGAGATGATGCAGGCCTGTGTCATCATTCGTCACTTATTCTGACCGCCAAGAGAACCTTTGAAAAGGGGGCAAATTAAAGAAGGCAGTGGCATTGATCCTGCCTACAAGTGCAAGGAGGGACAAATCAATTATTACTCAATTCCAAAGGTGAATTAAGGTGCATCATGTCGTGTCATGCTTGATTCAACAAGTAGATAGAAATGTCTGTCTAGATTGGGTACCATTAGGATCCCATCTCAATATGAAAAAAATGAGGAAAAATAATGGAACTGGCAGTTTGGCCATCTTGTGTAGGTGGATCATGATGTACAGTAGGGAATCATGATAAGTTGATAAACCTCCTATGCTGGAATCTGTTTTCGCAAGACCTTTTTCGTCTGATCTAATTAAGTTTCAATCGGCCAGTATATATGACAGGAGCAAAACATGGATATCAGAATATATTTAGACTTTAATTTCAGTTATAAATTATACTATTTTTTCTTCATAGTTGCTTATACGACACAACTTCAAAACAATATGCGAAGGAACACTGAGCAATTAGACTATATAGTCATCCACAAATTCAGTTGGGGTATACTAGTTACTAATTTAGCAAGGATGTGATGACACAAACACCCATGCGATAGATGGCTCAGGACAAATGCAGATCTATGCAAATGTAGCAAGTAACCATTGCTTCACGCCTACAAATATAGGATGTCAGATATGTTGCCCTGTAGAAACAGCTGAAAACAGCATCAATTTTCCTGATTTCATTCCTTTTGTTTTTGAAAGGACCAGAAGCAGCAAAGTCCCCTACTAGATATGACATACACTAAGCGTGGAGATGCTTAGCAATGAATATATCTATTCACTTTATTATATTATAACAAATATTATTAATATTAGATTACTTATTTGGATTTGATAAAAATAAAACAACTTGTTAAGAATTATATCTGCATATCGTTACTCTCTCATTCAAAGCTCAGGTAATTAGTCAAAAGTATACAACCACCGTGGCGCCACAATCAAAATACTAAGATTAATATAATATTTGATGTATTATTATCCAGCAAATTTTCTAATGAACATGATCATCATGTAGAGCCCTCATATCCAATTTTCTCGATGGAATAATGTTAATGTTCTATGTTTCTTGCTAGTTAGTCGATACTTAGGAAGGCCCATGCATTTTGAGTAAGAATTAATTAGCATGTTTTGTGTATTCATTAATTCTTTTTTGGGGATTTAGTGCCAAAGCTGCCAATGATGTATCGTGATATATCTTAATTCATTGGTCAAGTTTTTTATGTGTATGTATTATTGCTGTCTAGATATAAGTGTTGCTGCCACAATTGCTAAATGTTTTTTTCAAGACACACATACGTGTGCTGTTGTGCATATTCATGATTTTTTTTTCAAGTCACATATATATGTGTGTGCGTATACATGATTTTTTTTTTGTCGAAGTACAGAAATTGTTGCCATCACAACACATGATTTTTTCCCTTCGTTCTCCTAATACATAGGATTGCAAAGTCCAAACTCATATACGATGCATATATTGTCCCAGATTGGTTTGGGATTTTTGGGTTATTATTTACATAATGTGAATGGTGGACAATTTAAAAGGGATATTTTAGTCTACTTTTTTCATAGTGGTAGTAATGGATACTTTATATTTCTAGTTTCAATAATGGATAATTTAAAAATATATAGAGCGGTATTTTAGAGTTTTTTTTCATAATGACAGTGTTGGGTATTTTTTTTGTCTTTTTTTCTTAGATTAATGGGGGGATTTCTAAGCCTCGAGAGCAAACATAGATGCTCCCATTTCTTGCTCAAATGTATATAATAGATAAGATGCACAAGTACCATGATAAAAAACAAACCAAACTAAGAGCAAGAACAACATAAGATGGTTTTAAATAAAATTTGAGATAAGCATTAGTAAGAAACATTTTAAAAAAAAAAAATCAAAATAGGCATTACAAAACGTTACTTTCTTAGAAGGAGATACAAGTGGGACCCAAAAGGGTTGAAAATGTTGAAATGGAAAAATGATTATGGGAAACTCGGATTGATAACTGAAATGGAAAAATCTTGTCGGAAATGAAAATGAAAATGATAGGGCATAGTATTTTTTTATCGAATGGGCGGTATGCATATTTCATTAAAAATCGTGGAAATTTCAAATTTCTATTGGAGGTGCCTTCCTTACCCAACCAACCCAAGCCCAAACAAGCCTATATCTCAACAATGTTAGGACATAACTCCCTCCTAGTTGTAGTTGGGTCTATTGTTTGTTTCTACCTTACACAATACACAATGCTCACCATCTGTTGGAACTTTCATATTTCTTACATCACGACATTCTGGTTAATTATGTCCAGCTACGGTGTATGTGGATCTTTCTATTGTCATTTTGAATTTACAATATGTACTCATTTGGCTGTGCAAATAAATTGCTACAATTGTGTCAACATCTGGAGTCATGTTTTAGTTAGTAGTAGTTTGATTATGATTATTGATGTCCCGTAATATTAATACATTTTCACGAGACAATTTTGCTTTAATTTTTTACATTATTAGTATTGTTTTCATTTTGAGATTATCTGTTTTGGTAATAAGGAAATGGTAATGATAATTTTTAATGTTTTCATTCCAGGAGCCAACAATTGAAAGATCCTCCACTTTTTATAATGAAAATATGCGTTAAATAACATGCATTTTAATGACTTTTATATGGATTCACTACTACGGATGAAGCCTACAATAACAGACAAAAAAGATCTGTATTATCGGGCAGTTTGTCCGATACTACATAAGCGTTGTTACAATAAGACTCTCTCCAATCAGCCAAAACACCTGTTATTACAGTGGTTCATAAACAAATAAAGAAGACATATGCGGCGAACCCAACCCAGAACTAGCCCGCCGCCGGGCCCGATTGCGGTCCCCGGATCCACCTCCGCAGGCCTTGGGGTCGTCGGATCCATCGCCGCTAGGCCTCGGAGTCATCGGATCCGGCCATGGGGAGGGCCGGCGGGTGGAGGAGCCCGATCCGACCGCCTCCACGCCGGATCTGACCATGTAGAGGGGCGGGGTGGCCGAGGAGGAGCGGCGGCGAGGGGTGCTAAGGCCGGTCGGGGAGAGAGTGTCAACCAGGGAGAGAGAGAGAGAGAGAGAGAGAGAGAGAGAGAGAGAGAGAGAGAGAGAGAGAGAGAGACTTGGAGGGATTTGGGCGAGGTTTCGGGGTCTTTTATATCTACTCTGTTCTATTCACGGCCAACATGCCAAATGGGGCAATATTGGGCCGTAGAAGATTTGTAATATCGCATCGGATGCTGATGTAATGAGGCCTGATATTGTAGTGGGTATTTTTAATATCGGGTGTATGATGACGTCACCCGTCCGTTATTGCTGTGCATTTTTAATATCGGTCATCGCTGACATCACTCGTGCCCGTTATTATAGTGCGCACTGTAATAACGGACCCTGTGATGATGTCAGCGATCACACACTGCAATAACAGATTTTCTGGTGCCCGTTATTATTGGAAGATGCAAGGTGATAGCAAAGACCGCTTTTGTAGTAGTGATTATTGAGGAAAAAATTGCATTCTATGTGACCACTGTTTTATTTTGGTAATCGAAGTATATCACATATTTGTATCAGCGACAATTTTTGTGGTAAGGTGTACTGAGAGAAAAATAATCCCATATTTTGAATTTGAATAGTGAATGGTGATCCTCGGTGTAAACCAGACTAAACTTCCCATCTGGTGCTCATCCTACGAAATGCAGAATTGAAATTTAATATATCTAAATGAAACTCAGTAAGAAAATATGATAGATGTTGGCGTCTTCCCTTAATCAGTAGCTGCCATGGTTGACTTTTTCATAATTCATAATTTGAAACCCTGGGTCATATCCCAACATATCACTTATTTTAAATTTACCAAAATGCTCCTAGGACATTCTTTTTTTATCCTGCCTTTTAATTTGTTCTAGCACCTGCTGTATGTCTTCAATTGATCCTGACATTGTTTTAAAGTGCATCAAACTTCTAGTTAAAAACATGAAATGGGGTCACAATCAACAATGTACTTTGCCATTTGTTTTGTTTAAATTTGCAATGAAAAGTGATACTTTAATTGAAACACACGCAGATGTACATTTAGGTACCATCCATTGGTTGGCCGTGGGCATAATTCCGTCTTTTATGATTCCAGAGATCAGATCTCCATTCAATGCATCACGATCAACATCACATGAGAGTGGCACAAATACCCATCACATGAAAGACGTGAACTTCACAAAACTTTGCAAATTACAGATATACCTAGCTAATTGGTAACGAGGATAATGTGCAGTGTTTTGTGATGGAGGCATCAAGGAAAGAACAGGAATCGATGTGGTCATGCTGTGGAAAGATACACATGCCTAAGGAATATAGTATCTCAGCACTAATCGTACTAATCTTTGGATTAAACAGAAACAGAAGACAAATTTTTGTGCACTAGCTGGATCATGGAGATCTAATGTTAATTGGAGAAGTAGTGGAGTGTTTGGTGCTAGGGTTTTAGCTTTATTTTCCCTTTTTCTTTATGTTCCGTGTGTTGCATTGCTTTGAAGATTTGAACTTTCTTTTTAGTAATATTGATTAAATAGACTCAACATTGTTCCTTGGCCTAAATATACTTGGGCTGTCTACAATGTAGCATTAGACATGCACAACATAGATTTAATTTCCATGTATCTTGTTAATCCTATATGAAACTAGTTTGCTTTTAATCATATACCATGACAGACCACAGTTATGCTGCAGTGTTCATGCTCTGTTAATGTCTAAACTAGCATACATGTAAAATCCTATATGAAATTAGTTTGCTTTTAATCATATACCATGACAGACCACAGTAATGCTGCAGTGTTCACGCTCTGTTAATGTCTAAACTAGCATACATGTAATATATAGAGTTACAAAATATGAGTGTCAAATGCAGACTTTTAACCTTTTCTGAGGAATTTCAAAAAGTTATAATGAAATGAAATAGCAAATATACTAATTTCTACGTCACAGATTTAAAATATCATCACCGCTCATTTTTGTATTGACTAAACTGTGAACTTTTATAAAAATACCGATTTTAATATAAGGGATGGGAGCTAAAAAACATGTATAACATATGTCATATGGGACATGTTCCCACGAATTTATGCAAATCTATCGAACTAACAAAATAAGCTAATTAATCATGATATTTTTTTCGCTGGTAGGACCTTAATTTAGTTAAGCAACTGGGGATGAAGCTAGAGAATAATTGACTTAGCGGAGTAGTTTATTTTGCCATTCAAATCCATGATTGTCACCACCATTCGAAGTGCGATTCTGGAGAATCCTTCTCCCTGCCACTTTTGTAACCTAGATAACTTAGTTTATATACTGATCCTCTGTTTAATTAAAAGGTTGATTTTATAGTTAGGCGTTAGATTCATACTCGCTTTTACCACTTTATGATAGTATATCTATCTTTCGGTTGCCTATATTAAATAAAAACACGTAGGAGAGTGCAGCCTATATAATGTTTTGTCTTTCTGATTAGTGCAGAATATAGGTTTAGCATAGATACCGCATACCAAATAGGTAATAAATCATATATATATTTAGAATGAATGTTTACAATATTGTATATATTACACAAATGTAAATTATTCCACCCTTTGCAAATGCACATACCATGGTTCTAATTATACGCTTTCAGCCATACTTCTGATCTCAAATTGAATAAATCATACATAAATAATAAATTAAGGTTAAAGTCTATGATTATTTTTCCATCCATGTGTAGTGAATAGATATCTCTAAAATAATAATAGCGCATTGAGAAAATAATTCCCTAAGACAGAACCAATATATTCCCCTGAGAAAATATGCATATAAAAGAAGTATATTTCTTTTATTTAAAACCACATCACTAGAAAATCTTCCAATAATATCGCAATTGTAATGATCACTCTTTGCTCTTTCAGACCTAAAACTTGGAATCAATTTTCCAAGCATACGAGAGATGTGTCGTAAATAGATGGAATTAAACTAGTAGCTATATATTTGCATAGTTTTCTAAACAACTGTAGGATAATGATAATAAAAATGATATGTATTGTCCTTCAGTTTCATTGTATTACAGAAATAACACGTATGCCAGACCAAATTATTTTTGTTGGGTTGTTTTTTGTTAGTTGACATCACAGTTTGGACACATGTGAGTTAGTGTACTGTTAGATTGTTGATCTTTTTTCCATTTTCTGAATGACCACAAATACTAACTTTCAAATATATGGAAGGAGGAGCCGATATATAATAAATAGAGTAAGAAACAAGAGGTTAACCAAACCAAGAAATTTTTGTGTGTACCAGCAAATTGACTGTCACTACATTGTTTCAAAACACAAATAGTTGTTTGTTCTTGTTCCATACTTATATTTATTCTATGTGGTTTTCATTTACCCGCTACAACTTTTTGGATGTGTAATTGCTAGAAGCAGCATATTTTGTTTTTTGTGAACCGTATGTTTGGGTTTCATCCGCAGTGGTTGTCTCATTATAATATTAATTTATCTGTTCGATATAAGTGAGTTTGAGGAGTTAATTAATATGAAAGGCTATAAGAGCTAATTTGCTTCTATCAAGCAATGGCTATACATATAAGGTAGCTTTCTTTTATTTTGATGTAGTATTTGTTGTATGATTGCTGTTTCTAGACTTTTATGCAGAAAGTTGGATTGTGAATGGAGTAAGTGGGAGCTATAATTTGTCCTAGGATACAACATCAGCTCCAGATCTCCATTACTGAGCAGGGAATGGACAGGATGCGACATCTAAAATGCAAATTTATCTAGTGCTTTCACCTTTTATATGCTCATAATGGCTATATTATAGGTTAGAAAAAGACCTACTCCAGGTGTACTAACACTTACATCATTCCATATTTTTTATGTACATGCACAACCCACTACCGATTGAAACGTTGGGGGTCCAACTGCATTATAAAAAATATACTTCAGCCAATTATATTGATTTTCACAGGGAAAACTTATTATTAACTTATAATGGAGAGTCATACTTATTAGTTAACACTATTATATTTAATTAAAAAATATGAGATCATAGGTATATATAGTCTATGATAAATAATGCAAATCATCCTCTTAAAATGTGTTCTAGGGAAAAATGTGATTTCCAATGATATTGCTGAGGATGAAAATCTAGAAGTCACAATTTTTGTCGGCCACAACAGTTTGGAAAATACCACTTTCCCGCTCTTTGTTCTCCTTGTTAAAAGGGGTGGTTAATATGTGCCTTGTTGCTAACGCAAGTAATATATTCTAAAAGCATCCCTACATGGTCAGCTGAATTAGCTAGTTAGCAATTCCATCATAGATGCCGTTAAAGCAGCTGTATCTGCATTTATTCAGCTCTAGCTAGTACTAGCTAGGTAACAAAGCTATATAACTAGGCTGAAGATTGATGCCTCTCTAGTCCTTGTGTGATTACATAATCATATACGTACATATCTGAAAATCAAAGGAGACAAAAAAGGACGCCTTAAAGTTTAGACTGGCCGGTGAAAAAATGACAGCACAACATTTACTCCTGTGTCAGACATATATATATATATATATATATATATATATATATATATATATAACTGAATTAGAATATTTGACGTGTAGGTTTGCCATAAATCGATGTTCCATCATGCACATTATTCTATAAATATCAAAGTAGATTCAGCTTGGTTCCCAAATATGGACTGATTGTTCTGATCTTTTGTATATTAGATTACGTTATAGGCCAGGATGGCTTAGAAACTTAGTGGAATTTAAGTTAATTGGACACAGTTAACCTCGTCAAATCATCTCAGTATTGATTACTGAACACTTTAGCGGACTCTGGCGAGAGCTAAATTTTAGATCTTATTTTGTAGTGGTTTTGGTAACAGTTATAGTATGACGATTGTGGACTTGGTTAAAGAAATTGTATACTCCCTCCGTTTTTAAATTATTGACGCCGTTGACTTTTTCTTTATGTTTGACCGTTCGTGTTATTCAAAATATTATTTCAAATATGTAAAATTATAAGTCATGTTTCAACTTCCTTTGATGATTAAACAAATTATAACAAAATATTTGATAATTCTTAAACTTTTTTGAATAAGACGAATGGTCAAACATATATAGTGAAAAAAGTCAATGGCGTCAACAATTTAAAACGGAGGGAGTATTGTATAAATATCTTCACTATGTAAACTGTAGGGAACAATTTAGTATATATGTTATTGCTACAGAGTGCAGGTCACTGACATGCTAGCAGTAACTCACATTGGAGGCACTATGTGGACATCCTACCCATACGAAGGCCAGTGAGATACTTAGTTGAGGGAACTTAATATTGAAAAGTCACCACATACTACACCTCGCTCTTGATCATCACATCATCCACCTCTCACCTCTGAAAGAATATTTACTATTATGTGGAGAAATCAGCGAGCCACAACAGATGCACACATGGCGATGTGAGAGACTAATTGATGTGTTAATTTTGGAACTACATATACCTTGTATCTCTTTTCATTGCACGAGTGCTAGCCAGAACATAATCTTCCTTTTTATTCCATTGGTGCATTATCGCACAACGAATATTGCTTACTAGTAGCTAGATTTCACCAGCCACGCGCACTGGGATAACAGATAGCTAAATAAGCTATTAACAACAATGCGTGTCACTTGCAAAAAAAAAGCGTGATTTTATCATTTGTTTTAACAGAACAATTAAACAGGGAGTTTTTGTGCGCCTGTGTGTAGACCTTTCAAAAACCACTCCAACGTGGAAGGAGTTTTTCTCGCTGCCGCTATGGCCCAGTAAAGGAACGTTACTGTCGGCAATTCCTTTTCCAGTAAACACAAACTGGCTTGTGTGAAATCAGTTAATTTGTGTCAGTGATTAATTTTCCAGATGACTTGCGTTTGGAAATCTATTTCGGACAGAGGCAGCAAAACAGCAAAAATCAAATCATAAAGCAAGATCATGAATATACATGTGAGGCCCAGTCTTTACTGTACCCTGAGTGCGCGCCACTTAAGTTGGCATGCGCCGCAATTTGATGCATGTCTCTGTGCACGCGTGTTCTGGACAGGGTATATAGTTGCTAATCACGCAATGCAAATAGTTCAAGGGGTAATCTGATGGTGGTCTGATAGAGACGGGTGAAGACGGAGGTGCCTAGTTGTCCACAGTGTGGCAAACATCGCAAGCACACAAGATCCGGCCGGTGGGCATACTCCCTGCAACAAACGTGGTGGCGCAGTGAGTATATATGTGCAGAAGCTTAAGTTCCACTAACTCACCGTACCAGTTTTTGCCCTATTGTATTTAGGATGTTGGTTAGTCGTCCCACAACAAAGCGTAAGGTGAGTTGTGTACGAGCAAGCGACAAAGAAAACATGTAAACGGGGGCGATGGGTGTAGTATAGTTAAGCATCTCCTTGTTGGAGCTTTCGGAGCAGGACTTAAAGCAATCTGGGACCAAATATTTTAAGTTGCAGCTGGCTGGTGTACACTGACCAACTCCACTGTTGCATTCCATACCCATCAATCTATATGTATATATCTGTTGCTGCGCGCGAGAAATGAGGAAAGGATCTAGACAAGATTGTCTCAAATCCCTCCTAGTTTTCCCGTTACCATTCTTGATGGATCGATCTGAAATCCTCAATAAACTATGGCCCTGTTGCATTTGGTTTATGGGGAAAGGAAAGAGAGAGAGAAGGGTGCAAGCGGCATCTCTGAAGGGACCTGATCAACCATCCACTGTCTGCCTCTTTTTGATCCTCTTCTTTATTTCTCTGCACCACGACAGCCAAATTAAAGGGTGCATGAATATATGTACATTGTAATAAGGCAGAGATATATATGCATGTATGCAAATGAGTACTGAACTGAGATGCCCCACTTTCTCTGGGGCTAGCTAAACCATTCTTCAACCTTCTTACAATGTACTTGAGAATCAAATTGACTCATCCTCTCCCCTGCACCATTCACCAGCAACTACAGCATCCCCTTTTCATCTTTTTCCCTTTTTTTGCTAGGCTTTCTGTCTCATTGTTGGCTGCTAGCTTCTGCCCCTTACACAAAGGAGGGATGACTGGTTCTGAGAGGGCACATGGATTTGATGAGATGAAAACCTTCATTCATTCCCTACCTTTCCCTCAACACAGACACTCCACAACTCTAAAGTCCTTCACAACAGGGCTGCCTTTTGTTGTTTACTAATTGTGATGCTCCTATATAATATCTTATCATCCATTTAGCAGTGCATATATGTACTGTGATCCATGCACATATGCCAGTGGTGGGCAGCATGTGCCTTTCATGCATACTTCTTGGCATATATGCATCTATAGCTAGAGCTATACAACAACCCACACCAAAAGGACACACATATACTAGCTAACCATATTCCATCAATTGCATGTCTGTAAGAAAGATACCCTGCTAACACAGGGGCCAAAGCTAAAAAAACATAGTAGATACATATTAGTTACATGCATGCAAGCAAACATGAGAACCCATCCATCCATCTGTCTGAGATTCTTTTGGTCCAACTCCCTTTAATTATTCCTGCAAACCCAAGAGAAAGTTGATATTCCCGTGGAATTATTGTCCCTGTGTTCCTTTGAGAACATATACATCCAGAAGGAATTTGCTAAATCATAGTCAATATATGCCAAGCGTAACACACACATTTTGCGCTACTATATCTATGAAATTATGCATGTTCTTCACAATTCCCTAATGCTTTTCCTGTTCTTTGGAAGAAAGGAATTAATTAGATCCTTTGATTTTAGCACTAGCAGATATATGTGTGCACTCGGACTAGCTTTCCATTAACATCGCTCAAGCACCTGCGCATTGCATGGGAATCTCCAAAGCTAATTAGGACTGCATGGTGTGACCGATCACTGTATCAGTTCATAAATAAAGGCCATGCAATTATAGCCAAACGTGGGTAAAGTTCATGGAGATCAATATCATTCCCGATCTTGCTTCTTCGGTCCATAGATCATCGACTTGACATATATTCTTGGGCTCCAGGTAGATTGATGATCATGAAGATTTAATACAAGTGCAAGCTTAGCTAGCAGATCGACACTGATGCATCAACATCAGGCCATGCCCCTCATGATGTATATCCATCATTCCGCACTCTTATTCGGTCGCATAATGTGTCCAAATGGTCCCCAAGTTGCATGCTTGATATGTGAAAAGGACTCATGAGCAAATGCTCAGTGGACGAATGGAACACACTAGCATTCTTAGCTGAACTATGAAATTTCATGGGCATATACCTGAGACAACAAATGTTAAATGATGCCGGAACAACGTCACATGATATGAGGGAGATGAGTATGGATGCCGAAATCAAGGACATTCAATTTCCTCACTAGATTCTGAATGTAGCAGTTGGGCTTGTCCCCTACTCGTTACCACCGATCATATGCCCAACCAATAAACTAGATCAAAGTACACCATCCACATTAGAGAATCTCCTCGTTTAAGGCTAGATAACAACTGCTACATTACAAATAGAGCAATAACGTCTTAATTTCAGTTCATTAGTAGACAATATCTCTCAGCCCCAGCACATGGCACTCTACTCTCTATCAGACCAAATTTCAGGAGTGTTCATGCTTCATTCATACTCTTTAAGAAAAGAAAACGACACGGATCTATGAATCGCTACGTACGGTTTCTGATGGCAAGGTGCCAAAAGGTGTTGAGTGACTCACCTTCTTACTTCGAGGACAGTGTAGTTTTCTCTCGTGTAGAAAAGCAAGCGGCGGCAAACATTAAAATTGGTGCCATCTTTATATTTATATCTGCTAAACTTTGCAAGAAAAAAGGCCCACATAATGATTATTGCAGCCAAAGCAGGCACAGAGGAAATAAAGAAGTGAAGGACACCTGCTGGGGAAAAACTGAACAAGTACCACTATCCTTTTTTCATATCATGCAAAGGTAACAATAGATGATTTGGTATGTACTACAAGTTTGAGGTGGCTGATTTTGGTCCTCAGGTGTATCATTGCCGGCACATGGTTATGCAAAAAGCCCATGAAACAAAACAGTCAATCTACCATATATATCACAAATGGCAGCCTTTACAAATCTGTAGGAGCTATCAAGATAGTGTAGGCAATCAGGGAAAAAGATGAAAAAAGGATAAATAGAAAAAGGAAACGAGATAGAAAGAGAAAACTGAGGAGAGGGACAAAACAAGCCAGTGGTTGCAGCATAAATTCAAATGATAATTGATATGAATGACCAGATACACTTAGAGCGAGGAGACGAGTAATGGTGTCTTGCTCTATGATCAGTGTTTCTAACTGTAATTAATCTGCTTGTAGTTGCATGATGTCTCACTCTCACTCCCATTAACATTAGTCACAGCTATATATTGACTAATACATTAGTAAAACACTATTTGATCTGCATGGTACCAGCTTGCTTTCTGCAGCAAGTAAAGGTGCTGGGGCCGACATTTGTGCTGCAAGTAGCCAAAGTTTTGGGCTTTATGTTAATGTGACATCACTGCCCAAAGGCAGATCTTGTTTCAAGATCTCTCTATTTCTCAACTGATTCTCAACAGCAGTATGCTTTCTAGCTGGAAATGAACCCCATCTTCAGTGTATACTAACATGAATAATTATTTCATTTTCATTTTAGAAACATTTGGTGATGACATTTTTTATTCTGTCTAGAACTTACAGTGATCATGATAGGTTTTCATTTGGAGAAATATAGTCAGAAAATACATAATAAAAAAGAACCGGTGAACAAAGAAAAATAAAGGAAAAGGTTGCAGTTGGTGGTGCGCTAGATTAGATTGCATACAACGAAAGGAGATTGTGTTAGAAGATGCAATTTTTAAAACTATTGGAAGATGAAAAAGGAGAAAAGGAAAAAGTTTGATCGGTGCATAAGTACGTACTAATAAGTTTTATTTTTTTCAGAGAATTAATTTGGGTCAGAGCGCACCCAACAGCCAGCAGGTATCACACTCATATTCATTCGAGTTCAGATATATTCACATGATCTTTAATTGCTTTTGTTCTCCATTACCATAGCTTCTAGAGACTTGTTTGGAACCCATTAATTTCATGAAATAAAAAGAAAAAGGGTTCTTCTTTCACCTTATACAAATGTATTTAGTTTACAATTTAATTGGTGAGTTTATTGTATTTGTTTTCTACTTGTTCATATACAAGCGTGTACTAGAGATGCCCTGCGTACAAAGTCCGCTTACTGTCCAACCCACCTACCCTCCTGTAGGATGGCACGCACATTCATGCATATAGCACCACTCTTACGTTTTCATCCTCGCTTCATGTAAAAGGGTTAACCCGATGGTGCTATGGTTGGAACAACAAGGGTTATATGATGATCCTTAGGCACCAAGCTTCTAATGTGGGATTAATCTCACATCGACATCATTTCATAGGCCACTCGGGCCCAACCCACAACTACAACATGCTTTTAATGAGTCGGGGTGTTACAATCAACACCCCCCCATACCGTATATATATAACCGAGCAGATAGTCATCATCTTCTCTCGGTGCAAGGTCACGCCATGTCCCCTACATAGACACGACATGCATGCGCACATGCGGCAAGAGGCTATGATCTGATACAATTGTAACGCTCCGCATCCAAAGTTCACTTACTACACAACCCTCCTGTCGGACGGACACGCGTATTCATGCATAGCACCACTCTTACGCTTTCGTCCTTGCTTCGTGTAAAAGGGTTAACTCAGTGGTGCTATAGTTGGAACAACAAGGGTTATATGCTGACCCTCATCCACCTAAACTTCCAATGTGGGATTAATCACTTCACTTGACGGAGCGCTTGGGGTGGGGTGTTACAATCACATCAAGGAAAACTTAACCATTAGCTTAAATCTTTGAGTGGGAGGCGACATCCTCATCACAATGAGGGGTAGGTGGTGATTTCATGAATCTAAAGACCTAGCCGGCTCATTCTTTGCAAAGGCACTCATATGGTTAGAGTGTGTGTGGGTGTTTATAGGGGTGAGTACTCGTGTGGGTGTTCATAAGGATGAGTGTTCATATGTATATATGAGTGTCTGTGTGAGAGGCTGAAACCATTGTTTTCTTGTTTAGAACATTTTTTATTCGGCCAAGACTCATGAGGATAACATGACCAGTGCACAAAGTAGGTAATAAATCGATAGCAGATCGTATATATCATGTGCGTTAAGAAAACTATAAGCATTGAGGTGATGCGGAGTGCATGAGGTGGCATCCAATTAAATTGGTACGTTTACCTACATATACCACACTATGCAAGCATTTATATCTGTACATGCACGAATGTTCTACACTCACATATATATAGCATCAATAAAACTACATGTCTTTCGATACTCCATTAACTTTTAAATTATTATTGTTGAAAAATAAAAATTTTAGTTTTGTTTTGAACTAGATTTGTTGTCCTAGAGGTATTAATTTGAGAATGAAGATATGTTATTCAGAAAATGCATAACTCGAGTATATAAAAGTATATTGCACTAGGTTAATGCAAAATAATCTAAAAATGGACTAAAAGAGATGTATATGTATCCCAACCGGAACAGAGTGGAAAACACTAGCTAGCTAGAGACTAGAAGCTCAGTCCTAACATTTTGAAAACGAGGGTTGGGATCTCCTTATGTCAGCCACCACAATCATCGCACTAAATTTCACCCATTAATGGGTCACAACGTAACGCCGCAAAGTGCAACGCGCACACCAACAATTGACGTTGCATCATCTACGTGTCACACTACAAGACAATTAGTGTTGACACCTCTCCAGATTGTGATAATCGTTGTATTTTTCCCCCAAGTTCATTACCCCTCCCAATGTTTGTTTTTACAAATGTAGGGCTGAAATTTCAACATTTAATTTTTTTTTCTCTATCTCCATCTGAGAACTAATTCAAGGACACATGGATTTACAAGTATAAACTTGAAATTCTTACTCATTCTTGATTGTACTTTCATATATTTCACGGATATCTTTAGATGCATATACGTTTAAATAACTTAATCAAAATTTTAATTTATTGTACTAGTAAGAGTGACTGACAAAATTGAGTTATGGAGTACCCCCTCCCCCCCCCCCCACAAACACACACTAAATAGTAGAAACAAAAGACTTCATTACTGGTCATAGAATCCACTATTTGAAATGTTGATTTCCCGTCGCACTGCCGACGAGCGCGTGAAAAGAGCTCCTTTACATAGTAGTGACGGCGTAGACGGTGGCTCATGGGGATGACATATCTGGTTGCGGCCATCTCGATAATAGGATAGACATAGAGGGAGGAGAGAGTGGTGCGGTGAGAAGGGAGTGGGAGAGAGAGAGAGAGAGAGAGAGAGAGAGTGGGTGTGTGGGTCTTGTGGCATGGCACGGCGTGGACGATAACTGTAAAGGTGACAATGTTATGCGGTGCTCAACCCTTTTCTCTATGCCGTGGCTATTCCTGAGTAACAGACCACCATACATGTCTGCTACTTAAAAGCACGGTTATGACCTAGTCGGAGTCCGTGGCGTGACAGCAGCAGGAAATGAGCTGCTCCCGTGGCTTTTCATGTAGCAGGCCTAAAAAGACATGCTACTGGGACTATTTTTCTAAACAACATTACATGTTATTTTTAACTATAATATCCAAAATGGCAACTTTGGTCACCAATTAGTAACGGGCCAAAATATTTGTAATATCCAACAAGGTTATCATATTATGAAAGCAACATTTATGAAAACTTCATATATAATGTCATTTTGTCCCAATCTATGTATTTTAAATGCTTGGTGTACTGTGGCACACTACATAATTGTGGATTCGGGCACACCACATCACAAAGATCGTGGGCAAAGATCATGGATTCCCTCCCCTTGCTCTCCTCCCGACAGGGTCTTCAATGTGCGAAAAATTTGGGCCGGCGATGCCATCCACTGCATTGGTTGCCGCTTTAGTTGTCGTGCCACGACCCCTCCATGTGTGTCGGCCTGTTGCGCTTCCGCCCACCACGCTGTTGTGGGATGCGAGATGTGAGAGAGAGAGGAAGAAGGAGATGCTGATGAGTGGGGTCCGTCTGTCGGTGAGAGAGGGAGAGAGTTGAGTAGGATGCACTTGTGAATGACATGTGGGGTCTGCTTGTAAGTGTTTCCAAAAAGCCACGACTCAGGTTCACCTAATGGCTTCCAGTTTTCTCACTCCTAATAGCCCACAACAACTTTTTACACAGCTTACAACTCGCAACAACTTCTTACACAACCACAATCCAACAAAAACATACTACCCTAATATAGAAGCAACTTGATCACTGCAGTGTGATACAAAAGAAACTATTCTAGCTACATTATTTGAAACAAGGTAGGGTCCAGTTGCAAACAAACTGTCCAATGCAGACAACAACATGCGTGAGCACCACCACAATGCCGTTAATTTTCCTTTAGTATCATAGAAACAAAAAAAAAAGATATGTTATCTCCTGAATATCCACCCAATATGTGTGTAAGCTCCTCTTTTCCCCAATAACTACCACCTGTAATAACTGGATATATGGCTAGTGGTGGTGATGGATGTTACTTTCGACATCACACACAACTATAAGTAGTTAATTGCAAACCAGTGCCTATAATTAATCACCGTGGCTGGCAAGTACTGGTGCTAGCACTAAGTAATAAGTAGTAGCTCCGAGGCCGGGTGCCATATATCCCGGCCAATAAAAAAAGTGACAGCAACAAGTGTTGGTCCCCTGCCCCACCTGGTAGGTCCTCTCATTCCGCTGCCTCCTCCTCCTCCACCGATAAATACCTTGGGCATGAGAGGCAGCCACCCCACAAGTACACTTGCAACCATAACCCAACCAAAGCCCGCACTGCTTTAATTGTCTCTAATAGCTTTCCTCATCTCCTTGCATTGGATCTCCTCATCACGCCGCTTAAGCCGCAGCCGCAACAGGTGAGGCGAGAGACAGAAAGATACTACATCTATCGCCATGCCGCCTCCGCTGGAGCATGAAGAGCAGCAGACAACGACAGGAGGTGGTGGTGGTGGTGGTGGTGGTGGTGGTGGCACTGCGTCTTCTGCTGCCGCCACCAATAATCCTTCCGGCGCCGTCGTGCATCCCACAACATCAAGCCCGCCGTCCGCCCGCCTCCGCCCCGCCGCCAACTCCTTCCCTCTCGTCCTCAAGGTGAGCAAGTTTTTATTTACATATATATATGTGTGTGTGTGCAGGCGGTGCTACACATTATATTGGTGTGCACGTGCAATCGTGCATGCACATTTGTGTGGGTATGTCCATGCATGTTCTGATGACGAGACTTGCGCATGCATGTTAATTTGGTGTTAATTAGTTCGAGGAGGTGGTATACAAAGTGAAGCTCGGGCAGCCGGCGGGCGCCGGGTGGTGCGACAAGCTGTCCGCGGCGGTCGGCGGCGGCGGCAAGACGCCGGCGCGCGAGAAGACGATCATCAGCGGCATGTCCGGCGTGGTGCGGCCGGGCGAGATGCTGGCGATGCTGGGCCCGTCCGGCAGCGGCAAGACGACGCTGCTGACGGCGCTGGGCGGGCGGCACAGCGGGCGCGCCGCCGTGCTGTCCGGGAAGGTGAGCTACAACGGGCAGGCCTTCTGCGGCGCGGTGAAGCGGCGCACGGGGTTCGTGACGCAGCACGACGTGCTGTACCCGCACCTCACGGTGGCCGAGACGCTCTGGTACACGGCGCTGCTCCGGCTGCCGCGGGCCCTGTCCGCGGCCGAGAAGCGGGCCCAGGCGGACGCCGTGGGCCGCGAGCTGGGCCTGGCCAAGGTGGCCCACAGCATGGTCGGCGGCGTGCGCGGCGTGCGCGGGCTGTCGGGCGGCGAGCGCAAGCGCGTCAGCATCGGGCTGGAGATGCTCGTGGACCCGTCCCTGCTGCTGCTGGACGAGCCCACCTCCGGGCTCGACTCCACCACGGCGGCGCGCATCGTCGGCACGCTGCGACGGATGGCGGCGGAGGGGGACGCACGGTCGTCGTCACCATCCACCAGCCGTCCTCAAGGCTCTACCACATGTTCGACAAGGTGCTGCTGCTGTCGGCTGACGGCTGTCCCATCTACTACGGCCGCGCCGCCGACGCCATGGCTTACTTCGCCTCCGTCGGATTCGCGTCGCCGCTCTCCGTCAACCCGGCAGACCTCATGCTCGACCTCGCCAACGGTAACTCTCTCTCTCTCTCTCTCTCTCTCTCTCCTTCCTCCGCTCATCTTGCCCAACTAGCTAGTACTATTCCCTCTGCCTTTTTGCGACGATGGCTTCCAATTCATAGGGCACATTGCCATGTGCCGCTTCCATTCCTAATTCCTTGCGCGCTGATGTCGTCACCCATATTCTACGATCCTCAGTAGCCAGTCAAGGTGACGCACAGGAATTCAATAGATCATCATCAGAAATATAATTCCCCAGCATTGTGGCCGTTCCATTTACCTGAACCATTTTCCTCCGGCCTAGCTAGTCTTTTCAGAATAGCCAAAACGACATTTCGGACACTAGGTTGATTAAACGAAACCAGCGGAAACGGCTTTTGTATCTAGCATCCATCAATTTCCATTCATTCAAAAAAAAAATCGATCAATTTCCTCTCCTACACCATTATAAAATGGGTCGTCAAGTCACAGAATTCGCGGACTGATGCTGAAAAAGTGGGGGAATCGGATCCGTTCGGCGGTAGTGTCGTTCAGTTAACCATCTCTCACACAAAGTGCCACAGCCAAGAACAAAATAAAGCGCAGCGCACGCACGATATATACCATGGGCTCCCAGATCAAATAAAGAATCCAAAAGAAATGAGGGCACCAACAATGGTACGGTGTTGGGATCGATCGTGGGCTTGATCCGGTGCGCGCATGCACCTGCGCACCCTGGCCCACGGCGGGTCCTCACCTTTTCCAGTTGAGTTGCGTCTTAAGCTAAAAAAAAAGGGAAGTTGAGTTGCGTCATAATCACTATGAGCATACACCGCCTTCACCCTGTGTAGTTGCAATAGTAGTTAGGACTACATGATATCCTCGCAGAAATGGTGCTTAATTTGGTGAACAATTAGCCAAAAGGTAAAGTTGCATCCCCCCTCACCCCTCCTCGATCAGGCGCAAGGAGAAAAGGATCTAGCATATATATAGTGGATTAATGAAATTTGGGTGTCACGTCAAGGGGGAGATAATAGTACACATGCCGTAATATAATTTCAACGAAACAATGTTTTTTCTAAGAAAAAGGAAGATCTAGGTGTGTATTTGCTGGCGCGATTCGGTTAGTTTTCTGCCAACATCAGCACCACCACACCACTAGGAGAGGGAGCAAAAATGGCAAGATGGCGCTTGCAATGATGGAGCTGGGGTTCGGTGGTGGGAGACACGGACAGGGACACACTGCTCAGCCCACCCACCACCGGTCATGGACTCATGGCTCCTCCAACCGATCCGTCCATCATTCCCTCCTCCATTCCGATCTTGAATTTTTCTATGGCCACTGGCCCGATTGAACAACGCCGGACACTTGTCGAGCTCGCGATCGATCACTGTGCTGATCTGACATGGATTCACGTATGTATGCAGGTATCGCGCCGCAGACGACGACCGGCGACGAGGCGAGGGCGATGATGGCGGCGGTGACCGGCGGCAGCGAGAGCGAGCACAAGGAGGTCCGCGCCAAGCTCGCCGCCGCGTACGAGCGGCACATCGCGCCGGCGGTGAAGCTGGACATATGCGCGCGCGAGGCCGGCGCCGCGCATGCGGCACAGGACCAGGCGTCGCCCTCTTCCCGCCGCCGGTCGTCGGAGTGGTCCACGAGCTGGTGGACCCAGTTCACGGTGCTCCTGCAGCGCGGGCTCAAGGAGCGGCGGCACGAGTCGTTCAACAAGCTGCGCATCTTCCAGGTGCTGAGCGTGGCGTTCCTGGCGGGCCTGCTGTGGTGGCGCACGCCCGGGTCCCACCTGCAGGACCGCACGGCGCTCATCTTCTTCTTCTCCGTCTTCTGGGGCTTCTTCCCGCTCTACAACGCCGTGTTCACGTTCCCGCTGGAGCGGCCCATGCTGCTCAAGGAGCGGGCCTCGGGGATGTACCGCCTGTCCTCCTACTTCGCGGCGCGGGCCGCGGCCGACCTGCCCATGGAGCTGGGCCTGCCCACGGCCTTCGTGCTCATCCTCTACTGGATGGGCGGCCTGGACCCGCGGCCCGGCCCGTTCGCGCTCTCGCTCGGCGTCGTGCTCTACAGCGTGCTCGTGGCCCAGAGCCTGGGGCTGGCCATCGGGGCCGTGCTCATGGACGTCAAGCAGGGCACCACGCTCGCCTCCGTCATCACCATGGTCTTCCTCATCGCCGGCGGCTACTACGTGCAGCACATCCCGCCGTTCGTCGGCTGGCTCAGGTGGCTCAACTACAGCTTCTACTGCTACCGCCTCCTGCTCGGGATCCAGTTCCCCGGCGACGGGGGTTCTACGAGTGCGACGGCAGGCTGTGCGCGGTGGCGGAGTTCCCGGCGATCAAGGCCGTCGGGCTCAACAACCACTGGATCGACGTCTGCGTCATGGCGCTGCTGCTCGTCGGGTACCGCGTCATCGCCTACGTTGCGTTGGACCGACTCAAGCCGAGGTGAAGCACGGGAGGCTTAATTAATTTCACTCGGCTATTAGCTACTGGGTGACTAAGAGGGATTAATTAACGAACGAAGTTGATTAATTACCTCTTGTTTAATTTTGCCGTTTCTTGGGTGGATGGTGGTTAGAGTTCACTAATCCAGTGATCACGAGAGGATCTATGTGATTATTAGCACACGTACGTCTTGATGACTCAGCGCGAAATAATTCCTAGTATTCATCTGTTGCGAGAAGTGGAGAAAGCACTCTGTATAATACAAGGTGGAATACAATACAGAACTGCAGCTGCATCCAGCTCTTGTGTTGGATTTGTGTCGAATATGTGTACAAGAGTCGGTTACAAATTAGACTTGAGTCGTATTAGGTGGATAGGGATAGAGTTTGTGTCGGACTTGTATTCCCGGGCTCATATATACGTGGGGGCACCACCGTTGTAACCGCAAGAGACGACATATGTAGTAGACAAGGGGTGACGGCGGCCGGAGAGGAGTGCCCTAGGGGCGGTCGGGTCGTGTGTCGGTATACTCCTGGATGTCCGTATAGCTACGGTTATTATGGGGAGGAGCGCCCGTAGTCATGCCCCGAGGATGTAGGCACATCGCTGAACCTCGTACAAAAACATCGTGTTTCGGCGTCTCTCTCGTTTCGTGATCTTGTGTTCTTGGCTTGATGATCCTGGGGAATAGCTTCCGCGGCTGGTTTTCTAACAAGTGGTATCGAGCCGGTTACATGGTAGAAGATCACGAGAGGCACGGTGGGGTGCTCCACACCGCGCGGAGCTTGCACGCAGTGTCCGGTGGAGGGACATGGCGCAAGGTGGAGCATGGCGGCGATCGACGACTCGATCGGTGGAGTTGGACACTTCGAGCGTGGCGGCTCGAACCGTCCGATAAACTGCATCAACGGGGATCCGTCCGGACGTGGAGATCGTGTTGATGGTGGTTGGTGGCTGCTGTTCGATAGGGGTTGATCGGACGTGATGACCAAGTTCGACGGTGCGGCTGGAAGACGTCGCGGACGACGACGGCGACGGCTTCGACTTGAGTCTTGCTGATAGGCGATCAGGCTGAGACCGGACGGTTGTTGCGTGCTCAAGGTGGAGCAGCGACGGCGATGGTGTTTTGCCATGGGTGGACTCGATGTATTGTTTGGAGGTGAGGTCGTGTTTTCCGGCATCATGTTATGGCGACGGTGTATGGCTCGGATTGAACTCGGCGAAAGCAGATGACGAGGCGGCATAGCGGCGTATGGCACGGAGGTGCAATGCCGACGGGCTAACCCATGCCACGTGCGAGTAGGAGTCCGTGTTAGAAGCGAGGCACACGCCGGATCATCGTCGATTGATTCCGTGTGTGAATAGAAGATCTTGGAGGCGGCCTATATGCATGGTCCTTGGAAAATACGTGCATGCATATATACGTGTTGTTCGAGGGGACAAGAGGTGCGGCCACATGTATTTGTTTAAGAAAACAAATCGGTGGCTGGGTGTTTGGTTTCCATCAACTCGTTGGCCTCTTCGACTCGGATTCAAAGGACACGAGGGCTCATGATGGCGACAGAATAATCTCGTCCGGAACGGACAAGGGATAGAGTCCGTTTCGTTAGGACTTTGTGTCTCGACTCCATATAAATACAAGAGGAGTCCACGGAGGGTTGGAGCATCACAACAGAAAGCAATCGGTGTTGTTCGTGAACCAAGGCTTGCGGTAGTTACGGCGAACGACGGGCTGCGATCGAGTGGGTCGACTTCGTCGTGTGCAAGCGACGTGGCAATCGACGGGGCTCGAGAGCGGCTAATTGAGTACGCGGCGACGTGCTCGGGTGTGCGGGAGGCACACGGCTTCGACGTGAATTGTGCGCGTGCGGCATACGGTGTGCACGTGCGAGAGGTTCTTTCGACGGTCCGTGGCAACAGGCGGATGGCGTCGATGTCGTCCAAATTCGAGGTGACGAAGTTTGACGGGACTGGCAATTACGGGCTTTGGCAAACAAGAGTCAAGGATTTGCTAGCGCAACAAGGGATCCTGAAGGCTACGAGTGAGAAGAAGCCGACCAAGGTGGATGATGAGAAGTGGGAGGAGATACATGCGCAAGCGGCAGCAACCATCGAGGTTGTGTCTCTCCGACCAGATCATGTACCATGTCATGGATGAGACGTCACCAAAAGTAATTTGGGATAAGTTGGATAATCAGTTCATGTCCAAAACTCGACTCGGAAGTTGTATCTGAAGCAAAAGTTATATGGGCTGAAGATGCAGGAGGGAGCAGATCTTGCTTGAGCACATCAATGTTTTCAATCAAGTTGTGGCTGACCTTGTGAAGGTGGACGTGAAGCTTGATGATGAAGACAAGGCCATTATTCTTCCGTGTTCCTTACCGAGTTCTTATGAGCATTTGGTCACTACATTGACGTATGGCAAAACTGAAGTAAAGGTGGCAGATATCACGACGGCGTTACTTTCTCGTGATCGGAGGATCAAGATCAATAATGCTAGTGATAGTGGTTCCACTGGTGATGCTTTGGTAGTCAAGAGTGATCGAGTGAGGGAGACCGACAAGAAGAAGAAGAAGGGGCCGCAGTGCTACAAGTGCAAGGAATGGGGACATGTGAGGAGGGATTGTCCGGAAGCGAAGAGGAAGGACGTGGTAAATGTTGTGGTTTCTAGGAAGGATGACTCGGACAGCGATGGTGATGTTCTTGTGCTATCAAGTGAGAAGTCTTGTGATGGAGAAGCGTGGTTGCTAGATTCTGCAAGTTCGTTTCATGCAACACCTAAGAAGGAGTGGTTCTCTTCATATGTTGAGGGTGACTATGGTTTTGCTCACTTGGGAGGTGACACGGTTCATCGTGTTATAGGAGTTGGCAAGATCAAGTTGACAATGTATGATGGACAAGAGGTGCTACTTGAGGGTGTGCGACATGTGCCAGAACTTAGAAGAAATCTTATCTCGCTTGGTGTTACGCACGAAGAAGGTTGGCTATATCGGGCGGTGCCGGATAGGAGGACCTTGAGAGTGATGCGGGATGGCAAGAGCTGTGATGATAGGAGACAAGTTGGAGACACATCACTATAGGCTGAAAGGTGGAGTCATGAAGGATGGAGCTACAAATGTTGCAGCGTTCGATCCTGGCGGCGAGGTGGCCTCGTCGGGCTGTTCGAGGTGAGCAGCGGAAGAGGCGACTCAAGTCTGCGTACACGGAGGTTCGAGCATGGGCAAGCTTCGGGATGGCGTGCATATTCGTCAAGGTGGAGTTTGTTGGATTTGTGTCGAATATGTGTACAAGAGTCGGTTACAAATTAGACTTGAGTCGTATTAGGTGGATAGGGATAGAGTTTGTGTCGGACTTGTATTCCCGGGCTCATATATACGTGGGGGCACCACCGTTGTAACCGCAAGAGACGACATATGTAGTAGACAAGGGGTGACGGCGGCCGGGAGAGGCGTGCCCTAGGGACGGTCGGGTCGTGTGTCGGTATACTCCTGGATGTCCGTATAGCTACGGTTATTATGGGGAGGAGCGCCCGTAGTCATGCCCCGAGGATGTAGGCACATCGCTGAACCTCGTACAAAAACATCGTGTTTCGGCGTCTCTCTCGTTTCGTGATCTTGTGTTCTTAGCTTGATGATCCTGGGGAATAGCTTCCGCGGCTGGTTTTCTAACAAGGTACCAATTATTGGGTTTAGTCCCACATCGGTTATTGATGATGGGGGAGCCAACTAATAAGGTGGAGGGATCCTCACCTATCGAGGCTAGTCTTTTGGGTTGAGGTGGCCCAGGACCTTGGTTGGGGCTCCGGTTGGGCCTATAGTTCGGTAGGCCCAACGTGACCTGGGCTGGCGGCAGGGGCTCGTGGATACGACGAGTCGGGCCGCACTCTAACAAGTGGTATCGAGCCATGGTCGGAAACCCGAAACATCTCGGGGACCTCACACGGATATCGGGCCGTCGGATTAGATCTCCTGGGCCACATGGTTAACGGGCTGTCGGAGGGGTGTCCACCCGGATGTGAAGGGGAGATGGGACCACCCGATGTGTGATGGGGGAGATTGTTGGGTTTAGTCCCACATCGGTTATCGATGATGGGGGAGCCAACTAATAAGGTGGAGGGATCCTCACCTATCAGTGCTAGTCTTTTGGGTTGAGGTGGCCCGGGACCTTGGTTGGGGCGGCCGAGACCTTGGTTGGGGCTCCAGTTGGGCCTATAGTTCGGTAGGCCCAACGTGACCTGGGCTGGCGGCAGGGGCTCGTGGATACGACGAGTCGGGCCGCACTCTAACATCTTGTCTATGAGACCGACAAACAACTTTTGACGCTACTACTGAATTCAGTAATCTTTTGTGCTCTATTAACTCAAAGTATTTTCATAAGATTTTCTAGCATGTTTTTTTTTTTCGTAAGCTCCCAAAGTCATCCATCGGCTATCAGCAAATTCAACTACTGATTGACCAAAACTTCCTATCATCAGGGTCTTTAATTGGTTATCTCGTTTCATTGTATGTTTTCCAGAATGAATTTTTTATGACCTCCCAAAGTCAGGGGCATATCTGCAAATCAGCTACAGATTGACCAAAACTTCCTGCTGCATTTTGGCAAACATCAGTCAATCAAATGTATTGCGTCCTTTATTTTCTGCGACCAAAACGGAAGGAATGTCCACACCTTACTATCATCTCGAAAGAGCGTTAAGTAAAATTACAAAATGCATTTGCAGAGCGATGGAAGCCGTCCATGCCCACTATTGTGGGGGAGAAAAGAAGAATGTTGACTAACGTATTGACATGTCATAGGAAAAGGAATTACAAGAGACTAGATGGCACATGCTTGTGCCAGAGTAAGATAGCACAACTACAAGGAGACGGTCTCAGTAACGGATACCCCAAACGTTGAGGTCCTCTGGAAGGAGCTTCAGGTTTGCCGTGGTATCGTGTCTTGCCAGCTAAAGACAAGATCATTTCTACACGTCCATATAAGCCACAAAAGCATAAGCCTAAGATCAGGCCAGACCATCGAGCAGTGGTCGTTGTGTGACACCCCGTGTCACAATTTTTGTGAGCTAGCAATTTTGAAACGTGCCTCTGCTCTAGTAGCACTTCCACGAGAAAAATATTTGGCATGCTTTTCGTTTTGGGGGATTAATAAATTCAAACTCAATTTGAATTGCACTACAACCCAAATTTTTACCATAGAACAGGGGCCTACCAAAAATATATGTTGTGGGACATGTCAAGAGAAAAATTTAGGCCAAGCCCCATCCCTTTTATCAGCGGACCAACCACAAATCATGCTCATGTCGCTTACGAATAATGAGCAAACCGTTATACTTGTAGCTGACAAGGCTAGGGACGTGAAGACGCAAGAAAGTAGAACATGATGTCAGATGTTTTTTTCTCCTTGAGGCCCACAAGAAGGCTGGTCCAAGTTCAACAACGGTAGTCTCAGCCCAACCCAACCAACCAGGGCCTGCTTCAGCGACTGTTGCCTGTTGAGTTGGACTTGGACCGCGTCCGCGTCGCCTGTTGCGATAAATAGCTCGCCCCGGCCGCCACGCTAGGTTTGGCCTCCCCGCCGTAACGCTGCCCTTTTTCCCTATCAAACTGGTCACTCTTTGCTGACCAAGCTCTGCTCATCTCACATCTCCTCCGCGCCGCACCTTGGATGATGGCTAGGGTAACCACGACGACGACGCGGCGGCATCCTAGCGCCGTGAAATCCACGAAATCTTCTACCGCCGCTGGCGCCAGACCGCGCCCGCCGCCCGGCGGCGCCCCGTCCGTCCGCCTCCTCGCGCTCCCCGTCGCCCCTGCCCCGCCGCGGAAGAGGGCGTGCGCGTGCTCGCCGACGACGCACCCGGGCTCCTTCCGCTGCGCGCTGCACAGGGCAGCAATCGGGCGCCTCCCGCCCCCGCCGCGCCCGCGCCCGCGCGGCGGCCGTCGATGGCGAGCCCGCTGGTGCGCATCGCGGCGGTGGAGGGCGGCGACAGCGTCCGCCGCGCGCTGGCGGCCCTCGTCCGCCCGGCCTCGCGGCCGCGCCGCCGCGCCGCCTTCCGCCCGCGGCCCAGCCGCCTCTCCGCCGTCTCCTTCGCGTCGGACGAAGACCACCCGCCGCCGTCTTCGCCCCGGAGATAATCCCAGATCCCTCCCTCATTCGCCCGCCGCAACACCATGCTTGCAGCGGAAGTTTTGTTTCTACTCCGACAATTTTGTTTGTTGTACACCACGTGTAGTGTAATTCCATTCCTTGATTTGTTTTTCCTCCCAATCTGTGGCACTGTTGTTCAGAAAACCGGACACGTTGCAGCTCGATGCAATCATCTCTGACGCGATTGTACATTACTGCTTCAGTTTTGATACTATTAAATTTAGTAATCCTAATTCTTTTGTGTACTCAATTAGTGTCCTCCTGAGTTTGAATCTGCCAGTGTGATGGAAGTACCTGCATTGCAAATGAACTTTTCAGTTATGCTGTAGTACCAATTGGTCCTGAAAGAAATTGGTGTGGACACAAGAACGAAATTTCAACTTGGTTTTCTTGGGCAAGGGTCCTGTCTCGGGACGGCTGCTTTGCCATCCAGAGATTCGGGGTCAACGAGCGCTGCAAGTTGCTGCAACCGCTGTTTCGTCGCCACTGGTGTGTGTGTGTGAATCATTGGAGATTCGTTGACTCGTTGGGCTGTCTGCGTTGGACCAACGCAGAGCAAGTCGCTGGTCGTGTGGACCAAGAAACGGAGCAGTTTCCTGTCGGCTGTCGCGCGCGCAGACGCTTCCCGGCCGCACGCCTTGCCATTCAATGTTGAGCAGCGGGAATTATTTTGTTGTTAAAGGGTGTGTTCGTTTTCCAGTCTAAATTTTAGAATTGTAACATCAAAAAGAATCTTATTATTTAAAAGTATTAAATAAAGTTTAATTATAAAATAAATTACAGGTCCCTAGACTAATTTACTGAGACTGAATCTAATGAGGTTAATTAAGTCGTGACTAGAAGACGAGTTCATTGTAGCACCACTTTAACAAAATATAGATTAATTAAGCTCATTAGATTCATCTCGAAAATTAGCACCAATCTGTCAATAGGGTTTTGTCATTAAATTGATCGAAATATTCATAAATAATAAGATTCTCTTTGATGTGACAATGCTAAATTTTAGAGGAGGAAACGAACACACCCTAAATTGCATTTCCAGCAAGTGGACAACCAGAGCACCGAATGGAATCACATGTACAGCAATCTCTATACAAATCCAACGACTTAATTAGTTACACTCTGCAAAAGGGGTGCAAAAGGGAGAAATAAAACTTGTACTAGTACTTAGAATGAAAATCAGAGAACTGTTTACATGGACAAGGTAAGACCAAAGAAATCAAATCCGTCGTACACAATAAAAACTTTGCTAATTAAGCACCGAAAAATATATGCAACAAATGACTGACTACTACTAGGATGAACCTCCGGGGTTGGGCAGCTGGAAGACGGAGCCAAACCATCTCTGGCAGGGGTAGACGGAGCAGAATGTCTGCATGGCGGTCATCATCAGCAGCACGAGCGCGGCGAGCAGCGTGAGCACCCGCCACGACCTGAACACGTACTTCTTGAGCATCTTCTGCACCCGCGCGGCGGCCCTCCTGCTCCGGTGCGCGTTCACCTCCCTGATGACCGCGTCGAGGCGCGGCACCTTGCTGAGCCGCGTGGCCCGGCACATGCCGTTCCACATGTCGGCCGCTTCCTTGTCGCTCTTGAGGTGGTTGACCAGCACCCCGGCCTGCGTGAGGATCTTCACGTCCCTGGGCGTGTCGACGATCCCGTTCATCAGCTCCGTGTACCGCGCCAGCACGAGCGGGCCCCGCACCGCCACCGCCTCGTACGCCACCAGGTTGCGCAGCACCACCTCCGTGTTGCCGTCCAGCGTGATGACCGGCAGGCTCAGCGTGGCCGTGCCCGCGTCGAACGCGATCCCGGTGACGCCCTCGGGCGCCGGCGCGAACCGCACGCCCCACCGCGCCAGCTGCGCCACGGACGGGATCATGATCTCCTGCGCCAGCGGGGAGCGGCTGATGACGTCGGACCCCAGGCTCGTCACGCCCTTGAGCCGCGCCTCCACGTCGGACGACGACGCCAGCTTCCCCACCAGCGGGGCCAGCGCGGACAGCACGGGCACCCTGCGCGCGATCTGCCCGGGGAGGCTCGCCGCGAGGCGCATCGGCCGCGCGATCAGGTTGGTCCTGATGAACCGCACCGGCGCCACGTCGAGGCCGGACACGTGGACGCACGCCTGCTTCACCTTGTCGTAGTCGGGGACGTGGTGCGCGGGGTCCGAGAGCATGTCCACGGTGAACTCCTCGGGGACCATCGGCGGCGGGTCGCGGCAGCACGCCGCCGCCTCCTCGAACGCGGCGGCGGCGGGGACCAGGAAGTGGTAGAGCAGCTCCAGCATGTGCGCGTGCCTGCACGCGTCGCCGACCGCCACCTCCGCCGCGGTCTTGATCGGGGACACCTCCTTGATGAAGCGGGCCAGCACGCCGTGGAGCGCCTCCGCGGCGGCCTGCTCGGAGGCGTGCCGGAGGGAGAGCGCCTGCGCGAAGAGGAACAGCGGGACCTGGTTCTCCAGCATCATGGCGTCGCGCACCGTCGCGTTGATCCAGTTGGTCGCCGACGACACCATGTCCGTCGCCTCCTCGCGGTGGTAGCCCTCCAGGAAGTCCAGGAGGAAGCACGTGTCGATCGCCATCATCCACGCAAGGGTCTGGTCGCTTAGCTCAAGAAACCTACACATTTTTTAGGGGAAGATCGTCTCTTAGCTTAATCGAACAATGTAATGATGGACACCCTAGCTTGCCAAAAAAAAAAGAACAATGGAATCGGACAGTCACAAAGTGAAGCAGCGAGAGTGTGAGCACTGGGTTGGGCTTTGAGGATGTCTGTAATGTACAATGGGCCGTTTGAGTATCCAAACGGTTGGGCCACTGAACACGTAGGGCCGATACAGCCCGCTAAACCGTCTTATTAGGACATTTTTCAGGTTGACCCAACCCAGCCAACAGCCTTACTCCGTATGTGACATGACATTACTGTGTAATCTCAAAAAAAAAAAAAAAAGAGACGACCTAAAATTATCTTATGCCAACACGACACAGAGATGCAGTATGCCCACATGTATGCGCGCATACTAGTACGCCTATGAAAGACTGAGTCAGCAGTCAAGCGATTTAGAGATTATTGAAGGCACTATACGTGAATCAGTGTTAACAAGCACACTATTAAAGAAACTAATAGCTAATTGATCCCTCAGTTAACATGTTTAAGATTTAAAATTCCAACCGAACCATTCTCGCCTTCTCTGAAGGCACTCCCTTCATCTCATCATGAATTTGCAGTCTCACTCTCTGATGCAAAATATGGGTCAAAGTCACACAACACAACAAAACCAACAGTGAAAAGAAGATACCTTCCCACGCTCCACCTTTGTATTTCCCCATGTTTAAGCTAACTTATTTGTCTCAGGGTCCACTTCTGTTATATTCTATGCGTGCTTTTCCTATCTCTCTACTCATTAGTCAGCCGATTTTTCTTGCTGGAATTGTACAGTCTTCCATGAGCAGTTGAGCACGCGCCTATATAATTTTTCAAACTTGGACCCACGATGAATGCATATGTTTTTAGGCAGGTGCGTTATATAAGACCCACTGTTGCAATGATATGATTATGGTGTGCGTGTGCAGTGATATGCAGTGGAATGCATGTTCTTTTGTAGGAAAAGAAAGGTAAACCACCCTCGTGACATTTCATTAAAAAGAAGATCTTTTCACGTAGGTTAAGAACCCCCAAACCCCTGTCACCCTTAGAGAAAGTATACTAAAATCCAGGACCTAGGTAGCGTTTGGGCACCTTGCGAGTGAAGTAAAGATCCTTTCACTGTTCTTTGTAAAACAATGTTCTAAAAGAAAGTATGAGTATAACTTTGACCAGTAGTTTGTGACGAATTTAGCTACTTGAGGCAATGAACTGGCCAAGAGAGAAGTTTATTTGGGTGCCCGATGAACGTCGATGTCATCAACTACCCTCGATCGAGTTAATTTAACTTCTAAGAACATGCATGCAAATCTTCACCTATATCCACGAAAGAAAGAATAACTATACTACAAACGTGCCAAATGAATATGAGGAAGGTCAAGAGCATCTACTAGCATCTCCCATTTTGTTACACGGACAAGGACAAGGAGAGCACTCCCTAATTTACGCACGATATGACGCCATATTGACATTATTAGCCGGATCATGAAAGTATGCAGTTGCACGTCGTCGCAGTGAAGTGATCGAGTCGTCCATCTCCATCATCAGGAACGGGAATTCAGGATGAACATGAACGTCGTCGTACATATATAATATACGTACCTGTGGTACGGCGCCCGTATCCTGTCCCGGAGCTCGTGCAGCCTCTCTGCGAGGTGCTCGAACTTGTTGCCGGCGGCGAAGAGCTTCTCGGCGCGCTTGGCGGCGGCGAGCTTGTAGCGCTCCATGTCCCTGAGCTCGGCGCGGTGGCAGTGGTAGGGCCCCAGCGCGAAGTGCTGCGGCAGGTAGGCCTCGGGCTTGGTGGCGCGCAGCACGCGGGGACGTCGAACACCTTCGCCGCCGCGCCCAGCGCCTCCGCCGCCTCCCGCTCCAGGCTCTGCCGGACGCGGCTCAGCCACCGGTCCTCGTCGAAGTGCACGCCGGCGCTCGCCGCCGACGACTGCACGAACCGCGCGCGCGCCTGCAGCTCCGACAGAGACATACTGTTGCGGTTGCTGCTAATTCTTCTTGCAACCCACTATAGAATCCTAAAACTGGCTGCTCTCTCTGCTGGTTATTTTGGTTAGGTCAAACCACGCTGCCATGGGTTGGGATGGATAATAAGCTGTGTTGCTATATACTACTAGTCCCGTGGTTAGCGCAACAAGCAAGTGGGTGGTTACGAGTTGGTAAAATAATTGAAAGAGAGTTTAATTTGGCAGCGCACGCCTAAGCGTGAAACATGCTTATGCATAATATCCATATGCGTGTGCACTGTAAAGTGAGTCGTCGCCGAGTGAAGAAAAGCTGCAGCGGCTTCGTTGTCAACGCAATGATAAACTTGTCATTATCTGTATGTAAATGTGTGTGCATGATGTATACATGCCTATGTATTCGGAATTCATGCACGAGAGAGAGAGAGAGAGAGAGAGAGAGAGAGAGAGAGAGAGAGAGAGAGAGAGAGAGAGAGAGAGAGAGAGAGAGCTTCCAACAGATAAAACGTTGCAGACGTGGAGGGTGATGAGGGATGACTGTAGCGTATAATGCAGCATAGGACCGGGTTGGAGAAAGAGACAAAGGGACTAAAGTATACTAGTATACTGTTAAAGAATTTACACCTTTCATCAGATGGATGAGAGGATGAGCATGTCCAGATAAAAAAAATTAAACTAGGACCATGAACAGGATTGCTGTCTGGCAGTTTGTGGCCACTTGCAGTGTTACCGACTAATCACGACTGGTTAATTTCGTCCCTAACATAGTTTCCAATATTGCCTTGCGATGAAAGTCAATAATCAAGAGAAGATGCACAAGTGTCTGAAGACGACTTTAGATCCCCGTTAATTATCCCTACCACAGGGAAATGGAAATACACAAGTGTGTCCGAAGAAGACTTCAGATCCCCGCCGTTTTCCATGTGTGTATCCTCCAGCTGTATGCAATCAATAGATGCAGTTCTCAACTCTATATACTTTTCTCCCCTCCTGGGAAGGAATTATCCTTTTTGGGAACAAGAATGCATGGCACATTTCCTTAGAGATTATGGGTGTGTTCGTTTCCTGGGGTCTAAACTTTATAGCTGTCACATAAAAAAGAATCTTAATATTTATGAGTACTAAATAAAATTTAATTATAAAATAAATTACAGACCCCTAGACTAATTCACGAGACGAATCTAATGAGGTTAATTAGGTCGTGATTAGAAGACTGTTACTGTAGCAACACTTTAGCAAAACATAGATTAATTAAGCTCATTAGATTCATCTCGAAAATTAGCATCAATCTCTAAAAGGGTTTTGACATTAAATTGATCGAAATATTCATAAATAGTAAGATTCTCTTTGATGTAACAGTGCTAAATTTTAGAGGGAAGGAAACGAACAGGGCCTATGTGTTCCTATAGCTGCTACAAGATGAGTAAAAGGAGTAGATGTAATTTTCTACTATTTTAAATCTTGTACTTTATTAAGATTATAGGTTTTAAAATAATATAATCCAACTCCTACCATTAACATTTACAAAAAAATTAGAAGATTATTTATCAGCATCTTATATTTACTAATTGGAGGCTCCTTTTGAGGCCTCCGCGTTAATCGGAGAAAAATCCTAGAAATTCTCACAAAAAAGCAAAACATCCCACCATCTATTTGTATGACCCTAATCATCAACTAAATAATAGTCGTTGGATCAAACTTGCTTCTAATTACCCACCTTGCCATTTTTAAAAAGATTAACTGAAAATACCCAAAATGCAGGTTTATAGAAACAATGTCTACGTGGTGTCTAATTTTTTTAACCGTATCAAGAGTCCATATAACAATCCATCAGGCTTTCCAAAATAAAGAGTCCTTATATGTTTTAACTTGATAAAGAACTGCATATACGTACTCCAGATATAAAATAAGGTAAGCATGAATGGATTGAAAGCCTAGCCAATTGCGGCTTGGCGTGCTTTTCACGAAGGGGTGAAATATTTCAATGCAAATCTTTTACCTCCTCTCAACTTTCTCCCTCATGGTGCTGCTGGTGCCCTAGCACTTTCAACATCAAAATCGCGGCATCATCGATACAAAAGAAAAGATAGATCCTTTGTATCCTGCTCCTCGACAGCTTCACCGGCATGATGGTGAATTCCAGCAATATATACCGTAGGAGCTAGGAAGCAGGGATAGTCAATCATCAGCATCACCAGAGGCTACGTACTACAAACTGGACAACAACAACTCGATCAGTTTTTTTGGCTGCTTGCAGTAAGGTATTCGGCCATCCAGTAATGGAGACACATAAAGGTATTAACTGGTGGGCATATATTCTGTGAGGGCACGCTGAGATCAGATCATTCATCCACGATTAATATATGTTTTTTACTTCCCTTTACAATTTACGGATAGATTAATCCATCGACTTGGTAAGTTATGCCTAGCAATAACAATAACAATATGGATCGACTTGGTAAGCTATGGATGTCCGCCAAAGATGTGGAGTAGAACCAGTGGTGAGTGTTCGAAAGGATTTTGATATATTTAGATTGTGTTGTTTATACAGATAGCAAACATAGTGGAAATAAGTATTGCTTAATTCGATGTGATCTGATGAGTGATGACAGTTTCTAGGCGTCAACCAGCTTGTGGCCAGCTTGGAGAAGCACAAAGCATGGGTCCAGGTCCTGGGTGAAAAACATGACACTAAGATATCAAGCTTGGAGAATGAGGACTGTCTATTGTACGCCATGGCGGCAAAGATGGTCCTAAGCATGTCACTAAAAACAGAGGAAAATTGATTATTGGTGCATTCTGCAGCTGAAAATCAAGTAAGTTGAATCAGATGTTATTTGGTCGTGTAGACTCAATGATACAATATCTATATCAGAAGCAATGCAAACAAAAAAAATGACAAGGATGCAAGACACGGAGAAGCATCTACGATGTGGGAGCTGATTGATTCTAACAAACTCGAGAGGATATCTGCAAACTGCAAGGTGTACAAATATTTATCGGGGATTTCTCTATAGCTATTAGTTAGCTTGCTAATATAGTAATTAAGTTAGTAGTTAGCTTGCTAATATATAATAGTCATAAAGGTAATGATATGTTGGCAGACTTCACCACATTACCTCTACAAAAGTTATGACATCAATTCTATAGAAAAAATAGGAAACAAATTGATGCCAACTCATTTTTCATTTGCTCAAACATTTAACAGTTTAGATGTCATATAATTAAAGAAGATATTTACTGTTTTTCTTGGTTTACAAAAAAAGTTAATCTAACATTCTAACATGCATGCTAGAGAATTAGGATGCAAACAAAATATTCTAGAAATCATTTGGTGTCTAACATAATCTTGAATATAACTAATATAAAAAAATGAACGGGATACACATTCTTTGAGGCAGTTAGGTAGATTAATTCATAAATGTGAACTAAGAGTAGATAAATAGAATATTTTTTTATAGTTGTGGCATATCTGATACACCAATCTACACGGGTACTACCCGAGAATTATTGTATATATAAAATTGTTTCTATTATTCATTAATATAGTTTTCATTCCTGTTTGTGGGCTGTTAAATTATATTCAAAAACTATATAATACACAGTTCCCTTCTTTCCCAACAACATTTAAAAAGCATGTAATTGTTAATAATTTTTAAGCAAAAAATTTGCCTTCTAAAATACTAGGCCGTGCAATTGCACGGGCTGGTGGGCTAGTTAATATAAAAACACATCGAACATAACGTGTAGATGATCTATAAGTGGTTCTACATTTTCGCCTAAAAAAGCGGTTCTAGAATTTTTTGGAGGGCACAGCTTGAATTGTTGATAAACATATATATACAAAATCCTGCATACTACCAAAAAAAATGGTCATATGGTCCTTGTAGTTTAATTTAGTTATGGTGTACCATATATCAAGTTTTTAGTTGGTAACTGTAGAAAGATTTAAAAGTTGTTCAAGCACCATCAAATTTATGACCTTGAGGGTATGATTTCCCTCACCCGTCCATATGCAGCATCCATGCATGGCAGGAAGTTATGGAAGTACTGTGAAACACATGTGGTCATGTGGATTTATTAGGCCAACTTTCAATTCTTTAATGCAAGAAAAAGAATTAGAAAGTCTCACTTCATGTACCGTTCGCATATTTGATCGCTAGAATATTCGAATTACATAACAACCGCAGATTGTGTCGTTCAGTCATGCCCGTTCAACTATTTGTCAACTCCTTCATATGATATGAATATTATATGCGATGCACAATTTTAGATTGAAGTGTTTTACATTTCATATTATTTCACACTGGCATCGATATCATTCCTCAAGGCAATAACTATCATGTATGTCATGTTGCCTTTGAACGCGACGAGAGAGGCACAACGACTGCTATTGGTAGAAATTAAAACGCTGCTGACGTGGAAGGGTCGGGGATAATGGTATAGTAATGCAGTGCAGGGTGTGGATGACCGATGATCGATTAAACTGGAATGAAATGATTTGAAATAAAGTTAACCTGACGTCTTTCATATATATATGCATACAGAGAGATAGATCTAGCTACTCTCGTTTGGCTGTGTAAAGAGGTTAGTTAATAAACTTTCGTGTTCTGAACTGGTAAACAAAGAATTAAACTAGGACCATTCTGAGTAGGATTGATGTTACGGTCTGGTGTTTTTTCCCACTTGCAAGCACTAATCAGCCGCAGGAAAAAAATGGCAGATAGAAAGTTCTAAAAGAAACCATCCCGGGCCCCCAGCCTGATGAAGAGTTGGGACGGCTAGTCGGCTATATGTTCGTGTTACATTTTTGGATGGAGAAACCAAGTTCAATGAAAGAACTCCGGTCCCTATCGTCGCTGGAAATTTGCATTGCATGTCACCGTACCTAGTATTTTTTAGATGCATTGCATGTCATCTACACAACTGTACAATACGTTTTTTTTTAAGGCAACTGTACAATACGTTGTTATACATTTCCCTTTCTTCTCTGGTCTTAATTTTCTGAGCACGTGGAAGATGTGTGAGCCCCTCATCAGTCCCCTTCCCTGTGTTCTCCCAATCCACGCAAGCAGTGGTCATTGCTGATGTGATTATTAGTGTATATATGGACTACTTGACACGCCCAGCTATATAAATCTGGAACCGAGGTCGTAGAGTTTCGATAATTTTTGTCTCGTCTTTCTCCGGATGAACATATTATGGATCAATCTCAGCTGGTTCAGGATGCTATGCAGGCTGGAAGCTTATCAGCTTACCAAATTAAAACATACTATGGATTAATAATTAATCTCCGTCCAGATTTGGATTCCTTAATCTGACAAAAAAAGTAAGGGATAGTCAGTCTGTCAGTAGCTGCATGTGCTAATCTCTCCTACTCCCTCGACAGGAACATCTCTCCGTCCATGTGCCGGGCTAATTCCATCCGATTCCCGTTTCATATTTTATCTCTGCTCCCCAGCTGGGACGAACCGCCGCTTGCCAGCCCAACCATGTCCACTCTGTTACAGTTTGCCGATCATATAATCGACGTAATTAAGTAGCTAGTAGTAACTAATCAACATCTCCTAACAAAGCAAGGCTGTTTATCCGAAGTTGCGATCTGGAAAGGGAAGTACAGGCCAGTGTACCTCGTGCTGAGTTTTCGGCTAGGTAGGGTGATAGGGATGGCAATTCGGGACCGGGTAGTGGGTACCTGCCGGGTACCCGACCCGATGGGAACGGGGATGGGGGCCATTTTCCACCCGTGGGTAGCGCGCGTACTCGCCCCGACACTAGTCGGGCACGGGGTGGGGATTGATTTTTACCCATGAGGAACCCGATGGAGACCCGAAAATGGAAGTAGATCTCAGCCCATATTGGTATGTTCCGTGAGAGTGAGACTTTGTTAACTGGTTTTTGGATGCACTATGGACATTTTGACATGCATGTGTGTGTTGGTGTTAATTATGTATGGCACTATGTTATTCTGGATGACCGGATATGTGAAATGCTTGGATAACACTTTGGTAATGCAAATATGCTCGTTAAACCGTGTTTATAATATTTTATCCAGTAGGTATCCGATATCCGCCCGATACCCGACGGGGACGGGGATAGGGATTGATTTTCATCCATGGGGACGGGGACGGGTAGGGATTTTTACCCGACAGATTTGACGGGGGCGGACATGGATATGCTCTACCCGCCCCGAACCCGCCCCATTGCCATCCCTATAGGGTGAGGCCAGACGCTGCGATTCTCGAACCATAGCATTTTCTCTCCAATCCGCGTGGAACTACAATTATTGGAGATGTTCGACAGATTCCCAATCCAGAAAGCGGAACATGTCGGGCCTCACTCATGTGTGGACGCTCGAGACCAAAATAGGCTCCAGCTTTGTTTTAGGATACTATATAAAAACAATGTAATAAGAAACGTGTACTGGTGCTGTGGGTCAACATGGGCTCTGAGAAGGCCTTGTGGGCCGGACGTGTTGGGTTTCAGGACGCTTCTTGAATGATGGATGGGCTGGCCACAAGCACCTCAGAGGTAAACGGGCTGTTCGATTATTTGCGCTTTACCAATTTGTTTTGGCCCATGTGGCTCTGCTAAAACATTTTCATCGAAAAAAACGGGGAAAAGAGAAAAAAAAAACGAGATAATAACGGATAGAGAAGTCGTGAACCGGGCGCCCCGCAGTCCGCACTGCGCCACGCTACCGCCCCACGGCCCCGGCAGCAGCCATCCCGCCATGGCCGCTTCCGCCTCTGCTCACCACGTACCCATGGCACCGCACCGGCCTGCTCCGGCGTTGCACAGCAGCGGCTGCTGTCCGCCGGTGGTTCATCACCCGTTCTCCCGCGCCATGAGGCTGCCCGGCGGCGTGCGATTCCAGGCGGCCGTGGAGTCCTCCTCGGCAACGGCGAGAGCAGATAGAGCGGCCGGGTTCAGTACGCGCGTGGCGTTCAACCCCTCCGGCAACTACGACCTCTCACTCTCTATGGAGGAAGACGGTGATTTCTTTCTCCCACTAATTAGTACCTGATGAATGTAATGTAAAAGATGACCGTGTTCTCAAAATAACCAATGAATCAACTGGAATTAATTGGAAGGTAACGGGCTTGGTCGTGTAGATTTCTATATGGATTGCCGTGTTCATCATGATTCAGTAACCCCTGTCCAGTGTCCATTTCAGCAAAGTTGTACAAAAAGAGTTGTTTTACGTGTGTCAAGTGTGTACCTCACCATATACCATAATCATAAGTAGCATTTGGCGCCTGCCTGAGAGCTATTTTGCACAGATTCTATGTGCTGTCCAAGCATGAATATTAGTTCTTGTTCTTCTTGAGAAGTAAGGTCTGGAAATGGAAGCGGGTCCATGCCAGCTTCTTATTGGCAAATAGCAACTAGCTCATCACTGATGTTGTGACTTGTGGCCACTTTGTATTCTGCACAAAAAAAGGGCTGTTTTCAGGTCCAAAATAATGGCCATTATTTTTCCTCAACTAATGGTCATTAGTTGGATCTAACGGTGTAGATTGAATTTTAGAAGTTAATAACTAATGGCCATTAGTAAGGGCAATATTGTCAAAATAATATGATTATAATACAAAAATTCATCATAACTAATAAGTTAGTCAATTTTTACATGAATTTGTTATAAAATATTTATTTTAAATTTGATTAATCATCATCATTATTATTGTATTCAAGTTTTAGTGTATTTAACACAAATTTGTATGATAAAAAATATTAATTTTTTAGTGTAATTACTAAACTATCCTTGAACTAATGGCCATTAGTTGAGGAAAAATAATGGTCATTATTTTGGACCTGAAAACCTCTCAAAAAAAAAAAAAACTTCCTATCTCCTTTGATTAATAAGCCTTTTCACAAGAGAATAATGAGTCTTTCCAAATCTTCTGTTAACTATGCATTCCAGGGTAAGGCAGCAACCAAAAGTATATGAGGTGTCATTTGATTCTCTCTGATGTCCATTTCTGGACACAATAATTTCTTCACATTTCTACTGTTCTCTTCATTGCTAAGTTTGATTTATTTCGCTGCAGATACCCCGCAAGTCCAGCCTCCTCCGCCCCCAACAGAAGGGCGCTTTGAAATTGTTATCAACAAGGACACCATTCGAGCACTCGATCTGTCGCCTGTTAAAGAAGCACTTGGTGAACTAAGTTCCTTAACGGCAGGTTGACAGTCAAATCTACAACAACGAAAATAAATAAATAAAATCATTGTATCTGCTAACTCACCAATTTCATTATCTGACCAAGTACTTATTGCATTTGTTCAGCTGACACCAAAAATCTTTTGGAACGAACTGTTGGATTCACCATAAACTACGAGAGAGACGATGAGTATGATACGCGGGAGCTGTCAGAGTTACCCGACATTAGGCTGTGGTTTGTGAGGCTTGATGCCGCTTACCCTTGGTTTCCAGTTGTGCTTGACTGGAGAGCTGGCGAGCTTGCCAGATATGCTGCAATGATTGTCCCTCACCAGGTAATCAAGCTGAGAAAAGACTATTCTTAGCTTTATATCTGCATTATTAAACATATGTATCTCCGTATATATGCATGGTACAAGATGATTCTTCTGGGTTTGTTAACACCTTCTGCATCTTCTCAAAAGTTTAACTTCTGAACTGCAGATGAGCATGCGACTTGGTGTCGTCTTCAACCCCGAGGCGCTTGAGCTTTTTGTGATGAAGAAAGTTTTTGCTGTTGATGCATGGCTAAAGCAGCAGAGCCATCCCAAACCGAGGTTAAAGACGGCAGACATGGCCAGGATGTTAGGCTTTGGTATAGGAGACGAGTTGTTCGACTTGATCGAGAAGTACCCTGTCCATTCTTCATAATTATTTTAAACAAAACAAATGAAAGAAGTTTATGAAGGATCCCAGAGCAGAGGATCAGTTAGAATTTTCAGGGTCATCGGAAGGGTGCTACTTGTATACAGGAAAATCAAGATGTAGAATTGTACAGATATGTGCTTTTTGCTTGAGGAGCTTCTTAGTTCTATCGTGTTGCTCAATGCCCTTTTGCTATTTTACTTAGTCGCAGCAGTGATGAATGCAAAAGAGGATAAACTGACAACCACGAGTTTCCTGTCTATGATTCAGTAACAGCCAACACCACAATGCATTTTATTTCTACTACATATTTCTTATATCTGTAATTTTGTGCAAAACTGTTCTAATAAAAAGTCCCATTATTCAATAAAAGGTAGCATTGTTTTCATACAGTGTAATAAAAAAATCATTTACCTGTTTCACCCCCTAATAAAAATAATGGGTCAATCTACTGACTTGAACAAAAAAAAATTCAAATCTTGGAAAATTGATTCACAATTTAGTTTAGGAATCAAAAGAACAAAATAGATTGTTCAAAGTAACAAAATATATTTTTCCTTACAAAAGTAGTGAGTGTATGCACACCGGTCATTAGCCCTGGCCCCAAGTGTCAAATCACTACAGTGATGGAGAGTTTGTAACCTCTCCATGCCCTAGAATAAAAGCGTTCGATTTTGTATCTGTTTGATCGCTTTTCACTGTCACATGCCTTACATTTTGGTTGTCTCCGTGGTGGGCCATCGGCTACCTTGTCATGGGCCTCGGTTTTCTTTGGGCCTTTTTGTGGCTGGGCTGCAGAATAGCCAGACCAAAACATTTCATGCTCATTGTTTTGCGGAAACCCTATATGTATCTTACACGTAGGGCAGTCCACGTGTCAACATGTGATTTCATAATTTTAAAGTAATTTTTCTCTCAAGTAGAAAACACCATTTTGAACCCTTTTACACGATTGTATTCTTTACAATTAATTCAACAATATATGATATCACATGCATATATTTTAAAAAGTTTTTTAAATTCAAACAAACCAGTTGGTAGTAGTTTACATATAGAGTTGGGATGGGAAGATTAGGATGACACAGTAATCATCCCACGCCCATGAAATGCAGGTATATAGAAACCAAACCAATTTTATATTAAATAACAATTTGTACTTTACCGGCACACCTGATTTTCAATGAAAGCAGTCGATGAATAGAGAGAACACTCCAAAAACAGAGTTCAATTTTCGCTATACAAGCACGCCTGAAAATGGACTGCAGAAGGACGTCGTGGTTCATTACGCAACAAAAAGGAGTTGCCCAGACGATCAAGAGGATATCAAATGTTGCATAGATGCTAGAAAGTGTTATATCAGCGAAGGATACCTTGTCATATCAGTCACGGATTTGCCAATCATTTGTACAAATGAATGTAAAAGCTGGCCATGATGAATAAAAAATTGAGTGTTTCCTAGATCATTGTAGAGGTACTAACTCACTCTACCTACCCTGATAGAGTTCCATTACCGAGTGGAACCATCATTTTTTCACCCATTATCCCAAGCCCATGAAATGCCGTTATATACAAATAAAACAAAAATATATTACCAAGACCTATTTTCATGTGATCCACACAACTTATTTTCAATGAAAGCAGTCGCTGAAAAGATAGGAGCCCTCAAAACGGAGCTCATCTTTTGTTTCATACACCGGTTTGTTTGCCAAAATATGTAGCGCAAACTCATCTCTAGGTGCAATCATGCAAACACTTTCAAAAAACATATTTAGAGGTTTCCAAAAATTACAAACAAATGCAAGTGCTATATGAGTGAAGACTTTGCAAATCATTTGTACAAACAAATGCAAAAGGCTGGAAAAGTTGGATAAAATTCTTTTGCTTTACATCTGAACACACAATGTCTATTGAGGCCCAAGCATGCGCTGTGAGCTCACACTGCGGTTTAAATCTGGATACCGAAGGATCACCTACTGCGTCTGTGATGATTGCGATAGGCCCACGGTTGCAGCAAGTATTAACTTCCGTTCCAGCAGGAAAGGACGAAGTGGCTTACCAGGAAAGATTACGGGCGTCCATGTTGGTATTACAGGTGCTGCTGATCTAGAACGCGCGAATCTTAATCAACATCTCGCATCCAACGGTAACCACCAGGGTGCGCACCCGCCAATGTGCGCACTAAAGCCGCTCTCAATGACCATAACTTCTTAATGGGAAGTCCAAATGACAAGTCGTTTTATGAAGGTGAAAGTAGACTTCATTATCTTTCTAGCAATGTGTATTATGGAAGGTAAAACCCAAAGGTCTTATGCACATTGCATCAATTGTTTGAGCCTTCTATCAGCATGTTGGTTGTTGCTTCAGCTTCCATATAACACATCTCCTCCTTGGTGTACCTCATGTCCTCTTGTCCAGCGACATCTCCTTCATGTGTGTACCTTAACAAGACATATGTACAACATTTAGGTAGTATAAAATTCACATTATATTGGGCAAAAATTGAATAAGGAGAGAGTTCACCTCTTGTTGTACTTTCTTGTTGCAACTTGTGGCATAGCTCGTTTGATTGTTTTCACAAAATCTTTCATGGTTTACACCTATTGATTCTTGTCCATGATCACAGTTTATGTAACTTAACTCCTTGTTTGCATATGAGCCTAGCGTCTCCTCATTAGACACTGTAGGCTACAATTATAGTAGTGGAAATTGAATAACATATTTGTCTTTAAATTTTATTCCATGTCTATCCTAAAGTAAGCTATTAAATGATTATAGAAGATATTAGCTTGTGGTACAAAGAACACGAGCTGAACATAAATGCAGAAATGTTAACCCATGGTCCTTTTGTGAACCCATAAGACAGCTCATGTGTGGTTTATTGGGAGCAAGACTAAACCCAACACCAACCTTCTCTTGTTAAAAGCCTGGACCTCCTCTCCCACTCGAACACCAAATAAAACGAGCATGTTGGATTACAGTCAAAAGCAAACATTATACATGCACCTGACTTAAAATTGGAATATTTATGAGTAGATCGCTGTTTTATGTGGGATCAAGAACTACATAGTTGTGGGTGTCGCACGTGTCATGGAACCATAGCGTATGTAGACATCTAAGAGTCTAGAAGTTGGGGAATATTATGAAACAAGAGCTGCGGAGTGAGCTCATAGCTCAGCATACAGCGTGGAAGTTCGGGAGGAAAGCACGTGCATCTCGCATGGCAAGGGAAGGAAACAAAACCATACAAAGTCCTATCCGTTTTCATCAGTGCGTGGCACCTTGGGAAATTGGACGCATCGCCATGCATTAGGCACGAACGGCATCAGTGTCAGGAGGAGCAGAATTCCATGAACACAAGGTTCATTATGAATCCAATTATTTGCCACGTTGAAATGAATGGCATATGTCCTTTAACATACACTTGAATTGTTAATGTTTATGGCAAGGACTACTTTAATACTTTTCTGATTGAATAATAGTGTGTTGCGCTTTTGTTTTTACTGAACTAGAGTTATCAATTTTTTGTGGTATTAATTCGACACTAGTACTAGTATATATGCAACTTATTTTTCATGTCTGAAATGCATTAACAGTTAATCAAACATTGCCCATTCATGAGTTGATCATTCAACACAAATATACTGAAGCTGCTTGAGACTAAGTCCCGTGGTGTACCAGCGCACCAACCGATTTTATTGTGGCATGAACTCCTCTACTCCCGAACATGCGGATAAAAGATGTAGATAGGCAAGCATCAGAAGCAAACACACTACGCATAATAATTTCAGGGTTGGAACCGTCACATGTGTCGTAGTGTTGGGACATAGAAATAAACGGCACCAGGAGTTACATCTTGATGAATATTGAGGGTACCATGGAGCGAGAGCAGATACAGTGGCAAGCGATTCAGAGCATTTTGACCAGCTTAGATGCAAGTGCACTATGAAGACAAAGCACTAGCAGGCACATAGTTGAAGTCAGTGCGGGACTGAACAGAGACTGCATGGATCTCGAAGAGCCGAAGACATGAGCAGATGAGCCACTAGATGCATATGTGCCTATTTGCGACACGTTCCATGAGGAGACAGATCAAAGCCCAGATCCCGTGTGACGACTTGCACGGTACGATAGCAAAGGAGATCCTTGGAACAACGGTTTTGGACCTGTGCAGTTTCTCCATCTCTTTGCTTTGATGGACAAACCATCTTACTTCCGATGCTTGTCGACGTGCATGGCCAGGGCGTGTGTGCCAAATGTTTTTATTTTTAAATTGCATTTGTTTAGATAGCTTCGATATATTTTTTAGAATTTTAATAATAAAATTTATCTTTAATTTTGTATTGTATCTCATCTAAATTAAACTATTCCGTTAAAAGTTCTTTTACGAATGAACATAATACAGATCCACACACGTACACCCTCCCAAGTATTCACCTCTATGAACACATGCACATATACCCTATTTCTGTGAGCATCTCTGCAAGCCTGGGTTAAAATTCATGACGTGGCCACAGATGTCTCATTATGACGGGGATGTCACCTCTTACTAAAAGAATAATTAACATATTGTCAGTTTGCATTTCATTAAAAACTTCATTATAAAGGACAAACACTTTTATTTTTTATTTTGTGAAAAAATTAAGAGTTTATCTTTGTTTATCTAGCTACATAAATATATCCTCGAAGCATGTATTTATATATATATATTTTCTGATTACTTATTCCTCCCATTTCCTTCAACTCAGATTCAGAAATTATATACGCAGTTTTGCTTTGGTGAAATATTACGGGGTACATAAGGGATAACCAACAAATTCAGGATATACATCATTGTCAAACTTGATCTCGATTGAAATGTGTGAATTTTTTTATTTATAACTCATTTTTAAGGCTAGTCCCCTTTCTAACGAATGAAAATAAAAAAAACACCTTCTTAAGGTGGTAAGGAACCACGCGGCAAGGCCCCACATCCCGTGCCATGGGCTAGGGCGAATCGGCAGAAGCCATGGGCTAGGGCGAATCGGCAGCAACCGAGGGCGGCGAGGGTAGGCGCGACGGCCGTGGGCGAGGACCGGGAGAGACGACGGCGCGGGAAGGGAGAGACGGTGGTGGCGGTGCAGACAGGGAGAGCCGGTGGCGGCGCAAGATGGGAGTCATGGGACATAGGGGATCGAGACTTCGATTTCAGCTAGGGATAGGCTAGGGTTTGTGTCCAATTTGTGATGGGCTAACTTATTGGGCCGTGCTTTTAACGGGCTTATCATGCTTCACTGGGCCACCCCGTAATCGGGCCGTGCCATGCCGGCCAAGGCAGCGGCCGAAGCACGACACGAAGCCTCGTGCCGGGCCGGCCCGACATGAAATTGGTTCAGGCCATGATTTTTTGCAGGCTTTTAGGCAGCCCACAAAGCACGGCCTAGTTGGCCAGCACTAACTAAACCCAACACCATACCAATCAGCTCATGTTAATAAAGCCTGGACCTCCTCTCCCTCTCGAACATCAAACGGAAGGCACATGTAGGATGACAGTCAAGCAAACGTCATACATGAACCTGAGTTGAATGGGAATATGGATGATTGAATCACTGTTTTTTCTATCTAGAAATAGGAGACATCAAGAACTAAATCATTGTGGGTGTCACAGGTGCCATGGAACCAAAATGTTACAATCATCGAAAGGTCTAGAAGCTAGAGAATGTTATGAAACACAAGTTGCAATATTTGAAATCAAATAGCTCACCCTACAGAGTGCAAGTTCTCGGGAGGAAACCACATGCATCTCGCATAACAAATGAAGGAACAAAGGCATATCTTTGTTCATCAGCGTGTGTCACCTCGTGAATGTGGACCCTACGCGAGGCATTATATAGGCAATGGCATCATCAGGGCACGAACGACATGCGTGTGATCCGTATGAGGAATAAAATTTCACGAATGCGCGGGTCATCATGAATCCAGTAATTTGGAACGATGCAAATGAATAGCATCTGTGTTTTAACATGCACTTGCATTGTCATTTTTAATGTGTATGGCAAGGAATTTTTTTTGCAAGGTGTATATGTATATGGCAAGGACTACTGTACATGATGTATGCATTTTGTTGTGGTATTAATATACTGAAGCTTGTGAAGAGTTTTTTATCACTAGGATGCCCATTTATGATGCTGACTGAGACTAAGTGCAGTGGTGTGCCAGCACACCAACCGATTTTGTTGAAGCCTGAACTCCTCCGCTCCTGAACATGCCAATAAAAGATGTAGATTGGTGCTATCAGAAGCAAACACTACACTAAATAACTTTTGAGTTGGAATGGACACATGGCTCGCACTGTTGGGACATAGAAATAGGCAGCACCAGGAGTTACATCTAGATGAATGTTGCGGGTACTATGGAGTGGGAGCAGATACGATGACAAACAATTCAGTGTGCTATGAAACTAGAGCACTAGAAGCTACATAGTTCAAATCAGTGCGGAACTGTATATATGACAACATGGATCTCAAATAGCAGAGGACGGGAGCAAAGCAACTAGATGCATGTTTGCTGATTAGCAAGTTAGGTGAGCAAAGCCACATGAAATCCACTAATAGCAACACGTCCAATGAGGAAGCAGAGCCACCATGAGTACATGATGACTTGCATAGTACGACAGCAATGGGATCCCTGGAAGAGCGGTTCTCGTGCTGGCTGTGGCAGTTTCTCTATATTCTGTTCTGTGCGTCAATGGACATCTTTGGCTACTTCTGCTTGTAGACATGCATGACCACAGAGTTTTTTTAGAGAATAGGCCCGGGCCCTACTTTATATTGAAAGCAAAATATCATTCGCTGGGGTTTGCAGCTTACAACATTGCTCAGGTTACCAACTACCTCCAAAAAGCACACGAGGCTATTCGCCATACAGTTTCAAAAGACGTGGTAGACTACTTATATTACATTTCTCGGTCATTCTTGACCACTACGACACCTACTACGTTAAAGGTTAACCAATTCCAGTTGTTGGGATCATCGCCTCTTCCTCCTTCTTGAGTTGCGCCACTTCTCTTCGTATCTTCCCCGCCATCTCCAGCATTCTTTCTCGATCTTCTCCTGAGCTAGGAGCACTCTATCTCTGTATAAATGATGTTAGTTTGTAAGTAATCATATATTCTGAGTTAGGCATTTGTGCTGTTAGCTTTAACATAATTTTCTAGAGATATTATACCATGTTTATTCTAAAGTAAACTATTAAAATCATTTCCATCTCATGGAAGATTTGATCTTGTGGTACAAAGAACACGAGCTGAACATGAATGCAAAAAGTGGAACCCATGGTCCTTTTCAACCACATGACAACTCATTTGTGTGGTTTATTGAGAGTGGGACTAAGAGAATCTCCAACAGCTCTCCTAAAACTCTATCCCCTCCAACATGGTTTAGGAGATGCTCCAACTTATTTTCAGAATTTGGTACATGGCTGCTCTAGCTGCTCTCCTAAAGTCCATCCCAATAGAAAAACGGAAACTCAGAAAACATGCTTTCAAACAAGGAAAAACATATTCTGTCCGATTGAGCAATCTAGGCCAGGTGCACCGTCGGCCTCTGCTCTCGGCATCACGACCTCCCATGCAAATCGAGCTCCAACCTCGCCCTTTCTCCTCACTAGAGATGCGACAACGGGCGGGGCCAGGGCTATGGCAGCGGCGACGGTGCCCCCGGGAAGCTAGAATGCGGGACCCCGTCCTCCGCGGGCGGTAATGGCGGCGCGTGGAGGGGCAAGCGGGGTGGCGGCACAGGGAGGGTGTGGCGACGGCGATTGGGCGTTAGCCTAGGCCAAGCTCCGCCATCTCCTGGCGCGGGTGGGAGCGAGCTCGGTCAGGAGGAGGTCAGGCAGCGCGGCAACGACACGCAGAGGCCGCGCGGCGGACGTGTGGGCTGGAGCAGACGCGTTGGCGGGAGCAGGAAAAAGAAGCGCGCGGTGAAGGGGATAGGACACTCGTTCGCCCCATGGAGAACCCATTTTACTCGATGGAGTAAAAGAGGGGACGGTAGAGGGGATCTGTTGGAGATGTTTTTTTTTGCCTTCTCATCCCCTAAATGACTAAATTTTGGCTGGAGGGGATGAGTTAGGGGAGGTGTTGGAGATGCTCTGAACCCAACACCAACCTCCTCTTGTTAAAGCCCGGACTCCCTCTCTATCTCGGAACACCCAGATAGATGATAGTCAAAAGCAAATGTTATGAATGCACCTGAGTTAAAAATTGGAATATGAATGAGTGGATCGCTATTTTATCTGGGGTCAAGAAATAGGCGACACCAGGAACTATATAGTTGTGGATGTTGCAGGTGCCATGGAACCAAATCGTATATACAATCATCAAAAAGTCTAGAAGATGGGGAATGATATGAAACAAGAGTTAGGCAAGAAACCAAAGCAGAGGTGCCTCCTCTGCCCTCGAGCATGTGGATAAAAGATGTGGAGATAGGCAAGTATCAGAAGCAAACACTACACGTATAATAATTTCATAGCTGTAATGGACACAATGGACACATGGCTCATTATGTTGGAATGGGTCATAGAAATAGGCGGCGCAAGGCGTTACATCTCGATGAATGTTGCAGGTACCATTGAGCAAGAGCAGATACAAACAGTGACAAGTGATTCAGAGAACTAGCACCATCTTAGATGCAAGCGTGCTATATATGAAACAAGAGCACTAGCAGCGATATAGTTGAAATCAGTGGCGAACTGTATCTGCTCATTGACGACACATCCCATGAGGAAGGCAGAGGCCCACAGCCCCTGAGACGATTTGCACAGTATATGACGGCAAACGGAATCCTTGGAACAGCCGTTCTGGAGCAGACGACGGCAGTTTCTCTATAATTTGTTCTGCGCATTGGTGGATAATACATCTGACTTCCTATGCTTGTCGACGAACATGGCCAGGGAGTTTGCCCAAAGTTTTTATTTTTAATTTGCATTTGTGCAGCTAGCATTTATATCTTTTTGGTTGAATTTAAATAAGACACTTGTCTTTAAATTTTGTATTGTATCTTATATAAATTGAAACTATTCCATTAAAATTTATTTTTACGAATGAATACAGTATAGACACAGACACTCACATGCATGCGTGAACATTCACAGCTATACCTTATCCCTGTGAGTATCTTCAAAAGGCTAGGCTAGCTTTAATCTTGAGATTCATGAAGTTACCACAGATGTCTTGTTAGACGTCACCTTTTATTATAAGAATAAATTAATTGTAAATGCAGCATCCGTATTAAATGTAGAAGTAGAACCCAAGTGGGTTTGTTACACCAAAGAACCTAACACTTTTTTATATTAATTATATAGAAATTTGTAAGAGTTTTATATGTTTCTTCTAGCTACTTAAATATTTCCTAGCATGTATTGGAATCCAATATGATTTTTTTATTTCAATTGCTTATTTCTCCCTTTGCTTTCAATTATACAGATTTAGAAATTACACACCATAGAGTTGCTCTTTTTTTTTTGCTCACGTCCTTGACATCTGATAGGTAAAATTTTATGGGGTAACATAAGGATTCAATGAATTCAGGATATACAGCGTACTCAAAGTTGATCCCGATCGAAATGTGCCTCAGTAATCGCTCGGATAATCTGAGCGCTAAGAAGTCTTATCTTAAAAAATAATCTGAGCTAAAATGTTTCCATGCGTAGTGTACTTGCAATAAAGCACAAAAAATCCGTCTTCATTGCTTTCGTCCATACCAAGAAAAGGCTCTTCTCCGCCCGCTCTTTAAAAAATGTAAAGCCTGTTGATGAGCTGATCAACAAATGAATCGTGAAATCTTTGTTAATACATAGAAGATAAATGCATGTATATTTTTTTATCCTTTTCACATGAGAACTATTTTGGCACAATAATATATTTTAACTCGTCTGTACATTGATTTTTCATTATAATTTACTTATTTTAGTTCTTTCAGGATCTAAAGAAGAAGAGGTTTTCGTAGCAGGCGTGAATCCAGTAGCTTCTACTTCTGTTGTCTCAGTGATGAGGAGCTGGTACTTCCTGATCAAGAGACATCTTGTCAGTATTTGCCTTTTCGGGTGAGTTACTTGCTTTACCAAATGATATACCGTATCAGATTGCCATGTCATACATATCTTTCGGATTTATGTGAATTACATGCGGAATCATGGTGGTGGGATACAATTCAAGACAAGAAATTGACAGCTTTGTGAAAGTACATGCCCAAACTAATGATAAGTTTTATGAAACATGCTATAGATTTGGTGAATTTGTGACTATAATGCTCCAGATGGTTGACGACTGTCAACAATGACCTCTATCGATCGGACCTACAATAATTCGGCCAGCCATAAATACCCAGTAGTGGCTCACATGAATATGGTTATCTACATGCATGGCTTGAGAATGTGCCAAGTTCTTTTTTTTACAGAATAAATGTGGCCAGTACCTTGACTACATTTGAAGCACCACAACGACATCTCCTACTACATGATAAGACCAGTCTCAGTGCGGGTTTCATTTCTAATAATATAGCAGTGTAATTAATATGAAATAGAGCAAATGAGTTTCATGGGGATAAAATTCATTTGGCATTGTTTCATTGGTATGAAACTCCCATTGAGAATATAAAGTTTCATCCCAACATATTTTGATCAATCTCAATGAAACAAATAGATGTTAATTTAATGCTACAACTTGTCTATAAAATTGTGTGTTGACAATGACTATTTCATTCACCAAAATATACCTCTAAATCTGATGCAGCATTATTGGTAAGTATGAGATAAAAATATGCATTGAGACTGGTTTAATGTCACTGCTAAACAATAACCATCCTGGTCAGCTTGACAATTGATTGCTGCGCTCCTAACAAATTGGTATGCGTTGTGTGATTGTGCTAGGCCTAGCTTATCAGTAGGGCCCAAAATTAAAGCATGCTAGCTCCTTCCCTTCTCCATAAAAGGCGCAGCATTTTCTGCAACACTGTGTACCTGACAAACAATGCTTTGCCGTTGCGCTATGTAAGTGTGTGGCAAAGCAAAAACCTAATGTAACCTTTGCATCGCATCAATTCAGAACAAATGCTCGCATCCCATTTAAGCTGCGGCTACCTCTGCAATCAATCACTAAAATAACCCGGAAATAAATCAATACAAATTATCGAGGCCAATCCTAGGGATTTTCAAGCTTGAAAAGAGCTTGACGTAGACATACATTCAAAATTTTCTACTGATCCGGTTTCAGAGAAAACTGAGCTAGACGCACAAACTGCTCAAACATTCTCAGACTACATGCTATTAGTTGCATGGACCGCATGGGTTTGTGCGGTGATGGTTCGGTGAATGACCACTGGGCCCAACGTAATCCTCGTCATGGACTTTCGGCGCTACCGTACGGTTACTCTTCATCTCCATCTCATGGACGTCCTCCTCCGCAGGACCACCGCCTAAACCACCTTGGCCATCGTTGGATGCGTGGCGCATCACCATCGGATGGCTATCAGACGGTTGTTGCCACTTATGGGGATCACGTGCATCCTCCTAAGGACATTTTACAAAACACAGAACCAGCAAGAAGTCATCTTCTAGTTTCAATAATGCATTGCATGGCTCTTGTAATGCTATTGAACTAAATTCCCTTATATCCAAAACAAAAATGCTACTGACCTTGTTGCTCAGTGCTGCATGAATGTGGTGCATTTCCAGCCTCCTCATTCCTGAAAAACAACAGAGTGGAATTAGACCCACATGCTCTGCAATAAAAAAAAATTTGAAAGGTGTAGAGGCAGGGGCTGTGCTCCGTTATCTAAAAAAAATGCTCTGCAAAAAATGGGACGTCACTGAACTCAGCAAATTAACTAATAACGAAGTTTATATTGGATAATCTATGAAGCATTACCATGGACTCTTGTTACCAGGAGGAAGAGGAAGAGTAGAGAGGCGAGCACCACGGAATTCCTCATTGCAAGAGACTTATATCTGAAGCTAGCAAAAGCTCCAGATAAATAGGAGGTGGTGTCAGAATGGAAGGCTAACTCCTCGAGGGTCAAGGCTCCGAAAGCTGTCAATGGAGTGCACCTGACATGATTCGTTTCTGCTCACATACTCACATTTATGTATTATAATATTGCTTCTCACTTTTAAAGTGGGATCGCAAAGATCAAGATCTTTGATGCGAGTCCAGCCAACACGTATAGGTCTAGATTTATCAGTTTATGGTACCATCCTTTTAAGGAACGATGCTCCCGGAAATGTGGTGCTTGTTTTGCTCGTCAGTCATCACCTTGTGCCTGTCTTACTTTTCACCCTGTGGTGAATTATACCTGTTGTAAGGACTAAGGAGAACCTTTTTTATTTGAGACGAAGTGAGGAGAACCAGGAAAAAAGTTGGTTTCTATCAGGCACATGTACGTGTATTTTACCAAGGTATGTATATGTATGTTTTCAAAAGACAACCTGCGAGTTGCGACACTGTTCAAGCTAGTCTTGATGCCGTGTAATAATCTATTGTTCTGTCCGGGCGTAGTAAATGCGCTGAACCTTGACGTGGTCCAGCACGAATAGAATTTTACGGGACGCCAGACTCACAAGGCACTAGTTTGATGTGGTTAATTCGAGGGAAATATCTCTCAGTTTTCACGAAATGTTATTATTGAAAAAATCATTGAACCATAAATTTCAGTTTCAATTAATTTGATGTTTTCACCGACAAAGTGGAACTTAGCAACAAATAAAATCAGAAGAAAAAATATCAGAGCTAATTAACCACAGCATGTTGCCATGCATCGTGCCAGTATCTCTGCTGCCTGTGCCCCGCGCTGACTCTCGCTTGCCTCCACCATGAAAAAAGAAGTGCAACTTGGCGCACAGGTTTGTGGTTGTACTATGCTCTTCATGCAAATCGTGCACCAAAATATAGAGCACAGAAAGCACATTTCAAAAACATGGCAGGATCCCAGACGATTCTCTGTTAAAACATAAGAGACAACAGTACATTTCGTAAGCGGCTGCAAACGACTTCTCTGACAATAACGGGCCGGACCACACTATTGTGTCCGATCTGCAACCTATGAATGAAACAGGTAAAAAGAGAATTCCCAAATGCAATCTGAAAGCTACTTTTCCCAAAAGTAATTCCCTTAGTTTAACTTAGAAAGTCTAATTGGTTTTGTACGAGCAGGGGTTAATAACCCTTTTTTCTTAGTATAATTCATAATAGATTAATAGAACAATTTTTTGGCAGTTTTTGGCCTCTGTGCCGTGTGCCTTGACGCACACGGCACAGAGGCCTAAATCTGGGAATCGTGACCATCTGTGCCATATGCCCTCCGTCATGTTACTTCAACAAGCAATTCAACATGCTCACTTGCTTTCTTTCTGTCTTTCCTCGCTGGGATGACACTTTCCGGCACAAATGGCCATCATGGTGACGGCCCCGTCAACCGTCTGTGCCATGTGCTTCCAAGACACACGACACTCTGGCTCCCAACTGTGTCGTGTGCCCGATAAATGGCACACGATACAGTTTTTGTGACGTCAACTTCAGTGCCATGAGTTGCACACGGCACAAACTGTGCCGTGTGCTAAAGAGCTTGTGCCGTGTGTCACGGGCACATAGCATATTTATTGTTTCCGTAGTGCTCGGTCGATCCTCTCGTGTTTGTTGCGTCAGCGAGCAGCATGTGCGCTTCTGGTTGTAGCGCATCGGCAACCTGACCCACGACAACCAGATCACGTGTCTATGTTAAGTTACTATGCATTAACCAGTTGCACCTAATAATAAGAAAAGGTGTACAATTCACTTATAGTTCAACACGCCCCTCACGTGCAGCTCTCGTGGAGCAAGACTTGAACTCAAGACCTCTAGCTCTAATACCAGGTAAAGTTATAAGTTATTATACACTAACCAGTTGCACCTAAAAGTCTAAGCTGATGGGTAAAAATATACAATTCACTTATGTTTGAACAGTTCGTATGTATGTAGGACGTTAGGCAGAACTCGGAAAGGAGAGAGGTGGCTCGAGGGTGCCCTCATGTAGCCAGTCTTTCAAAATCGCCCGTCATGTTCATGTGCAGTAAACTTTCTTTCTTTTTGGTTTCCCAAAATTATTTATGTGTTCTGATGCCTCAATGATTGGACTAATTCAAGGTCACGCAAGAACAAAAAAACACATAATTTAGCTCAAAGTTTTTACTTGTATTGCAAAAAGGTCCGAATCTCCTAAACCTGAAGTGTTTAGTTTGGAGTTTCTTCAGCAGAGGAGACTTTCGCAAAGTCATATTTCTTTATCTGGCAACGCAAATGGGAGGGTGGGCAAGCTATCGCAGGTGAAATGGCCCGGTGCTGTATCTGTTTAAAAAACTTAAATGAGATCCCCCCTTTGGTTTAGTTTTTTCCCCTTTTTACTGGCAGACGTTGTGAACTGACACAGCAGTAGTACTCTCGAGCATAGTATAACCAGACGTTTCAGGGCTTCCTTCCGTCTTCTCCATTATTCTCATCTATCTTGAAACTTGAAACGAGAGCGGGTGCACAAGGTATCGGTTGCACTAGATTATAATTAGGGATGGATGTCGAGCTGGCTCGGCTCGGCTCGTTAGAAAACTGGCTTGGCTCGGCTCAGCTCGTTAGACAGACGAGCTAAAAACCTAGCTCGGCTCGGCTCGATAATTAGCTCGAGCTGGCTCGTTAGGCTCGCGAGCCAGGAATATAGAACAATTAAGATATTATATACTTTAAATCAGAAATATTTTATTATAAAATAGGCAAGATATATGATTTATACTTCATGAGAAAGCTAATAATGTAGATTAATTTAAATATGTTTATAAATATTCAAAAATTAACTCAATATATGACATTATATTGGTACTGAGCATTACTTATTCTCAGTCTTTCAGAGCTTGTTGAGCTCACGAGCAGCTCGTGAGCTAGCTCGGCGGGGCTCGCTAATCTGACGAGCTAAAATATAAGCTCGGCTCGGCTCGTTAAGAAACCAAGTCGAGCCGAGTCACGAGCTTCGAGCTGTTCGTCCAGCCCTAATTATAATGGCCCCAGCGTGTGCAGATCATCCCAAAGGCTCCTGCCTTGAGGAGATGACGACCAAGAAGCATTCCATATTCCATCCGATCGAGTGTGGGGTGATTTCATTCTTATTAATTACTAGAAGCATTGCCATGACATTTGATCATACATAAAAGAAAGCATTACCATTTTCTTCAAGGGAATTATTGTAGGTCTAACCAATATCTCAACGTTGTTCAGATTCTAATAAACTGCAGGAGCTAGGTGTTTAAGGTTTTTGAATGATGATGTATGGTTCCTACGATGACTTGAGTTGTATACAATAAGATGATCGGGTTGGACCTATAGCAATATTGATTCTTCATATGTGTTGACACTTCCTCATGTTTAATATCATTGACCATGACATATAATTCTACTTTTATATTAGTTATTAGTTAAATGATGAAATTAAATTCCCATCTTTCAATGTCAGTTGTCTAGAGTCTCAAGTCTCGAGTATACACCTAATTTCATTTCAATGTACCCAACATATATCTGTGTTCATAACCAACAAATTTATATAGCATCAAAACTTTCGATATGGCAATTATTTATTAGAAGTGGCACCCCCTTTAAGAGTAGCCTAAGTGAGATGGTGTGCTTGATTAGATGAAGAATAGTGCACAGAGGAATGAATTTAAAAGAATAAAAATTAATTGGACAAACAAAAACTACAGTGTGCTGAATTCCCACTTCTCAATCTGAATAGAATGTTCCATTTCTCTCCAATTGGCATCATTCATGTGGCATTTATTGCTGTAGTATCACTCTAGATGCTGAGATCTCTCCTATGCAGGGGCCTAGGTGCCGAGTCATTTTCAGCATGGCTACGTACGATGTCCTCGTGTGCTACGTTCCAAATCGTATACTAGTATGTTTGTGGTTGCGCTCTCTTCATGTAGACCGCGCACTTGAATAGAGCACAAAACGTATATGTCAAGAGGATGCAAGTGATACATATGTTGGCCTGATCATCCACTAAGTTAATTAAACATTGAGCCAACGTGGTTGACCTCCGGAAGATTTTCTAGTGGCAAGATTTTATTTCGCTGCCCAACAGCCACAAAGTTTTTGCAGCGGTGGGCACTATGGCCATAGAAAGAAAACTGGTTGTATCCTTATCAGCTGAAGCCAGTTTTTGCATGATTGATTCATGCGAACTTTTGAACTACCGCCGTTGCCCGTTGGTATGCATTGTGGGCCTTGGACAGTTAGTCATTTCTAGGTTCAGTCATGAGATGGAGCTTGGGTACTTACTTACAGTAGCCCAAAATGACACACACACCAACTAGGAAAGGTGCAATATATTTTGTGGTCGTGCTCATGTTCTCATGTAGACTATGCATGAAATTCCTAAAAATGAAGAAATCAAAAAATTCTAGTACACCCGATAGGTACACCTGTTTGATGTTTACTTCAGTTGGAGCTACAGTCAAATGTGCTGGTCTATATTTGCCACCAAACTCAACATGTTTCCACACATGAAAAACACAATTCTAAAGAACACAAAATTGGATTTTTACCAAAACAGCACTATTGGGAACTTCTGGAAGGTGTAAACTGGCCATCCACACATGGATTTTATGGTGACAAGTTTTATCGTCTGTGCTCTCCCTTTGACGGCCAAAACTTGAAAGAAACCAGTGGTAAAACTTGTACCACAAACATTGCTAATTATTGAAACACCTTTTTATCTTCATTTTTTCAAGGCAAGTATTTGCTGTTGCCAAAATGCAAAATACTCACTCACCTACCTGTGCCCCAAAAACGGAAAAAGAAAGAACCCAAGAATCATTTTAATTAGCATCTGCACCATAATTTGAATTCATACCCAAGAAAGAAGGTGAGATACTATACGAAGAAAAGTAGATAGTAGAGTGGATTGAAGTTGTGCGCTCAAAGAATAAAAAAAAAGACTACGGAACACTGAAACAGAAGAAACCGTTTCCTTCTCGTCCAGTTTGTCTCCCATCACAAGTGGCATCCTTGTCCGGCCTAAATGCATGAAAGCAAACCATTTGACTTGTATGCTTCTTACGTATACAGTTGCCGGCCAGGGTGACGTTGCTGGTCTGCCTCGCCTCTATAAGTACATGTGCAATAGTGCAGAGATAGCCACCAGGGAAATCTAGTTCCAAATCAGAGATCAGCGATCGGCGATAGCAAAACTAACTAAAACCGAGATCGAGAAGATGGTGCCTACACCTAGAGTTTGCTCTGTCAATGATGTTCAGGGGCCGCGTAACGCCTCGACCTTCCACCGGAGCCTGTGGGGTGATTTCTTTCTCACATACCAGCCGCCCACAGCACCACAGGTAACACTTCTACATCAGAATGAACAGAGGTGCAGTGAGATTTCTAATCGATAAAACTAACCAATGCTTGTTTGTACTTTATAGCGTGTCTGCATGACAGAAAGGTCCGAAGTGTTGAAAGAAGAGGTTAGGAAGATGCTGGAGAGTGAAAATGAGATACCTAAAATATTAGATCTTATCATCACGCTACAACGCCTGGGACTTGATAACCACTATGAGAATGAGATTGATGAGCTGTTGAACCTTGTTTACTGTTCTGATTACGACAGGAAAGACCTGAATTTAGTTTCACTGCGGTTTTATCTTCTACGGAGAAACGGCTACGATGTGACATCTGGTAAGGTCAAACTATTTTTAGGAAAACTAGATAGTTTTGCCCGCGCAGTTGCACGGGCTAGCATGTCAAGAACTTTAAAAAATATGGATTGTAGACTACTGTTTTGTTGTCAAAAGTTCGTTATCATGTTGGAATAATATTTTCAGAGTACTATAATAATAAAAGTTATATAATGAAAGCCAAAGTATGGCATGGTCATGCAGTATTATGAGACTGTTTTGGCAAGAAAGACATGGCATAGTACATTGAATAAATTTTTTTTGTATGTCCAATACTTTTTAGACGCATTTCATTATAGACGTTCATCCATGAAACATTATTACCAAAAAGTTTTCCCTAGGATTTGCATAATGTTTGTTGCGACAATGTTTTTCAAATAGAATGTTACCCATAAAATTTTGGACCTTTTTTTCAAGTAGTTAACATATGCGATAGGTGCAACTAATACAAATGTTCTAAAAGAAGTTTACAAGTGCATAGGTGTATTTAAAGGATTCTATGTGCATGTGGTCAATTATTCAGTTGAAGCTAAATATTAAATCAGATCCTTCTTTATAAAGACAGATCCTAAGTGGTTTTACAACTAATAGGTATTGAATGCAGATTGATTCATAAATCTGGAATGATGTAATGCTGTTTTGTTAAGATAATTGTTGTTGGTTTCATCCCTTGTTAACTTGTTCTGAACTGTCCTAGTGTTTCGTAGCAGAGACTTACCCGGAAGTACAGAAACATAGATGGCATCTTCGTTTCGCGTGTGTCTGCATGCTCGTCGTAGGCCTGGATAGAGAATGTACATCCTTATAAGACCTTAACTAAGGCAGGGTCACGACAAGAGGTCCATCGCTGTGGTTGCATAAACATGTTTGGCATGTCCACGATTCCAAACCACAACCTCCATAAACTGTTGCAACACGAACTCAAAAAGTATCTTGGGTTTTCGCTGTACCTGAAGCCAGCTAGCTCCCTTCATTAGCCGCCTTCTTATCCACATCCACGTCACAAATCCAATGTGCTGGCGAGCACGGCAAGGTCATGCCGGCCGTATACTTGCATTGCGCCTTGCTAGCCTCCGTTCAACCTCTTGGATTCTGCAGGCTGCTTATAGGTCTATGGAATAGATGGATCATGATTGTGGCAGCGCTAAGCCTGTTTCCCAAAATTTACTTGAGTCCATCGAGGGAGTTCTGTGGAGAGATCGCCACTAGCAGTACTCTTGCATACGCGAGCGTTACGGGGATAAGGTACATAGATCTATTTTTCACGGGAGTAACGCAATCTAGATGAAGAGATGCCATTGGCAGCGCTCTTGCATACGTGAGGGTTACGGGGATATGCTACATAGATCTATTTTTCACGTGAGTAACGCAATCTAGATGAAGGGTTGGATGTCCCATCGTAATTAAGTGGAATAGGAATAAAGGGCTAGACGTTTTGCTTTTTTCTCAGAATTTCTAGGCTATTTCTCTAATTTTCTAGACCATGTGGTTGGAGGGTCATCACCTTTTATTAATAAATAGATGCCCAATAGATAACCCATGTCTAAAACCATAAACAAGTAAATAAAACGAGCACCTCGTGTATTTTTTTTGTATTCTTTTGAAACTATACAGCTAATATTCTTCATTTTCTTCAACTATTTTGCAGATGTGTTTCTAAATTTCAAAGATAGGGAAGGAAATTTTGTTGCTGGTGATATAAAAGCTCTATTGAATTTATACAACGCTGCATACCTTAGGATGCATGGGGAAACAGTACTTGATGAAGTTCTTATATCTACTAGAGGTCAACTTGAAGCTGTACTAGATTCTTTGGAATTCACACTAGCCGATGAAGTATCACTTGCCCTTCAAACGCCTCTCTTTCGAAGGGTTAGAATACTGGAAACTAGAAATTATATCCCAATTTACGAAAGAGATACTACACGAAATGAGACCATATTAGAGCTTGCAAAACTGAATTTCAACCTTCTTCAACTTCTTTATTGTGAGGAGTTAAAGAACGTCACACTGTAAGATTATTCAAACTCTGGATTTCGATGTCCTCTTCATTTCTGTCAATAACACAATATATTTACATTTATATCATCACAGATGGTGGAAGGAACTTAATGTTGAAGCAAATTTTAGTTTTATTCGAGACAGACTAGTGGAAATGCATTTCTGGATGACTGGAGCATGCTCGGAGCCAAAACATTCTCTTTCACGTGTGATTATCACAAAGATGACAGCCTTTATCACCGTACTAGATGATATCATGGATACCTACAGCACAACAGAGGAGGGCTTGCAGCTCGCTGAGGCAATATACAGGTACAAGTGTTTACCTTGAAATCTGATAATCCATAATGTTAAAGTTATATATTTTTTCCATTAACTGCATATGAGAAATATCTATCATGGTGAGAGCTCCAAGGGCACCTATCTCACACGATTTAAGCCACATATGAGAAAACTATGCTCCGAATTTTGATGTGAAAAATAAGACATTCCTTAGTCAACAATCAACTGCTCTTAATAGACCAAGAAATGCAGGTGCGAGAAGAACGCAGCAGAACTACTTCCAGAATACATGAAGGGTTTCTACATGTACTTTCTGAAGACGTTTGATGCACTTGAGGATGAACTAGGACCAAACAAAAGATATCGTGTGTTTTATCTTAAAGAAGTGGTAAGTATTTTTTGATCTTAAGATATTCAATACAGACCTTTTGTTCAACAATCAGTACAGCTGCACAATTTTGTGAAATATAACAGGAATTCACACTTTTGTACATTTATTGCAGTTGAAGATATTGGTCCGCGGAAACACTAAGGAGATAAGTTGGCGCGATGAACAATATGTGCCAGAAACAATAGACGAACATCTTGAACTTTCAGGAACAACTGTTGGGGCTTTTCAAGTAGCAGTTTCTTCATTTGTTGGGATGGGTGATATCATAACAAAGGAAATTCTAGACTGGCTTTTGACATATCCAAAACTTATGAAGCATTTCACAACAATTGCACGACTCTGCAATGATATTGCATCAACAGAGGTATTTCTTGTTATGTATCATTACACAAGTGTGGGAACCTAGAGTGTATTTATGCACCTTATTAGCATAGATGGCTACTTCATTCCAGTTAAATTGAAGTTATTGATCACCAAATATTATCTTTTCACTAAATACCGCAGGATGTAGCTTAATAACTTAAACTTGAGAGTTAAAAAGTACTTTACTAAGGAAAGACATGATCACTGGCACATAGGACTTGAGGTGCTATGTGAGGCTCTTATAACCATTAGGCTACATGCCGCAAAAAGTAGACGTGATTACAATTTACAATACACCGTGATTTATTATTTTCCAACACAATAACTGAATCTAGCTATTTCAACTTTTGTTCATGTTGTAGCGCGAGCAAACAGGAGACCACTATGCGTCTACTGTCCAGTGTTACATGTTGCAGCATGGAGCAACAATGGACGAAGCATGTGAGGAGATGAAAGAGTTAATTGAAGAATCATGGAAGGATATGATGAAAGCCTACGTCACATCAACAACAGAGCAGCCAAAGGTCGTGGCTCGAACAGTGGTTGATTTTGCAAGGACCGCAGACTACATATACAAGAAAACAGACGCATTCACTTTCTCCCATACCATCAAAGATATGATAGGATTACTCTATTTGGAGCCAACATTGGTCTAAACTCCAAAACACTCTTTTCCGAGCTATTATATATTCCATTTACAACCTGTAACCGATATTCAGTTACTATTTTGAATAATAAAGTGGCGACTGCCTGCTCCGTGTTCCCCAAATTGTTGATACTAATTGTTGAGAGAGATGTGATTAAGAGAATAATGATTCTGTATTATTGATGTGATGGAGACATTACATATTTATATGGGAGACGGGCCCGTTCGTGGGGTCCGTTCGGAGAGTCGCGTCCGTACGGACGCGCCTCTAGGAGAGTCGGTTCCCCAAAAGGTGCCTCCTGAAGGTTCTAATATATTCTAATATATTCTACTTAATTACATAATTAACTTAATTAATTGATCATTAATCACTAATAAAGTGTTTCACAACACTCCCCTTGATCAATTATATCTTGTAATTTGTAGTATGATCGCTCCTCGAAAAACCCTGTGGGAAAAATGTGAGGAGAATGTGTAATGAAGTCTCCCCTAAACCTTGTTAGGAATTAAGGAGAACTTAAGTGTTAAAACTCCCTAATAAGATTTATTAGTGTAATTAGGGAGAAATAATGATATGTCATAAGAAATTCCTCCCTTTAAAACCTTATAGGATAAATGAGGAGAAAAATTTAATATGACACATATGAAAGCTTGTTATATTTATATTGCCTCATTAAAACCTATGTGATGAGGAAAAACCTTGATAGGAGAAAACTCATTAGGAAAAAGAGTGCAATATTCATGATTTGAATACTACGATTTAGGTTATACAATAAGAATTTTCTCCCCTGGTTATTGCAAATCCTTTAGTCGTCTCATACCAATTCCATGAACGTATTTCTGGAATAATGTTTTTGGTAGAGACTTTGTGAACAAATCTGCAAGATTGTCACATGATTTTGTTTGCAAGATATCTATTTCCCCATTTTCCTGTAGGTCATGTGGGTAAAATAATTTAGGAGAGATATGCTTTGTAATGTTACTCTTTATATAACCTGTAGTCATTTGTGCAATACAAGCTGAATTATCTTCATAGATAATCGTTGGTTTCGTGATGGGACCAATACCACATGATTGTTGTATGTGATTTATCATTCTGCGAAGCCATACACATTCACGTGATGCCTCATATAATGCAATTATCTCAGAATGATTTGTGGATGTGGCTACTAAGGTTTGTTTTGATGATTTCCATGATATAGCCGTTCCACCATGTAGAAATACAAATCCCGTCCGTGATCCGGCCTTGTGGGGATCGGATAGATAGCCAGCATCAGTATATCCAATTATGATTTTATCTTGATTCATTCTGTAGAATAAACCAAGATCTTTTGTGCCTTGGAGATATCGGAAAATATTTTTAATTTCGGTCCAATGACGTTGAGTTGGAGCTGCGCTATGTCTAGCCAATAAATTTACAGCAAATGCAATGTCAGGCCTTGTGTTATTTGCAATATACATTAGCGCTCCTATGGCACCGAGGTATGGAACTTCAGGTCCCAATAATTCCTCATTTTCGTCCCTAGGTCTGAATGGATCTTTATTCATATCAAGGGCTCGAACAACCATAGGTGTTTTAGAAGGATAAGATTTATCCATATTGAATTTCTCCAATATTTTCTCGAATGTATGCAGACTGGTGTATTAGTATCCCTGTAGGGAGGTGTTCAAGTTGAAGACCTAAGCAAAATTTGGTTTTACCCAAGTCTTTCATTTCGAATTCCGTCTTAAGATGATTGCGTGCTTCATTAATATCTTGTTGATTGCCTATGATATTGAGATCATCAACATATACTGAAATTATACAAAATCCAGTTGTTGATTTCTTAATGAAGACACAGGGACAATCATCATTGTTAGAATAACCCTTCTGTAGAAGGAATTCTTTTAGTCGGTTGTACCACATTCTTCCCGACTGTTTTAAGCCATAGAGTGACTTTTTAAGTTTTACACAATACATGTTGCGATTTTGATTCTGATTCGGAATCTTTAGTCCTTCAGAACTTTCATATAGATATCCGAATCTAGTGACCCATATAAATATGCAGTCACAACATCCATAAGATGCATGGATAGACCTTTCTGTACTGCCAATGATATTAAGTATCGGAATGTTATACCACTCATAACTGGAGAATATGTTTCATCGAAATCGATGCCGGGTCTCTCGCGTGAACCCTTGTGCTACAAGTCTCGCTTTATATCTCACCACCTCGTTGTTTTCATTCCTTTTTCGTATGAAAACCCATTTTGATCCCACAGGGAATATGTTTCGAGGAGTAGGCATTACTGCGGTAAATACCTCTCTTTTCTTAAGCGAGAACAATTCTGCCTCAATTGCTTCCTTCCATTTGGCCCAGTCCGAGCGCTTGATGCACTCTGCCATGGTCTTAGGTTCTGGGTCCGGTTGAAGGTCATTTGCAATTTTGGAAGAAAAATGAATGTCGACAATTGTAGTCTTTCTATTAAGTATTTCTCCAGAATCAATGTAGTTAGTGGAAATTTCTTTTACCTTTTCAAACTCTTCGTGTTCTCCCATAACGATTGAGTTAGGTTCTTCCGATGTCCCAGCAACTATATTTGTGTGCACATTTGTGCTGGGTATGTGATGTATCTTTTGAACATCATCATTATTTGGATTTTCATTATCCAATTCATGTCTATCAACATGATGTTGATTTGCATTTACTGGTTTGGAATTGATTTTCCTTTGTTTCCGCGGAGGTTTCTGTGGAACCTTATCCCTTGTAACTGTACTTCTCCCCCTCTTATTTTGATTTGGGAGTTGAGTGATTTTACTTGGTATTACCACTCTTTCCGGTACATTAACAGCGGGGTTGTGTGATTTTGTAACACCTTTATAGTCAGTAAATGCATCCGGCAGGTTATTTGCAATATTTTGCAAATTGATAATCTTTTGAACTTCACGTTCAGATTCAATAGTACGTGGATCTAAGGACTGAATACCGGTGGCATTCCAATTTATTTCTTGGCATTCTTTTTAGTACATATTGTCTCCCCTAATGCCGGGAAATTGTCCTCATCGAAAATGCAATCAGCGTATCGGGCTGTAAATAAGTCCCCCGTAAGGGGCTCGAGGTATTTTATGATTGACGGTGATTTATACCCCACATATATTCCCAATTTTCTTTGGGGGCCCATTGATGTACGCTGCGGTGGTGATATCGGTACGTATACAGCGCAACCGAATTTTCGCAGATGGGAAATACTTGGTTGATTTCCACGTACTAACCGCAACGGGGAAGTCGTATGATATGCAGTAGGTCTTATTTGAATCAATTCTGCGGCGTGTAAAACCGCATGTCCCCAACATGATGTTGGTAAATTGCAATTTTGTAACAATGGTCTTGCAATTAGTTTAATTCTCTTAATAAGAGATTCGGCTAGTCCATTTTGTGTATGTACATATGGCACAGAGTGCTCAACATTTATGCCTAGAGCCATACAATAGTCATTGAATGCTCTTGAAGAAAATTCAGCGGCATTATCCATTCTAATTGATTTTATCCCGTTTTCGGGTAATTTGCTCTCAATTTAATGATTTGAGCAATTAGCTTTGCAAAAGCATGATTTCGAGTGGATAATAGACATACATGTGACCATCTAGTAGATGCATCTATAAGTACCATAAAGTACCTAAATGGTCCTGTCAATGGATGTATAGGACCACATATGTCACCTTGAATGCGTTCAAGAAATTGTAGTGGTTCAGCCTTTATTTTAAGATAAGAGGGTCTTAAAATTAATTTCCCTGTGGCACATGCGGTGCACACAAAATCTGAAGGTTGAGGAAATTTTGTGTTTTGCATTTGATGACCAATTGAATTGTTGATAATTTTGCGCATCATCCCTATTCCAGGGTGACCAAGGCGGTCATGCCAAAGCTTGAAGATATCAAGATTTTGAAAAATTATCTTATATGCAACATGTTGTACGGGTTTGATGTATGTGTAATACAATCCTGTAGGTAGAGAAGGAATTTGTTCAAGCACTTGCTTATTATATCCGTCGCCTTTTGTGATGAATAGAAATTCATCTTCGTTGTCATTATGTGTTTCAACATGTAGACCATTACGACGGATATCTTTGTAACTCAGTAAGGTACGAGTTGAATTGGGATACAAGAGTGCATTCTCAATTATGATTTGTGTACCCATTGGCAAAGTTATTGCGGCTCGACCTGAGCCTACAATTATAGCATCACGACCTGCGATGGTGGTGACATTGCCTTTACTCTTAGTTAGAGTTTGGAAATATTTCATTTCCCTGAGTATAGTGTTAGTGGTGCAGCAATCCACTAAGCAAATTTCTTCCTCCATTTGGATTGTTCCCGTAAAATAATCTATATAATGAGTAAATAAAATATATAAGAATTTAAACTCAATATAGATTATTCAAGTACATACTATATTAAGTAGCATATGTCTTAATACAAACTGCAATATAAATGACAACTAAAACTTAATCTACAATATACACATACTATTATTTAACTAAGTTTTAAAACTAAGTCTTGGGGAATATGGAGACTATATGAGGTCTCCAAACATGTCGTTGGATTGGAATTCCATGATCATGTCGTCAACTTTGCTTATGTTGTCCATGTCTTGAGAGATCTTGGAATCCTCTTGTTCCGCTGGAACATTCTTGGAGCAACTTGTTTCTCGGAGGTTGACTGTTGAAGTGAGCTTCAAACTTGTCCCCTTGGACTTGTTTTCCTTTGCCAATGGATTTTTGGTAAAGTTCAACCAAATGCTTAGCGGTGTGGCACTTCTTTGTAATATGATTATTACAACCACACCTTTGACAAGCTTGCGAGTTGTCTTTGTATGCTTGTTTCTTGAATTTGCCTTTACCTTTGTAAGGGCCCTTGTAAGGACCCTTATAATTCTGCTTCTTGTTCTTGACCCATTTCCCCTTGAAGTTTTTCTTCTTCTTATCACCAAATTTGTTGTCATTCTGAGTGTTGTGATGAACTTCAGGCAGTGGAGCAGCACCCACAGGGCGCATTTGATGATTCTTTGTTAAGAGCTCATCATGCTTTTCTGCTTGAAGTAAATTGTATATCAATTCAGAATATCTGGTGTACTCTCTGTTACGGTATTGCTGTTGCAACAACCTGTTTGAAGGGAGAAATGTGGACAAGGTCTTTTCGATCATCTCTGCATCATCAACAGGTTGATCACGAAGCGAAGTTTAGAACAGATCCTATGAACTGCAGAATTATATTCTGTGACGGATTTGAAGTCCATAAGACGGAGTAGTGACCACTCGCGCTTAGCTTCTGGCAGAATTACTGCCTTTTGTTGTTCATATCGGTCTTTGAGTGCAACCCAAAGAGCCCTTGGATCTTCTTCCATCATGTATTCATTTTTAAGATCTTGATGGAGATGATGTCTTATGAAGTGTAATGCAGCATATTTGGTTGTATCCGCAACTACGGCATTTAGATCAGGTTCTTGTATGGACCCAATCCAATTTTTGGATGCTAGATAAATCTTTACATCCATAGCCCATGTTAGATAGTTGTGACCATCTGTGGCAAGTTCACTAAAATCCTTATTGGCAATGTGAGCCATGTCCTACCCCGGATGGAGGAAAAACCGACGAAAATCTTCTGCGGCAGACTTCTGTTGAAGTCCGGCGATGATTGTCGACGGTGGCCGATTAGCGGCGTGATTAGTGGAGAGACTCGTGCTGATAACGTGTTGAGAGAGATGTGATTAAGAGAATAATGATTCTGTATTATTGATGTGATGGAGACATTACATATTTATATGGGAGACGGGCCCGTTCGTGGGGTCCGTTCGGAGAGTCGCGTCCGTACGGACGCGCCTCTAGGAGAGTCGGTTCCCCAAAAGGTGCCTCCTGAAGGTTCTAATATATTCTAATATATTCTACTTAATTACATAATTAACTTAATTAATTGATCATTAATCACTAATAAAGTGTTTCACAACACTAATCACCCTTTTGCTGTTTCACTTAAAAGGCTTAATTAGATGGCGTTGTACGAGCAGGTGTTTATAACATTTCTTTCTTTGTTAAAGATTAACAAAAAAATCATGTTAATGCTTATTATTATGCAGTCCATTTACAAAAAAATAAGGGTGTACACCCCATAGAGCAACTGGTAACTGAATAATTTAAACTGAAAACACACGTTGATCGACTCTCTTGTCCTTGTTCCATCAGCGAACCATTGCATCGAGCTGCTCGTGTGCGCCGCTTCTGCTTGTAGCCCGGCAATCCGGTCTCCCCGTCGGCGAGATACCATTGGAGCCATGGATCGCGGCTGCCGCCATTCCCCATGCCACGTCTGCGGCACTCTGGACGTGAACTCTGACTGACCATATTGCAAACGTGTGGAGAACCGCCTCACGCCGCGCCGCAGACTTTCGCCGCCGGCAAGGTAGCATGGCTGAAGCAGCTGTAAATGCAGCGTGGCGGGGCGGGCACTAAGGGAAAATCCAAGTATGCCGAGTGTTGAGTTGTTTGCCGAGTATTATTTTTCGGGTACTTGGTAAACAACGTCTTTGTCGAGTGTTTTAGAGGGTTCTTTGCTGGGTTTTTTTTTTGCATTCGGCAAACAAGCGAGTTTGCCGAGTGTAGTTTTTTGCACTCGGCAAATAAGTAAAAAAAATTCCTTTCCTACTCACCACATATAACATGTGTAACTCCATGCTTAAAATTTAAAGTTTTTTTAAATTTATTTGCTATATTTAGTTAATTAGTTACCTTTCAAATAATTTTTTGAATCAAGTCAAATTTGAACTACAAGTGATTCAAATAATAAAATAAAATAAGTATAAAAAATATTATTTAGCCCAAATTAGGACTTTACCCATGAAAAATAAAGAAATTTTCCATATCTTTTGTAAGAAATATGACCGCTAACATGTGTAAATGATTTTTAAATTATAAAAAAGATTAAATAATGTCGAAAAATATGAGATTTGTTATGATGTGATGGTATCACACGTGGAAGCTACAACAAAAAGTAAAGAATGTTTGACAAAAGTTATCACGTATATTGTATACAAAACGCACAATCACTAAAGAAGCGCGTTAGAGTTGAGAACAAGTGATTAAAATTTTGAGTCAAATTGATCGACGAGTTTTATTTTGACTTCAAATTAATTTGTATAGGTAATAGATCATATAAATTATGCCATGTTAAAATTTGGTTAATTTTTGAATTTATTTTCTATTTTTAAAAATTGTAGTACCCAAAATTTTTCTTTGCCGAGTGTTTCTTCCGGACACTCGGCACAAAGACTCACGTCAACGATCCAATGAGCGGATCGCTATAGGTTCATTTTCTCTCTCCCCCCCCCCCCTCCCTCGGATCTCTCTTTCTCCTGTACTCTTCTCTCTCCCACCAGATTGGACACGCCCTCTCTTCTCCGGCTCCCTCCGGGCAGGGCAACGCGTCGACAGTGTGGCGGCGACCATGGCAGGAGGTGCGGCGGTCGGCACAACCCAGGTCGGCGTGGATCTCAGCGGCGGAGGTAGCCGAGAGCGGGGCTGGCAGGCGAGGCGGTGCGGAGTCGGCGTGGTGGGGCGGCACGATCGGGACCGGCTGCTGGCCGCGACGGCCTCCTAGGTGCGTTGACCCCAGGGCTACAGGCGGTGCGGGGTCACGACGGCGTGCTGCAGGAAGGCGGCGGTGGGCTCCAGGCATGGCGCGGCACCAGGACGTGGTGGGACCAACACCTAGGCCTCCTGTTTTCTTTTTTTTTTTTGAGAAAAAGTTTGCTGAGTGTCCCTCGTGGCACTCGGCAAAGACTTTGCTGAGTGTCCCTCGTGGCACTAGGCAAAGACTTTGCTGAGTGCCCGACCGGTTGCACTTGGCGAAGAGCCCTTTGCCGATAGAAGCTATGCCGAGGGCCCTTTGCCGAGTGTTTTAGAGGGTTTGTCGAGTGTATCTAGCACTCGACAAATGGCCATTTTCCTGTAGTGGTGACCACTGAAACTAAGGGGGTGTTTGGATCCTCTAGTTGGCTAAAGTTTAGCCACCTAAAGTTGAACCAACTAAAGTTTAGGAGGTGCATGTTTTGATCCATGGTTAAAATTCTTGACTAAAGTTTAGCCACCGACGAGGACAGCCATGGGGAAGTAGTCAATATAGTCGTAAATAAACTAATTTAAGCTCTTATGTATGGCATCTCCCAGAAGACGAAACAAACCACTGGAGCACTCTCTCACAAATGGTAAGTCCAAGGAGATGAAATAAACTGTCATCATAATGAAGCACTCCCTCTCCTTCTATTCACAGCTCTATAAGTTTTGAATATGCCTTTTGGAATTTTAGATATGGGTCACTACCCATTAAATCCAACACTTGGGATCCCTACAGGTGATGATCCATCAGTCAATCGAGGTGATAGTGTACATAGCTCCAGGCAGTTTCTTCTTCTACCCTTCTTAACCATGCAAAATTTTTCACTCCCTCCCACTCCACTAGTCATGTAATCCCGGGAATATGTAAAGAAAGATCAAACAAAACCTATAGAGATGCTCATGTGCGGTCGAGCTAGTTTGCTCTGTTCATTGGCTGCTACTTTATTTTCTCTGCCACTCTTTCTTTATCTCTTTGATTTGCTCTCGCATTTCTTCTTCCACCGATCATGAAGAGTTACAATGAACATTTCTTTAGCTGAAATTTTATCAGTTTCACCGATATTTTAGTTTAGGCTTGTATTCACCCATTTTCGCCGATTACTATGATGTTACCAACTGATGTTTTGAATTTGAACCCTCCATCTCTTTAATCAATAATATCTACTTCAGTGCTCCTATTTTAAGTAATTAGTATTTTCTAAACAGGTTTGCTGAAGGTTGACGGAGTAAAAATGTTGAAAATTTCGATCAACAGAGAAAACTGAGTCAACATGTGAAAAATATTGAGTCAGATAAGAAATATTGGACCAATATTTGCAGAAGTGTTAGCTGAACACAAATGTTGAGTCAACATTTGCAAAAATGTTAACCTGTGAAACTGGTGAGTCAACATGTGAAAAATGTTAAGTGAAATAGAAATGTTGAATCAACATTTGTAATAGGTTGAGTAAAATAAAAATGTTGAGTCAGCATGTGACTAATATTAATAAAATAAGAAAATGTTGAACCAACATTTGCAAAAAATGTTCATTAAACACAAATAAAGTATTGAGTCAACATGTAAAAGTATTAAGTAAAACAAGAAATGTTAGACCTACGTTTGTAAAAATGTTGATTGAACACAAATATTGAGTCAAAAGTTTTAAAAATGTTGAGTAAAATAAAAAATGTTGAGCCAATATGTGAAAAATGTTAAGTATAATAAAAATGCTGGACCAACTTTTGCAAAAATGTTGAGTAAACGCAATAGTTGAGTCAATATTTGAACATATGTTGAGTAAAATAAAAAAATACTGAGTCAATATGTCTTGCATGAGTACATTTTTCACATGTTGACTTTAATAAAAAAATAGATCATACACATGCTCATCTGGAACGATATAAGTAACTTTCTTGCATGAGTAGAACCCAAAGCAATAACAGAGTTAATTAAGGTAGTTATTTTCACTCATCTTTTACTTTTGCCCACCAAGCCCTGGCCCTGCGAAGCCCTATCTATAGACATTTCCCAGTCGAACTCACCTCGCATGGGGAAGCGCTTCTTCTTTCACCTTGGGGCGCTGCAGCCAGCGGACCATTGCCGCGAAGGGTGGGCGGTAGCAGTCCCGTATGGAATGCCCACTAGATCGTAGCATAAACTGGTGACTGGAGACCTGTCTCATGGAGATCGGAGAGTTTTGTCTTCTCTTGTACAGAATGGCAGACGAGATATATTTCTAATGTGGGCTCCATGAGGCATCGCTAGATTCTGGCATTGACTTGGACCTCTGAAATTAAATAATTAAAATATAATTGTTGTTTGCAACTAATTATGTGATCGCATCGAGATGCATGCTAATTTTTAGAGAGGGTGTACCTGAGCACATAATTAATAATGCAAGCATTTTTCAGAAGTTTCTCACAAGTATTTGAACAAATTCAGTGCATTACAACCCCATGATTCAAGAAGTTAATTAATATATATATGTTGGCAGGCGGCGTGGACTGTCAACTGTAGACCCCAAAGCAGCCTAGTCATATGCAGCAAACGTTCCTTCCTTATATATATATTTTTTCTTTGCGACAGCAGCCCCAGTTGCGGCTGCTAAGCATGATTCAACTAACTAACGTCATGCTAGTGCAAGAAGAGAAACAAGAAAGATCTGCATCGCCTCAGAAGTTCCGCCGATGTACTGTGGGCTGGAATAGGAATGAAAACGGTTGTGAAACTGGATCATTGCAGCATCCTCCCAAAAGCTGACTAGCAAATCAGCCTCAAGGTCAAAAAGATCCAGTAAAAACATGCACTGGATATGAATGTCTACGGACCCTTTATTTTGACTTCCTTGGAAAAGGTCTATCGCTTTATATTTGAGCAGCAGAATTCGTGCTCAGGTGGCATCTACTTTAAATTCTTAATTGCCTCATTTATGGTAGGGTGTTGTCAAGTGACAGGTTAAGCAGACCCTGCCCCGACTTCTGAGCTTATAAATAGCCAGCTCTTCTTCTCATTCTCAAGCATCTCAAAGCACATAATAAGAAGCTTGAAACAAGAGTGAGCAAGGTGTCAGTTGGATACAATGGCGGCAGTGTCTGCGGATCGTCATGAAGGATTCCATTTGGATGAGATGACAAAGAAGCCTTCCACCTTCCATCCGTCTCTGTGGGGTGATTTCTTTCTTACTTACGTGCCGCCAACTCTACCGCAGGTATTATATTAACTCCTCGTCCTTCTCCTGATGAATAAATACTTATACTAGTGCCTGCAACTTAGCTTTGATCTTCCGAATGGAATAAAATAATAAAAGAGGACGAGCTGTAAAAAAAAGGAAAATCATGTTAGGTGCACAACCCAAAAATCATTTATCTGTCACCAAATAAAGGAAGCACATATACAAGATGTCACCACATATATGTGTAACAAATGGTCTTTATGCTTCTCTCTACACGCACACTCAATGAGACTTTAAGGAAAATTATATTATTTACATGTGTTTCACACTAGAAAAGTAAAAAAAATATCACAAAAGTTTAATTTCAAAGACCTTCTAAATATTGCAAAAATGATCAGTTTATTGAACATAGGGAGTAACATATTTGTGAAGACAGTTTTGAGTAAAGAGTTTCATCACCGTTATTACGATTGTTAATATGTGAGAGAAGATCACAAACATATTCTGAAGGAAAATATTTCCTCATGCCAAAATCCAATGGAACCGCAGAAAGCTCAAATGCATGGAAGGGCTGGAGTGCTACGGGAAGAAGTGACGAAGATAATCAAAGACTTAGATGATTCTTCATGTATAGTGGACATTATAATCACGTTGCAGCGACTTAGTCTGGACCATCACTTCGTGGATGAGATCAACGAGTTGTTACATGTTGTTTACAGCTCTAAGTATGATAGCAATGATCTAAATGAAGTATCACTCCGGTTTTATCTTCTACGTAACAATGCCTACAACGTGTCATCTGGTGAGACCTTATTTTATTGATAACAGAACATTTAGTACTTCTATTTTTTTAATGTTACTAGAAGCATTTTGTAAATTTTTTCATGTTTTGTTTTGATTTCTTGTCTCATTTTTTTTGTTTCCAGATTACTTCCTTTTATATTAGTAGAGAAATAATTAGAGATGTTGGGATGAGCCCCACCAGTTCTCTTGAAATTGATTGTAATGTTCATTTTCAATCAACTATATATGCAGATGTATTTCTGAAATTTAAAGACACAGAAGGGAATTTTGCTGATGCTGATACTAGAAGCTTATTAAGCTTATACAATGCGGCATACCTGAGAACACATGAAGATACATTGCTTGATGAGGCAATCTCTTTCACAAGAAAATGTCTCGAGGCTAGATTACAACATTTGGAATCACCATTAGCAGAGGAAGTCTCTTCGGCTCTTGACATACCTCTTTTCCGGAAGGTCAGGATATTGGATACAATAAATTATATTCCCATTTATGAAAAGGAGGCCAAACGAAATGAATCAATATTGGAGTTTGCCAAATTGAACTTTAACCTATTACAACTTCTTTATTGTGAGGAGTTAAAGGAGGCCACATTGTAAGTTATTTATTCAAAAGTCAAAATTTTAAACTTAATTAGTATGACTTCACATATTTTGTCACTAACAATAGCCATTGTTATTTTTTATATGTGGTAGGTGGTGGAAGGAGCTCAATATTGAATCAAACTTGGGTTTTGTTAGAGATAGGATAGTGGAGATGTACTTCTGGATGAATGGAGCAATTCATGAACCTCAATACTCTCACTCCCGAATTATACTTACAAAGATGATCGCGTTAATTACAATAATAGATGATTTCATCGATACATATGGTGCCACTAAAGAGAGCATGCAACTTGTGGAAGCAATTTTCAGGTTAGATGCCTCCTTTTTATATTTTGATTTTATCAAGTATATTGATGTTGAAATGCAAGTAAATTTAGCACTCTATTTTGAGTCAAATAATTATGCATGAAATTAAAAATGATTGTATTGTTTATCAAACTATCCATGGTTGAAATGAAAAAGAAAGGGCAACCAAAATTTTGGAAATGTTCCAGCATGAGTGTGTATTTTGTTAACAAGATTACTAGTAAGATGCAGGTGGGATGAATGTGCAACATTTCTGCTTCCTGAATGCGTGAAGGATTTATATTTGCATTTATTGAAGACATTTCGTTCATTTGAGGACGAACTAGGAACAGAGAAGAGTTATCGTGTGTTTTATCTAAAAAAGACGGTGAGTGCATGGTGTTATCTCTTAAGGGAATGTCCGCATATAAGTTATCCACCTTATTTAGACGCACAATCAAAAGAGCTTTTAGTGTTGAAGTCATTTCAATTGAACATTATAATGATGGTATAAAACCAATTCACAATATATATCATATATTGGTTAGTATAAAATTAAATTTCAAATGATTAGATATATCTAAAAGAAAGTATAGAATTTTCATTTAACAAAAATAATTGCAGAAAAATTATATTAGACAATTCTCTAAATGCCTACTATGAGCAACCATTATTACAACAATAATAGCATTGTTACTATGGAATTTCATTTTGACATATTTTACATTTTGATGCAGCTAGAGCAACTAATACAAGCATACATTGAGGAAATTACATGGCGTGATGAAAATTATGTGCCCAAAACATTGAGTGAGCATCTTGGACTTTCAATGAGAAGCAGTGGAGGGTATCCAGTGGCATGTGCTTCATTGGTCGGAATGGGTAAAATAGTAACAAAGGAGACACTTGAGTGGTTTTTGTCCTATCCACCTCTTATTAGGTCTTTTGATACATTTGTAAGATTGTCAGATGATGTTGCATCAACAGAGGTATATAGTTTATTTATTTTGATTATTAGCAAAGAAGTTTGTACATGTTGCAAAAACTTGTTGCACCATTTTTCTCATATTGCACTTGACCTAGTGTCTTTTTTCTTGAAATGATTTCTGCAGCGTGAGCAAACGGGAGACCACATTGTCTCCACTGTCCAGTGTTACATGAAGGAGCATGGAACAACAATGCCTGAGACGCACCGAAAGATAAGAGAACTAATTGAAGAACAATGGAAGGATATGTTACAGTATCACCTTGCAGTTGCAAGGACAGAACCAACTGCAATCGTATCATGGGCCGTGATTAATTTCGCAAGAACTGGCAATTATATGTACAACAAGGGTATTGACAAATTTACTTCATCCCACGGTATCAAGGATGCAATAAAATCAGTCTATGTTGAGCCAATGCTATTTTGATGAATTGAGCGTGTAACAATGAACAATAAGGAATCATCTACGTGCCCGATATATTGTATTAGTATACTATGTTCCTATAAAGAATCCATGCATTGTATTCTTGGAAGTGGATAATTATTGAATCAAGTACCTACTAGATTTATTTAGTATAATATTATTCTGAATAATCCATGTAGTATCGTATTGTGGCAATGTTTAATGAACAGGATCGGTGTTCAAGAAAATTATGTGCAATCTTTTTTACAATAATTTTTTTGACCCCGCTCTTCCCTGATGTTCCATGGGCTTCATCTCTTAATAATATTGCAAGCACCGTTGACCACTGGATAAGTTTACTAAGAGCAGAGCTTATGGTTTAGCTGCTGCCTGCTGGCGGAATGCAAAGGCCATGTCACATTGAGCCTTCAACACAGCAAAGGTGGTATAAGTGGATTCTCTGCAGTAGGCCGGAATGCAGGTAAAAATGCCAGCTACAGTTACCGGTGCTACAGTAAAATGTGAGGAGATCTACAGTAGCCTCTGCATTTCTACTGTAGCAAGTACTGAGATGCTGTTTTTACTGTACACTCACGTTACTGTAGCGATGAATCTGGTTGGTCCGTTTCATATCCAACGATGCACATTGATTAATGCATGTGCTACAGTACTTCTCTGCATTAGTACATGCTAATGCAGAGGATCACTACGGGAAACAGTACATATGCCGTGTGCTAGTGGCACACGGCACAAGTCCTCTAGCACACGGCACAGTTTGTGCCGTGTGTCACTCACGGCACACGTCACACGGCGCTAAAGTTGACGGCACAAAAACTGTGCCGTGTGTCATTTATCGGGCACACGGCACAGTTGCTCCCATCCGTGCCGTGTGCCGTACTGGCACACGGCACGGACGCTTGACGGCATCGTCACCGTGACAGCCAATTGTGTCGTGTGCCGGAGGTTAAGGCACACGGCACTGTGTTGTGTGTCTTGACCTCCGGCACACGGTGCCGGAGGCCAAGGAACACGGCACGCATTCAATTTGTGCCGTGTGCCTTGGTCCCTAGCACACGGCACACATTCAAATTGTACCGTGTGTCAAGGTCAAGGCACATGACACAAATTGAAACTGTGCCGTGTGTCATGGCCTTGATACACGACACAAATGTTCGCGGTTCCCAGATTTTGGCCTCTGTCCCGTGTGTCATGGTAAAGCACACGGCATAGAGGCCAAAAACTGCCATCAAAAATAGTTTTTAGCCACCCCGGATCATCCAAAACACAATTAAAATTCACAGACATAATTATATATCCAAAAGAAAGTGTAGAAATTTCATTTAACAAAAATAATTGCAAAAATAAATCATATTAGACAATTATCTAAATGACTCCTAGGAGAAACCATTATTACATCAATAATTTCATCGTTATTATGGAATTTGATTTCGACACCTTTTATATTTTGATGCAGCTGAAGCAACTAGTACAAGCATATATTGAGGAACTTACATGGCGTGATGAAAATTATGTGCCCAAAACATTGAGTGAGCATCTTGGACTTTCAATGAGAAGCAGTGGAGGGTATCCAGTGGCATGTGCTTCATTGGTCGGAATGGGTAAAATAGTAACAAAGGAGACACTTGAGTGGTTTTTGTCCTATCCGCCGCTTATTAGGTCATTTGATACATTCGTAAGACTGTCAGATGATGTTGCATCAACAAAGGTATATATTTTATCTATTTCGATTATTAGCAAACAAGTTTGTGCATGTTTTGAAAACTTGTTGCACCATTTTTCTCAATGCACCATTATTGCTATTTTATTTTCTGTATATACAAGAATTCACCAGTTAATAATTGAATTGTCACCAGTCCTCTTGCATAAGTAATGATCATCCATAATACAAGGCTACCAGGAAATCAAGATTATTATATATGCAATGCACTTGTAGTGACATTTCAAAAGGTCAAACCTTGACCTAGTCTCTTTTTTTCTTTAAAATGATTTATGTAGCGTGAGCAAACAGGATTTACTAGTTGTTGGAGAGCTCCAGCTGTTTGTGGCACATGTTTCAGTTCTTCATAAAACTGCCGCTGTGATTACCCTGCTCCCCAAATCATGTATACTTCCTTCCAGTGTTTAATGCGATTTCAGAAGTCGGAGTAGTAAAGTTTTGCTACTCATCATAAACTATATAAGCTTGCTTGAATGCTTGGCTGTGGCAGAACATCTGGATGATCTAAAAGCTCTTGCGTGCAGATGACGCCATAGCCCTGATTCGTCACGACTTAGCCCTTCCACTTGGCACCATCGGATTACAAAATATCGTCTGATTGCTTCTGACGACCTTGACCTGCGTCTTGTTCTTAACACAACCCAAAAGCACGAGAGCGACCGAGGGCAGCTTCCTATGGCTGCAACCGGTCGAAAGAAAAATTGCTGCCATCTCACCATAGCATTGACTATACTTATTCTATTTTTAAATTACTATTGATAATAATTTTAAATCATTTATAAACTAGAATTCTTGTTGTCCAATAATGATACTATTTTAAAACAAGGAGAAAGTCTAAATTCCTCCCCTCAAGTATAGCCAAAGTCTAGATAACCTCTAAACTATTGTTTGGTTCAGTTTAACCCTAAAATAGTGCAATTTGGTTCATTTTACCCCTAACATCATTATTTTTTTGCTTCTTCACACATAAGTGGAGTCTTAAGGTAAACTTTTATAGGGTGCTAGAACACTTTGTAACGCATGTTAGAAAAATACATTATGATTTTTTTATCATTATTTTGATAGATAATGAAATTTAATAGTATATTGATATGGTAATACAAAATTGTATGAAAAATAATGATAGAAATTCAAAAATATAATTTTGGACATGCAATGTGATACCAACTACAACCCCATGAAATTTTAACTCAATATTCCACTTTTGCGTGGAAAAACAAAAAAGATAAGTTTAATTAAGGGGTGAACTGAACTAAATAAACTATTTTGATGGGTAAACTAAACCAAACAATAGATTAGGTTGTTATCCAGACTTTGGCTATACTTTAGGAAAGTAATTTGGACTTTCTCCTAAATAAAAACAAAGTGAGTATGTACATTTGTACTAGGATAAACGTGCTGGTACCAAGGTCAACATTTTTTTAGCCCGTATCATCTCATCTGTTATTTGCATGTCAGCCGGGGCCCTTATGTGAAATAGGGGAGGCTGCCAAAGCCAAACCTCGAGACAGGTGAAGGCGTCATTGGGGTGCCCCACCAGGAACGCCTACATAAAGAAAGAAGCACAATTACGTGTATACTCCCTCCCTTCTGAAAATTGATGTCCCTTGTTAGCTTTTTCGTAATTGTTTACTATTCATCTTATTAAAAAATTAAAAATTTGATCGTATATTTTATTAGGGTTTATTTTATCACTTAAGAATTGTGTAATATAGTTTATAATTTTAGGTCAAACGTAACACAAAACTAAAGTCAATTTTGGCATCAACTTTAAAATAGAGTAGTAGATGAGATGAAACGCTCCAGCCTCTTGCTGCTTCCCTATGCTGTCTCTCCTCTTCTGCAAAAACATCCTTCAACTTGGGGGCATGCTCCACCGGGAACAACGATTTCTAGCGAGCGGAGGGGATAACAGCAATGCCGTGCCACGCCCAACATTGCTTTGCAGCCAGGTAGCAAGTCCGATTGCGACGCTGCGACAGCAGCGGCGGCGGCGCACGATGACTTTCACAGCGGACGAACTGACAGGCGAGATCAGCATAAGGTCCATTTCATAGCGATTGCAATAGTACTGAGAAAATTGTTCCTTTTATTTTATAGAACTCATACCCCGTTCTCCGTAACTAACAATTGGACGGTTCCAAGACACCTGAAGACAGTTTAGGGACCCGTCTTACCGTACAATGAAACACTAGGACTACTACTACTTTGCGGAATAAAATTCTCTTACGTACGGTGGTGCGACCGTGACCGGATGGGGGGCTCGTGGATGTTCGTGGGCAATCGAACGTGGGTGGGAATAGATGCGGCTGTTTTTCCCAGTCATGACACCGGCTTGACCTTCTACGTACAGTATTTGTCTTACCCAAAGCTTGACTCGGCTCCAAGGTAAACCCATGGCTCCTTCCGCTCACAGCTCTCGTTCCACGGCGGGCCCTAAATTTCCTGATCGGTTGGTCATCGCCGCCAACGATTCCACCTGCTGCTCCTCAATCTGCCTGCAGCTCGCGAAGTGCTCCCCTCTGCATCTATTCTGATATCAATGTTCAACGGCAACAAGCTGGGGATGGAGCCACCCGTCGACGAGCTGCTCGTGCTCGACTCCATTGATGACAGCAATATGATCTTCCCTGTCCCAATATGAGCTGAGCTCTTCTTCCAATCACCTTGTGTACTTTGCGGTGTTCAAAAGTTACAATTTAGTTCAGAAAACAACTAGCCATCCATCGTCGTCCTTGGCTAGGAGGAAGCATCAGGCCGGCCAGCAATCGTCAACTCGTCACCCATGTTCCGAGCCCTGTCTTGGACGACCGCAGCTAGAGAGCGAGGGCGCCCGCACGTTTAGCAGCTGCGTCTAGTGGAGGAAGACACCGACATCGTGGACTGCAGACACGAGAGGAGATGCCATCGTCGCTGCATCTGGGAGGAGGAGCGCCAGACCGATCAAGAATGTGGATTGCCTTTTTTTTTTTCTGGTTCCGGCTCACCTCCACATGCAGTTCCTCGATTCCAACCAATAGAGCCTGAGCCTGTTGGGAGTTGGGAGCCGATGCCATGCGCTAGGACTAGGAGCAAGCCTCCTCAGCTGCCGTTCGATGCCCACGTGCAACGAATCTGGGCGGGGTCGCACAGGCAACGTATGCAACGACCCGGACGCACGGAACTTGTTTCAACAGCCGGCATTAATTTACCTTCTTTTAAATTATGCGGTAAACTTTCTCCATTTTTTCTCCTTCTTGCGAAAAGGATATGAGCATGTGCATTGAACTTTCTGGTTGGCTTCATATAGTAAAAGTATGTATCAACTCGTTCAGTCAAAACTCGTGCTTACATACGTAAAGTTTACGTATGGTTGATTCAAATTTTAAATTTGTTATCTTGGAACGTCCAAAGTTTATGGTTCCTTTAATTTATTTAACTCATCCTTGAACATTTTTGCAGTAGGTGAGTGGAGGACTCATTCGCCTTGCTTTTCTGTCAGCGTAAGTGACAGGGTGATGAACACAGCATTGGAGAAAATTGTTGCTTCTCGAGCATATATAACCGGCCCTTCAGGCATCATCTTCTCCGTGCTCATCCTTAAGGATCCTGGTCGGAGAGGTGCTGCCCAGATATGATGGCCGCAGCTGAAGGCTCCCGCACGGAGGAGATGACGAACAAGAACAAACCTTCGACCTTCCATCCGACTCTATGGGGCAATTTTTTCTTACTTATGAGCCGCCAACTTTGGCACAGGTATTATTATTTGTTTCGAGGATCTGCTGCTACAGGTATTTATATATGTTGACACTACTAGAATAGTGCTATCTACTGCGGCGGATCAAAAAGTGTCTCAGTGACGAACGCCTAAAATGCTACTGAGATCATGTCACTGTTTTCTTACAAATTAGTTGCGGTCGATTGACCATGACTGCCACGCCTAGCACTTAGCCTAATAGGGGTGCCAGTGGCGGTCTAGCTGACGCCCTTAATTTATTAAAAAAAGAAGGATGGGCCCAGCACCGGCTGGGATCCGCCCTAGACGCCGTCGCCCCGATGCCGCTCGTCGCCTGTTTATCTGCCATCCCGTACGCCGTCGTGTGCTCCCATCGCGTCACCTCAGGCCGCGCGAGCCGCCACACGAGGATGGGGCCGCGGGATGAGGAGGAGCCGCCGTTGGTGCCGGAGGAGGAGGAGCCACCGATGCGGGAGGAGCCATCGATGCAGGAGGAGGACCGTCGGAGTGGCCGCGAAGAAGCCCTCCACGACGACCGCCAGCGCCTTCAAGCCGCCGCCACCAAATCTAGGCGACGGTGGAGGAGGAGGAGGAGGAGGAGGAGGAGAGGCGACTCGCGCCACTGCTACAGGAGCCGCCGGAGGAGTGGGGCGGCTCGGTGGGGCGTTCGCGAGGACCGGTGCCCTCCGACCCCACGACTTATTAAAGCTGGTCCTGACGGGACACAATTTATTAAATAAATTATCGTCGACTCCTACTTTCCACGTTTGTGGTCTATGACAGCTTTTTATGTAAGGCGGAGTATTATTACTCTTATTTCCACGTTTGCGGTCTTTGAGACCTTTCACGCGAGGGGAGTGTTAAAGTATAAATGTATTGCCCAATTTTTCTCATCAGCTAAAGTGGTTGGGTTTGGGTGCAACTGTTTAGTGTATAGTAACTTAACATGGTATCGAGCCACAAGTCTTGAATTCAGGTCCTCGGTTCAAGTCATGGCAGCCACATATTCTGTTACGCCACTCCTATTTCCACCTTTGCGCCCGCGAGAGAGCTACTAGTGAGGGGAAGCGTTGAACCATAAATGAATTGCACATCTTTCCCTATCAGCTTAGGCTTTTGGATGTAACTGGTTAGTGCATAATAACTTAATAATATGTCTCCATCAAGCAACTCCAGCACAACACGCAAAATCAGGATCTCACTTTCTCCTTTCCGGGTCAGGTCCCACATTTAACACCTCCGGTAAATCGATCCAACTCTAGCAATAATGCTTATTCCGGAGCTCCTATATTTGTGGGCCCCACATGTTAGTTTCTATTTTCCCTGCTTCTTCTTCCTATTCAACTGGTTGAAGCCCGGTGTGTACAGGAGGTCGGCCGTGGTTGGACTTGGTAAGGTGACACGGGCCACAGAAGTAGGAGTCCGGACAATGCCAAAGAGGTGGGATGTCGGACATGGTGCTAGATTGGAGGCACGGATGCAGCATCGATTCAAAAGAATGGGGAGGGGTAGGACAATGGTGCAGTGGTGGGAATCGAGGATGATGTCGATGTGGGGGTGAGCCTGCAACCCATGCACGTGCTCGCGAGACAACGCCATGCACCGTCACCCGATGTCGGAACGAGGGGCGAAGGGGCTCGACGATCGGGGAAGCACGGAGGCGGTGTCCGGTGGCCAGCAAGCTCTCATGTCCCTAGCCGTGGAGGACGCTGGGGCGGGGACGTGATGGATCATATTGTTCTCCGCGGTGGCAGACCACCCCCTCTACTCCCTACGCAGTTGCGCCATCGCTGACCGCAGTAGGTCGACCCCTGCCTGCGCCGCCACCCAACTCGCCCGCTCTGTGGCCACGCATCTGTTGGCTGACCCCCACCAATGCTGCGGTGCAACCTGCCTGCACCGGCCACCGCCTGCATCAACATAGCCCGCACCTTTCGCAAGTTAATGGAGAGAGAGAGAGAGAGAGAGAGAGAGAGAGAGAGAGAGAGAGAGAGAGAGAGAGTTAGTGATGGCATCCACGTTTGAGAGGGTGGATTGGAGGTCCCAAAAATGGGGGCTTAAGGGCGAAATTTGCAAGAACATGCAAAATATGGGTCTAAGTAGGGACACTGATAGAGTTGATTTTTCACTTCAACCCTAAAAAAGTAGAGTAGAGGCTTGCTAGAGTTAATTTTCACTTCAACCCTAAATAAAATAGAGTAGAGGCACAGATGAAGGCCTTCATTGGAGTTGCTTTTATGATAACCACCATGTCTAACCGTATGCGTGCAGCTCTACTTTGGTCATTGGAATCAAATTGAAAAATACACACACACAGAGAGAGAGAGAGAGAGGGAGAGAGAGAGAGAGAGTGTGTGTGAGTCGCGTAAAACAAGTAAGTATATGCTGCATCTTACACGAGATTTAATATATGCTGCACCTTACCACGCACCAAAGCTGTTCAATAAAATGTGTCACTTCGCAATACCTTTCAGTATAGAGTGGCATTTGGTGGCCCCTGATGGCAGCTGCAGTTGGAGTGCGCCATATGCAGGCCACTGCTACTAGAGACGATAGTTTCAAGATAATTTTAAGACCATCATAATGAATATGTGAGCGAAGCTAATACACTGATAGGCATATTCTGTAGGGAAAATATATTTCTTAATTTCTTATCAAATCATACTGCAGAAAGCTCAGATGCATGAAAGGGCTGGAGTGCTAAGGGAAGAAGTGATGAAGATAATCAAAAGCTCAAATGATTTGCCACGGACAGTGGACCTTATAATCACGTTGGAGCGACTTAGTCTGGACTATCACTATAAGGATGAGATCAGTGAGCTGTTGCATGTTGTTTACAATTCTAAGTATGATAACAATAGTCTAAATGAAGTATCCTGCCGATTTTATCTTCTACGAAAGAGTGGCTACAACGTGCCATCTGGTGAGGCCTTTCTGTGCTCGACATTGAGTCTTGATGCTCGACATTGAGTCTTGAAGTAACTTTTTTTTGGAAGATATATTGTGGCTAATCTTTTTATTGTTCTTACTTTTCATTTCTTGTACAATTCATTTTCTTTTTATTGTAAAATTTCTCTCAAAATTAATATAATGTTCAGATTGTAAATCAACTATGCAGATGTATTTCTAAAGTTTAAAGACGAAACGGGGAATTTTGTTGACGCTGATACTAGAAGCTTATTAAGCTTATACAATGCAGCATACCTGAGGACACATAAAGAGATATTGCTTGATGAGGCAATCTCTTTCACTAGAAAGTGCCTGGAGACTAGATTAAAACTTTTGGATAAATGCCCACTTGCAGAGGAAGTTTCTTCTGCTCTTGAAACACCTCTTTTCCGGAAGGTCAGAATATTGGAAACCATAAGTTATATCCCCATTTATGAAGAAGATGCCAAACGAAACAATGCAATATTGGAGTTTGCCAAGTTGAACTTTAACCTTTTGCAACTTCTTTATTGTGAGGAGTTAAAAGAGGCCACATCGTAAGTTATCTGTTAAATTTAGAATTTTAAACTTAGTATGATCCACACATTTTCAGTGATGATGTCCATTGATTGTTATTTTGTATATGGTAGGTGGTGGAAGGAGCTCAACATCGAATCAAACTTGAGTTTTGTTAGAGATCGGATAGTGGAAATGTACTTCTGGATGAATCAAGCGTTGCACGAACCTCAATACTCTCATTCCCGACTTATACTTTTGAAGATGATGGCTTTTATTACTGTATTAGATGATTTCATAGACACATATGGTACCACCGAAGAGAGCATCCAACTTGCAGAAGCAATTTCTAGGTGGCTACATCTCTCCCTCTCTAACAGACTCATACATTTATTTTGGATTTTTTCAATATTAATATCCAGTGCATTTCTAATTCTGCATTGTGTATCAAATAATATAATTGTGCATGAAAATATCAATATGTAAAAAAATGTATTTTTGTAGAAGTATCCATAATTGAAATAATGTAAAGGAAAATTGATCTATATTTGTTGAATATACCAGCATGAGTGTGTTTGTTATGTTAATGAGGAATTTTGCTAAGATGCAGCTGGGATGAATGTGCGACATCTTTGCTTCCAGAATATATGAAGGATTTCTACTTGCATTTATTGAAGACATTTCGTTCAATTGAGGATGAGCTAGGATCAGAGAAGAGCTACCGTGTATTTTATCTAAAAAAAGTGGTCGGTAGAAATCATACTTGGATCAATCATACCATTCTTATAAAACATGATTATTTGAAGCCTTTCACATTTTTGATGCAGCTAAAGCAACTAGTACAAGCATACATTGACGAACTTACATGGCGTGATGAAAATTACGTGCCAAAAACATTGAGTGAACATCTTGGACTTTCAATGAGAAGCAGTGGAGGGTCTCCAATAGCATGTGCATCATTGGTGGGAATGGGTAAAATAGTGACAAAGGAGACGTTTGAGTGGTTTTTGTCTTATCCACAACTGATTAGGTCTTTCGATACATTTGTACGACTCTCAGACGATGTCGCATCAACAGAGGTATATATATTATAGCCATTTCATTTTTTATTCTTTCTTTTTAATGTAAAATTATTAGCAAAGATGGTTATACTTGTTGATGTGTTGCATCAATTTTTATCATATGCGCAGTTATTGCCATGTTTCTTTTTATATATGTGTGTCAGTGTGTGGCAAATAGCTCTTAGAGTTGGACATCTATCCGTGTGAACTTGAATAGACATCCTAAACATGTTGCATAATTAAGTAATGATCGTGAATAATGCACAAACTGGTAGAAAATCAAGGTGATTATATTTTTTGAGATATTATATTTATTTGTACTGGTATATTTAAAAGGTTGAAACTATGGACCTGATGTTGTCTTTTATATACAATGATTTCCTCAGCGTGAGCAAACAGGACATCATAATGTCTCCACTGTTCAGTGTTACATGAAGGAGCACGGAACAACAATGCCTGAGGCACGCCGAAAGATAAGAGAACTCATTGAAGAACAATGGAAGGATATGTTACACTATCACCTTACAGGTGCAAGGACAGAACCAACAGCAACCGTGTCATGGGTGGTGATTAATTTTGCAAGGAGTGGTGATTATATGTACCACAAGGATATTGACAAGTTCACTTCGTCCCACAGTATCAAAGACGCAATAAAATCCCTCTACGTGGAGGCAATGCCAATATGAATCCGGCTTAGCAACAAGGAACAATAACGAATAAACTACCGACATGATATATTGCACTACTATATATGGCGTTCTGAATTTTACTTTGCAAATGTATAATAAAGATGCCCAAGGAAATGGCATCCAAACTTTTACGTAAGTAGTGAATGTTGTGGTTCAGATACAAGGCCTAACTGTGCCATGTTACAGTTTTTCAGTGCACTACTCGTGGTACGTTGCAAACTTAGCGCACCCTAAGGCTCTTGTGGTGGAACCTGCTGCCTCCTGGTGCAGCAAAATTGTGAATCATGTTTCCTTGAGACTACTGTACATTGGTCTTTGGATTGGTTATTGCTCAGCAAACTCCAATTGCAACCACTAATTACACTTGTTCCAGTACCTTCAGATACTTGCCGCCGTGATTTGATACCCTGCTTGCTGGTCATATTAATATATTCCCTTTCGGTTTTTTTAAAAAGCACGATTTTAGTGCAACTTTTCCTAGAGTGAAGCACCAAACATTTCATAAACTGCAAGTGCACATTTTGTTAATCGAGTGGCAGCCTATGGCACAGCATCTCGCGGTCGCATCAACGCTCTCCCGTGCAGACGATGCCGTAGCCCGGATGCGTCGCGACTCGCCCTGGGGAGTGGGGACCACCAGCCTGCTCCTCCGATCCATGGACGGCGCCTTGCTTTTTAAACTCGATCGATCTAGCACGAGAAGAACACTCCGTCCGCAGTAGCCGAGTGAGCAAGAGAGAGGAGAGAGAAGCCAAGAATAATGGCGGCGAGTGCTCCGCGGCCGCACGCCGTGGTGGTGCCGTACCCTGGGTCCGGCAACATGAACCCCGCGCTGCAGCTAGCCCAGCTCCTGCGCCGCCACGGCGTGTTCATCACCTTCGTCGTCACGGAGCACAACCTCCGCCGCGTGCGCGACGCCGGCGGCGCCTGCGCGCGCGGCGACGACGGGCTGCGGATCGAGACCATCCCCGACGGCCTGCTCGACGCGGACCGGGCCGCGCAGGACTACGACGCCGGCCTGTCCAAGGCCACCGCCCACCTGTGCGCGGGCCCACTCCGCGACCTCATCACCCGTCTCCGCAGCGGCGGCGGCGACACGCCGCCGGTGACGTGCGTGCTTCCCACGGCGCTGATGAGCTTCGCGCTGGACGTGGCGCGCGAGCTCGGCGTGCCGAGCATGGTGCTCTGGGGCGGCAGCGCGGCGTCGCTCATGACCCACATGCGGCTCCGGCAGCTCAGGGAGAGAGGCTACCTCCCGCTCAAAGGTTAACTCCAAATTCGAATTTCGAAAACCAAATTATGAACGAATAGCTAGATGAAGTAATTAATAAAAACCAAATGCAATTAATTAATTTGCAGACGCGAAATGCCTGACCGACGGGTACCTGGACACGACGGTGATCGACTGGATCCCCGGCGTGCCGGCGATCGCCCTCGGCGACGTGTCGAGCTTCGTGCGCACGACGGACCCCGACGACTTCGAGCTCTGGTTCAACGACACGGAGGCCAACAACTGCGCCAAGGCCGGGGCGCTCGTGCTCAACACCATGGACGCCCTGGAGCCCCACGTGCTCGCCGCGCTGGCGGCCGAGTACCCGCGCATCTACACGCTGGGCCCACTCGGCTCCCTGCTCGGCGACGATGACGTCACCATGCAGCTGAGCCTGTGGAGCCCGGACGCGGGCTGCCTGGCCTGGCTGGACGCGCAGGCCGCGGGGTCCGTCGTGTACGCCAACTTCGGCAGCCTCACGGTGCTCACGGCGGCCCAGCTGGCCGAGTTCGCGTGGGGCCTCGCGGCCACGGGCCGGCCCTTCCTGTGGGCCGTCCGCGACGACCTCGTCGTCCAGGCCTCCACGCCCGCCTCCTCCCTTCTCCCGCCGGCGTTCCTCGCGGAGACGGCCCGGAGAGGCCGCGTCGCCGCGTGGTGCCCGCAGGCGCGCGTGCTGCGGCACCGCGCCGTGGGCTGCTTCCTCACGCACAACGGATGGAACTCCACGTGCGAGGCGCTCGCCGCCGGCGTGCCCATGGTGTGCTGGCCCGGCTTCGCCGACCAGCTCACCATCGCCAAGTACGCCTGCGAGGTGTGGGGCGTGGGCCGGAGGCTGGATGCCGAGGTCCGGAGGGACCAGGTCGCCGGCCACGTGGACGAGGTCATGGAGAACCAGGAGGTGCGGCGGAGCGCGGCGAGGTGGAAGGAGGAGGCGGAGGCGGCCGCGCGCGCCGGCGGCTCGTCGCATCGGAACCTGCTCAGCATGGTCAAAGCGCTTCGCTCGGTCAACCCGGAAGCATAGCTGCTTGTCGCTATGCAGTGCGACACATTTTTAAGCTTGATGAAAATCCCAATTTTTTGTCGCGCGGTGTCATCGAAAGTAAAACTAGTCGTCACGCGCTTATATTTTTTTCATATGAATGTACACCAATGTCTTCAATAAATCGAATAATCTAGCAACTTTACTTTGCTATAAAAGGGTGCATTTTTTGCTCATTGCTCAAAGTCAAATCTCAAATAGCACGAGGAGAGGTTCACTACAAAAGGAATTATTGACTTTTGCCATAGATTCCCTATGCATGATTTTAAACTTGTATGGTTCACTATAAACCATTTTATAGTAGTCCACAACCATCTTGTACTGACTACAACAAATTCCTTTATTTCTAAAGTTTAGTTTAAGCTGCAAAGTTGATACAGCAATTAGATACCTATAAAACGCATACAAGTAACACGCGATTAATAGTGAAGCTGCCTGTCGCGACAGGATAAATGTGTTAAATACGTATATGTTGTATGCAACGAGAATACCACTAAAGTTTAGTGGAAGCGCTCGGAGTCACCACCACCAGCTCCGTCAACCCGGAAGCATAACTGCCTGTCGTTTTGCAGTGCGACACATTTTAGGCTTGAAAATTCGAATTTTATCGCGCGGTGTCATCGGAAGTAAAACTAGTCGTCACGCACTTATATCTTTTCGTATCCAACGTATTATTTCATAAATTGTACGAAATCATGTTGAATAGATCGAATAAGCTAGCAGTACTTCTGACGAATTTTCATACTTCTCTCCCACTGTACTGCTCTGAAGGTCACAACTCACAATCGGGCTCGCACAACTTTACTTCTTTTTTTAATGAAACCGCCCAACTTTACTTGTTTATAAGGGTCCACTTTTTGCCCATTGCTCAAAGTCTTCTTTTTAAGAACATTGCTCAAAGTTCAATCTCGAGTAGAACAAGAAGGTTCACCTACTAAGGAATTGACTTTGGGCATAGATTCTCTATGCATGATTTTAAATGGTAGCGTAGGTAAACCTTTTTTTTAGAGTTGTCCACAACCATCTTGTACTGACTATAAAAAATTCCTTCATTACTAAATTTTAGTTTAAGGTGCAAAGTTGCTATAACAATTAGGCCAGTCTCGAGTGGAGAGTGTCATCATACGATTATCAGAAGAAATTCTTAAGAACCGTACCAAGTAGAGGGTCGTGATGATGACACTCATCTATCATCCCATGACACTCCTCTCTTCTCTCTCATGACATGTCAGCAAATTTAATGCTCATAACACTTCCATTGAGACTGGCCTTAGATAGCTATTATAAAAAGGGAGTTGCTAGTTTTCAAGCGACTGAAAGTTGGGAGATTTCAGCACCCGGATTTTGGGTTTTAGAATTTGCATTTTCTATTTTTTCAAACCTGTTAAGAGAAAATAGTTCAAACAAATGACAAAACACTTTTTTCCATATAAATATTACAAAATAATTGTAAAGTATATTTTACAATGGCACATAACCCTATAATTTTTTTCAAACCAAATCAAATCAAATCACATAAAAAATTTCAAACCCGTTAACTCGCTCCAGGCTCGCGTCCGCCGAAGCCACGTCACGCCCCTACGCCCCCTATCCGCACGCGACACGTGTCAAATGAAAGGTCCCAACCTTTCAAGCGACTTAGGCGTAGGAAAATGTTATAAAAAGAAGTAACACGTGATTGATAGTGAAGCTGCTTGCTGCAACACGATAGATCTGTTAAATAAATTGTATACACAGTGAATTTCATCAGTCCATTATCGTCTAGTCCGGTTAGGATACCTGGCTTTCACCCAGGCGACCCGGGTTCAAATCCCGGTAATGGAATATATTTTTTAGAATTTTTTTATATTGTGTTCAAACAAAATTGTGTTCAAACAAAACACCAACGCCCTGCCCTGTTCAGCGCCGCCGGCTACGTTTTGGCTCGTCGCCGCCGCCTTGCTGCTGCTCGTGAACCCCATCGTGTTGGCCTCTCTGCTTCTCTTGCGCTGCTGCTTGTGCAACCAGGAGCTCATCTTGGAGTCGTGGTGTTCCTTCTCTCCTCTGCTTTGTGTGTTTGTTGCACTAGACTACAGGGGAGTGTGTAGTAGAGAGCAGTGTGTCAAACATAAACCGGCCAGATAGTACCATGCGACAATGATAATCTAGATATCAACTGCACGCAGTTCCATTGTCTGTTTGGTTAGGATACCTGACTTTCACACACATGTTTTTTATTTTGTGTTCGACCAGAATACAAACTTATTTTTTGTCGGATTCATTGTGCAGTAATGCAATTTGGATCGGAGCTCGTCCCTAAAGAAAGAATTGTGCAGTAATGCAAATTTATTTCGGTGCTTCCGAGGAGTTAAACAAGAATTCAGAAAGATCGGTGGTGAGTGCCAGCTCACCTTTCAAATCCGGCCATCTTCTCTTCTCCGGCGAGATTAGGCTTAGGCTTAGTGGTTAATGCGTGCTGGGGTGTGTCTCCATAGTGGGGTGCGTCACATACAAGTGATCAACGGATCACTTTTCTCTTAACAATTGTCTTCAGCCTTGCGTCTTCGCTGGACAACATGCCGCGCACGAGTTCCGCCGCGCACAGCGACAATGTCTTCGGATGGAGCGCAGCGCATGGAGACTGTGTCTCCAAAGCGCGATCATGGGTAGAAGTAAGCACGACATCATGCATTCTATTATTTGTTATTTCTATCAAGAACATAGAGGTGGATAAATTATGTGTCTCCAAATCTAGCATGAAACAACAACACGGGAAAAAAGTGATGAGGAAATGGGGGAGTTTGATTATCTCAATCTCATCCTGAATCATGTTTGTAGAGCGAAATAATGAACTAGGAGATTACAACCTAGATGGTACTCTTTCTGCACGCTGTGCAAAGAAAAAAGAAATTAATGTATTCTCATAATGGCAAGAGAAAGGTTACTCACCTTTGAAAGAAACCCAACACCCCCTCAAAATTATTTTAAGATGATTCGATTTGGTCAGATCACATTGTCATACCTTGTTTTCGGAATTGAAGTAAGAAATGGGGCCCTGCTCGTCGCTCTATGCCTCCCTAAGGATTTCTTCTCCTCCTTGGAATATGAATTTTTTAAGGCTTTGATTTGTTGCTCTCCTTCAGTTGGCTGCTTTCCCAATGCTTGTCAACTTCAACACCCACTCGATCCCTTCAAGGTCTTTAGCAAGAGGAGGTCCGCCATTGATGTCAGGATCCTTGCTATTTATCATATTGCTAATGTCGTCAAGGGCTCTTTGTGAGGTTGATTTAGGGACTCTAGCCTTTGACTTCCAGGTGAACTTCGGTGCATCTGATCCTTGAAATTTTGGAAGTTCATTAGTAAAGATAGTTTTAGCACGAAGTTTACTGTGAAAGATCATGACATAAACTTTGTGCTAAAATTATCTTTACTAGTGAACTTTCAAAAGGTTAAGGAACGATGTACCCAAGCTCATTAGGAAGCAAATGCCCAAAGTCCCTTGGCCAACCGCACAAAATGAAAGCCCTTGGCGACATTGGCAATCTGATGAATGGCGAGGATCCTCGTATCAGTGACCGAACTACTCTTCCTAGACGTCACAAGGCAGTGGTCGTTGAAGCTGACAAGCATGGGAAAGCAGTTAAACTGAAGGAGAGAAAGGAATGCAAGCCTTAGTTCAGATTCTAAGAAGGGGAAGAAAGCCTCGAGGAGGCATAGAGCATCGAGGAGATCCCCAATCCAAACTCTTACTTCAATTCCAAGAATGAATTGTTATGACACGATGGTTGTTTCAAATATAACCCTTGTATGGTCCTAGAATCTAAGAAGAGAATGAATTGTTATGATATTAGACATAGAATCAGCATGAGCAACTTATGATGTACTAGTTCCATGCTACCTTTTTTTTCTATAATCATAAGTAACTCATTGGCCATATCTTGCTTTACTGGTCCTATATATTGTTCATAATCAATTTTTGTTTCTCATTACTTGAAATAAGCTTAGCTCTTTTATTTCGCGGTAGAATTAAGGTTAACTCTTGATTCTCTACAATAGTAGGGGTTGTTCACGCAGTCTGGTAAGCCTCTACTCTGCAACGTCCAAGTATTGGATCCACATGGGTTAGTCAATGCCATAGCCTAGAACCATAAAGCTATTTTGCAGAAAGTAGACGCATGCAGAAATGTGACCAGCAGTTTTCTTGTTCCTCATCACAAAATAACTTGCAAGCTGTCTCCTGCTCACCTCCGTCCTATGAATTTTATTAAACCACCAAAATAGATAAATACGCATTACCTAACAGGTCAACGACAGGTTCCCATGCATTATAGGAAAGCAGACAGTTTTTTTTCCTCGAAAAGAAAAGGAAACAAAAAGTGCATTCACAAGAATCAGACCTTCAGTTAAAAGCGCATCAGCTGAAATAAACTGTAATTCAATTTTTTCAGATGAACAAACGGTATCCAGAATTCCCTACACGTTGCAATTGTCGAGCCATCCTCTGGACTGCATTATTCGCAGCTCAAAGTTCTCAAATTGGGGAACATGGACACACTGCCAAACTATCTAACCTTCATTATAACTGAAGTTTGCAAGAAACAATCAGTAAGGTTTTACTACAGGTAAATCACAGCTGAAGTTTGCAAGAAACAATCATCAGTAAGGTTTTACTACAGGTCACAGGAATTATCAAAGGCAAATAACGCGAGGCAAAGGATAATTAACAGTTATCCTTTTGCAAGAAACAAGCTGTTGCAAGTGCTTCATTACCTGTCTTGGGGCGGCTAATGGCGGTGGCTTCAGATCGGGAGGCGACAGGCGCTACGTCGATGATGCCCAAGGAAATCCGGCCGGGCAGAGGCGACGATATATTGCAGCGCAATGACGTACGGTGCGAGCAGTGACGGCGCGTCGTCGCTGGGGCTGAGCACGGATGAAGAGCAGGTGACGCGGCCATACGGAGCCAAGTGGGCGGCGCTCCAACTCGTCGGGCTTGGGATTTTTGTTGATCAATCACTGGATTTGGCAAAAGGAAACGGAGCGCACCTGTGTTGATATAGGGAGCTCTCCCCCATCACCCGGACTCCTCGCGCCGATCCGTTCGACTCGGTCAGGCCTCGTTCGGTAGCCCAGGAAGAGAAACAAGGCTGCTTCCCTTCCTGGGCCGGATCAAGTGATCCACCTGTTTGACTATCACCTGGAAGATTACCAACTCCTCTCCTGGATTCAACCCATTCCATCCAAAACACTGTTCGGTTACACTGGAAACAAAACAGGCAGGAAATAATAGCAATCACAGGCTTTTTTGTGACAAGTGATCATATTTTAGATGAGCAAGAACTCTTTCAACAAAAAATTATCAAGCTCAAAACCAGTACACATGTAACTAAAAAACTCTCTTTCAGCAACTGATGCACCACAATTTACAGAGCAGCATAACCAACCTGCATCAATTTTTCCAGCAATCACCAATCATTTTTTGTCCACAGTGCACCATTGCACCATTGCAAGAACTGTCGCACATACAAACTAGAATATGAAATAGAGTAGTAGCTGTTGCAATCACTGTGCCTTTCAGCTCCTCACATTACATGTTCAAATCAAACAAGAACGTAAATCTAGATGAATTGACATCGCTCATGTCACAGGACCTCATCTCCAACAGTCCACCTTTCAATCTTCACACCAACATCTTCTATGTAGTGACCATGGACCTAGGAGTCATTACAAGAGTGAGAATGACTTAGCACATAATGAATTTTTTCGCATAAACAACTAGTATCCAGCAATTAACATAGGCTGTAATAGATAGAAGTATAACGACTTTGTGATCATGTTTACTTACTAGCACAGGAACATACAAAGAGAGTAGATACTGCAAGATCATTGCTGATAACAGAAGTTTTAGTAAGACAAGAGGACATAACGAAGCCTATGTTTTCGGTCTACACAGTACAAGAACATTGCTGATAACAGAATTTGAAAATGCATTACTGACAGTAGAAGCTGCAAATTGAACTACAAAGAGAGCAGATACCATGACTGCAATGCAAATGCATATACGTCTCTCTTGATGCTGATTCCTACTGATTGATTCTAGTATTTACACATTGAACAACACCTGGTTCTTGTGCAGTCAGGTTAAACATTCCAAGCAACCATTACACTTCAGTCAAGTATAAACAGAAATTGAATAGCACGTTACGTAACAACACTTTTGCACAGTTTCAGAATGTTGTGTGTTCGACTCAACTGAACAAGCTAAGAATTTCATCAGACAGCACATAAAGGGAAGCATAGTGCACATAGACTGCAGAAACTAGACAGGTGTAGATAAATAACAGGTATAGTCTGAACAAAGGCAACAAAGTGTATTGTATGTACCTTCTAAGCCATTTCTTTCCTTAGCCAAATCAGTGCAGATTCCTTGTCTTCTTTATAAGCAGAGACAAAGATCTCTCTATTTTCTGCAGTCTTGAAGACACCATACGCCTCTGCTTTCTCATTTGTTGTCACTTCCATTTTGTTGAGAATGGAAATGCAATTCCTGATTGAGCAATCTGCAGGCTGAGGAGCTTCTTTTTCCTTTGCAAGATGTTTCTCTTCCACCTCAAGCTGCTTCTTCTTAATTTCCAGGAACTCTCCCATCATACCTTCAATAATCGCGCCCCTTCTTGGCCTTTTTGCATCCTTTTCTTCCTTCTTCCTTGATCCAGGAGCAGCTCTTTTGTCTTGTGGAGGAGCATCATTCCTTCTTTCAACCACCTGCACTTGTACATCAGCATCTTGAAGCACTAATCAAGGTCACCTGCACTTGTTTTCAGAAGGATACAAGTATTTGTTAGAAGCATGGAAGTATTTTTAGGCACAAATATTTTCAGCTCAAAGCATACAAGTATTTTCAGGTAAAAGTGCTTTCAGGTAAAAGTAATAAACATATAAAAATATCTATATCATCATACATACCAAAAGGAGTTGCTACTGGCGTCCACGAAGGAGGTGGCTCGTCCTCCCCAATTCGAACTGGTGGTGGAGATATCTGCAAGGTCAAAAAAAAAAAGACTTGGTTAAACTCAATTTCAGTGATCTGTCATGTAAGTCTTGAGTGCAAACTGCAAACTAGGCCCTACAAACCGTTCAGAGTATTACCAGTTCAGTTATCTCTCTGAAAACTTCACAATAAAAATCAGCATAAGAAAGTTGTCCGCTATTGAGTGCCTAATCAGATGCTAATAATCAGTAATTGTTCATTCTTGTAATTAGTAACAAATAAGCATAAGCATGCTACCAGGACACACATCGAAACAGGGCACTCAGGCTTCTTTTCCTTCTGAACTCTGAAGACAACTCGGACACAGTGATTACTTACTACATGCACGCATAAATTTATTGTTTTAGTTACATTCCTACCAGCAAGAACAAGGCACACATGCAAACCATAGTTGTCAATAAAAAAAACAGTGTTCCACATTTTTTTCATAAGCTGAAACATAGGGGTCCTAATCAAGGTCACCAATACAATACAAAATTACCACCAACCATTCTTTTCATCTTGATGTCGGTTCGCACAAATTTCATCAAATGAATGTCAAGAAAATAGAATGGAGGTTTTATATACTAGTATGCTTGAAGACCATCATTCACTGAACACCAAAAAGCTAAATTCTGATGCCTAACAGTGGTGTAAGTACGCAACACTGCAAGATGTTGCACAGTTTTAGAAGAACAGTTGGAAATCGTCAAATCAATCTTGAAACTGTTAAAACTTGAACTTGTCAGGAAAGGACCATGGGATACAAAGCTATCTGCATAATCGAACAGAACATCTGTAACACGAAATTTGAGTTTTGTGACAAAATTAATGCCAGGGTTGTCTCCACTTTCACAAGGTATTGCATGGCAGCAAATGAATTTCATAATCTGAGGCAATCTTAATTCCTGCATCCTAATGATCTATGACACAGAGACCACAAGATCATATTGAAACCCACATGTCCCTTTCTAGTACCTGAAACAACACATAACACCCAGACCCGCTCTATTCAGTAATCCACGGGAACAGCTACGCTCACTCTCGTCGTCGATAATAACAAGAGGATCAGTAGCCTTTTGTTTGATTGATTGATCTTACTTTGCCGGACACAACATGCTACAGTTCTGCAGAATAAACAATATCTAAAGTGCAAATTGCTAGCTCAAACTAAGCTACATCATGACCAAACTTTGCTTTTTTGCTGAAACAAAGAAGCAAGGCACTGCGGTTCCCTCAGATGCAACCCTGCCATCGGAGTTTAATCCACCAACACTAGTGGACCGCTATCAATCTATACGAACCAGGCAAGGCTAAGGAAAGTGCGAAATTAGGATTGAACCCAGGATGGTCTTGCTGCTCGCGAACTCGACGGAGAAGAAGAGCAGCGGCGTGAAGAGCAAGAACCTTATCGCTGCAAGAAAGAGAGGGGGAAGGAGGAGGAAGACGAGGCTTACCGGCGAGAAGCGGGCGCGGAACGTAGAGGTTGCAGGGGAAGAGAATGTCGTCGCCGTTGTCGCCGTACTCCCGGTCGTGTCGCTGCTGCTCCCGTTCTTGAAGGTCGTGCCGCCTCGTTCCGCCGCCGTGCGCTCGCTCGATCCGACGCCTCCTCGTGCCGCCGTCGCGCGCCCGCTCGATCCGCCGCCTCCTGCCGATGCCGCGCGTCCGCTCGAGCAGCAGCCTCCAGCCGCCACCGTGCGCCGCTAGGGTTTGGCGAGGTCGAGTCGAGAAGAACGCGAGGGTCCGATCGAGGGAGAGAGAGAGAGAGTCGGGAGGATTCTATCCACTGGGTCGGAGGTCGGGATATCTTCCGGGCCTCGGAGAGAAGGAAAAAACATTCCGGTCCTGTTTTGCTGCCGGGTCGGGCCTAACCGAACGACCACTTTATTCGCGGGCTGGCTTCGCGACGGGCCGTTTGGAACCGGCAGGATTGGGCCGTTCCGGGGCTCATTCCTGGGCTACCGAACGAGCCCTCACTCGGATCGCGCGCCGTGCTCGCCCAACGCGCGTCTCACGCAACTGACTCGTACCTCACTACAACAACCTCGCGCATGCAGCACTCCTGCAACGAGACGACGCGCAGCTATCTCCACGCTCCCACGCCACAGCGTTTAGCCAGGTATCTTGGGATCGTGTGTTGGTTGAGTGGCAATTAATCTGACACGCACCACCACCAATACGAGATATTCTAGCTTTTGAATTTAACCTGGCCACTGCGTTTGGATCCTCAACAAGAACTACTCTAGCCTTGCCTAGCAAAGGAAGGCATTTAGTAGCAATAGAAAAAATAACTTTTTTTCTCGAATACACAGGAGAGCTGACATCTTTGTATTAAGAAGAAGAGAAAACCGGCCCCTTACAAAAAAGTAACTCTATATAATAATTCAAATTAAAAAATAATGCATCTTCCGACATGTCATATATTGCAGAACAGTAACCAGAAAAGGATTGAAGTTTGGAAAAAAAAAGTGTTATTATAGGATTGCAGAAATGTACACCGATTACCAAAACGCTAGCTAGCCATGTGGTAGAGAACTTATCTTTTGCGGATATGGAAAAGATGACTGGTTTTAACTAAATGGCAGAGTAAAAGTGCCCTGCAAAATGCGTTCTACCAAGATCATGACCAATGCAACAAGTGTCCTTTTCCTAATAACTCATCAAACGGTAGTATTTTGTAATGTGAAGAGTGTATTTTATGGGTCTAGAAAAATTAGTACTGCAGAATGTGTTCTGTCCAAGATCAATTTCATTTTATAAAACCTTCGGATCAAATGGTCGCGATTAGTTTGACCCCGTCGGCCATTGGTAACATTTGCCGATCGGGAACCTTAAAACTTTCGGCAACATCCCTACCGTCAGTCATCACACAATGTTTCCGAGGGTTCGTCGGGCATTTTATAAAACCTTCGGCCTTGCTTTCTTTTCTAGTAGTGTTATTGCCCCTTTACCCCCTTTTTTCTTTTATAAAGTGCACGAGTTTCAGTTCTCAGCTTCTTGAAATAATTAGCACGTGCAAGTTGCAGATGCAAATGGTCCATCATCATTACTTGCATTTATCATATGGACCATAGGTATATAAAATTGTTTGGAAGGTTGGGATGTATATAAGGCTGCTATCAAGATGTAGAGTAGCGCAATTTCAGTTGCTTAGTGTTTTAGTGCTTGGTTCCATTTATCTCCACCTCTTATCTTTCCTTTGTGTACTGAATGGGTTTCGGAGGCATTGGGAGACGATCATTCTAACCTTAGCAAGAATGATGAGGCTTTAGAAAAAATCTTAGCATGCTTATATCATCTGATTCAGCTTCACCCGTGCTTCATTGAGTTTGGCTTCAACAAGCCTTTGAAATCACCGGTGGTATGTTTGTCTCTTCACCTATAGAACCATGGTGGTCACCTGGTAATTGCAGGAGTGTCGGCGCCTCAGTTGTGAAGCCGTGAGCTCTCTAGCTGCTTGCTTCTTGTTGAACAACACCATATTTCAATGGACGAATGAACCCAGAATGTCGAAGCTCCTGGAGGAACTGTTGGATTGTATCTCGGCCACCCCTGACAACAGCTACCTCTCACCGCCGCAGTGTCTCGCAACATGATAGGACAACGTGCATCATCCAAATCCAGATCCTCTAGGAATTTTCAGTTCACTCTTGAATTTGAGCCGTTCACTCTTGAATTTGAGCCGTATATGATACATAGTAATTCAAAGCTACACTGACGCATCTCCTATTGTGTTGTTGTCGCTTTATAATTTCATAATTTATGGTCACTGGCTTAAGAACCATATTGGGTTATGAGGCTTAGAGTAGCAATAACTGAGGCAACAGAGGTTCATAGTTACATGTTTGAGCTCTCTTTCAGCCTCAAGGTTTAGGTCGAAAAGCCAACAAATTTCTTCGCATCAAGACATGGAGAATTAGGTTTTATGGACGATGACATCAAGATGAGGATGATGTCATCGTCGTGGAATAATTTTCTCTGGTCCTTTCTCCATTTTGTTGTGATTAGATCTGACCGCGACAAAGGACTAGTAAGATCAGATTTCATTCTTTCTTCTTCTTTGACAGTAGAAGAATGAATAAGGAAAACACAAGAAAGAAGATTATTCTCAATTCTACCTACAAGAATGTTGATCGTCATTCTTTGGACACATGTTCTTAATCTGTTAGTTGAGTGTTTGTATGTGCCTTTATCCATATGAATCGTCATATAGGTTTAGAGTTAAGATTTAGAACTATATATTGGGTGAATTTGGTTGTAATATCTTTGTATTTCAAAGAGCTTGTAATATGTTGTATTAAGATACATATATTAATATGAATCTTTTTTGGCTTAAAAAAACTTACCACTCAACACGTTGTAAGTTGTAATGGCTATGAGCCTATGACGCAACAACCCGCAATGGCAACGACGCCACGCGCTGGGCCTTTCGATCCGGATTGGATCCTGCCGGCCCAAGGCCCATCCCACGCGCACCTCCGCTGCACAGCGAACCGAACCACGTCACGCGAACCCGTATCAACGAACTGCTTTCTTCCTCCTCGCCGTCGCCGTCCCAATCATCTCGCACTCGGATTGGAGCGGCGGGGAGGCATCAGGCCGGAGTCGGAATCGGCTTCTTTCCTAGGTAAGAGATCCTACTTATGCCTCGATGGATTGTTTCACGGGTTCGTACGCTCTGTTATCGAAGATCTCTGATCTATCGACAAACATCAGCGAGGAATCAAATCCGAGTCTTTCTTCGTCGCAGGGGATTTCTTTTGCTGCCCGGTCGATACCGGTAATTTAATAGATCCATCCGTAGCCCAGGTTCAGTTAGATTGGCTTCTTCGGCGTGTTGCCTCCGGTTCTGTTCGATTAGGTTCGGTGGATCCAATTCTTCATCTTGCCGGGGGTGCGAGTAATTTCCAGATAGAAAGAACGATAATTGAGATTGCACGGGCAATAATCAGAAGCCGTTCGTTGTTGCAGAGGAGGATGGAATTTGGGAGGAAGCCTCTGAGCCTGGTGGAGCTCTGCCTCCGGACGGTCATCGACAACCTCCGGTACGTTGGCAGCGTCGATGGCGTTGAGATGGAGCTTCTCAAGCGCATCCTGCCGCACTGCACGCAGGAGCAGCTGACCCGTATCGAGAGCCGTACCGAGGTAGGCCATGGCGCAATACTATTGAATTTTTTTTCTCTTTTCCTTGTTGCCGGCTCTTTTCCGGAGGTTAGATATTTGATTCGAGTATCATCCTGTGGCTTGCTGGAATAGATGGATCTGACCTCCGTCACTGATCCTCTGTGGAAGCGGTTCTATCAACGGCAATTTGGTGAGGACCATACGAACCAGGTCATGTCGAGAATTAAGAAACACCCCGACAAGCGTTTCACATGGAAGGAGCTCTTCAGGGTAAGCGCACAATTCTTACTTTGCTCTTTTGTTCAGAAGTTGCACATAGTCGGTATAAACTGGGACAAAAGAGGTTTAAAGTTGAACAATACAATTTGACCTGAACTCTGGTTAAGGAAAAGAAAATTGGGTAAAGCTTGGAAGCTGGTTTTTGTATTTAGAGTTAATTGCCTTTGTCCTGCAGTACTAAGAACCTCTAATTTGTAGGTAAAAACAGAGAAGCAAAAGGAAAAAGAAGATATGATGCTCGAGAGATTCACAAAGAAGTTTCAGGCAGAGAAAGCTGGTAAGCAGATGTTCTTCTTATTGAGTCAAGACAAGACTTGTATGTGTTTGCAAAGCTCTGCACAACGTAATGTAAAGCTTGACCATAGTGATTGTGCATATAACTTGACTAACTCAACCGAGTCTGAATTTCGCTAGATAATCTTCTACTTTTTGTAGTTAGCCCACTATCTAATCTAGTGAGTTGATTTGCTGCTTTTCCCCCTCAAAAGGATACATCATAATCATATCCTGGATGATGGGAAAAACATAGCTTCAGTCCAGTTAGCTTAGATACCTTGCATTTAGAAGAGGGAGTTATCCACAATCTGCCCTGTGATACACAAGTTGCATATAGGAACTTAGTACGGTCTATTAGAATTCTAATCAATATATAGCTCAGTACTAATCTCTTTTTCCTCCTGTTTAATGCAGAGAAACAAAGCAAACAAATTAAATTGTGTACAAAGGTACCACCAAGCAGCAAAAGGAGTTTCTTTGGAGGTTATTTCCTGTCTCTTTTTCTGCTGCAACTCTATTCTTTCCGGTACATTATCTTAGAGCCATGTCTTTACAGGAGGTGGACCTAGCTACCTATCCAATTCCAACTACAAGAGCCCTATACTGAAAAAGGCAAGGATGGAGGTTGACAGGTAATTGCTACTCATAGAACTATTAACTTCTTAAAATGAAAAGAGTGATCGTTGACAATATCTGATTCTTTTCTCACAGTCGAGCAAGGTTGCAAGCTTCAATCCAAAAGAACACTCTTGCAAGGTTTGTTTGATCACTATCTCTATCCTGGTGTAATTGATCGTTTCAGAAACACCATTTCACTTATGAAAGATCTTATATTTTTTCCTAGGAAAAAACTTATAATTTGACATGTAATGGTATAGGTCATCTCAACCAATAAGGACGAGTTCCCTTAATGGAAAGCCAATGAGAACAACAACAATTCATAGACCAAATTCAACAATCACTATCACCAAACCTGCTGGTACAAGTACAGTCAGGCAAATCCAGAACAGCAAATCCAAGTTCTAGAAACTGTTTTCCCTCTGCAAGGCTTGTGTAACTCCAGAACTCATGGGGGTTTTGCAAAAGATGTTTCTCCTGTCTACAAGCTGTGTTTTACTTGTCCTGGGAAAGAATCTCTCTTTGGTATTAACATTGAAGCTGTACCTCAAGGGTGTAACCATGCGGCAAAGGAAGAAGACAGCTGTATCATAGATTCATAGCAGGATTATCAATATTTGTAACAGTCATTTTTCACATTAAAGAAAGGAAAACATGTTTTGCTGCAAGCTCTTGTATGTAGATTATGATTCATCGTTTCAATTTTGAGAGAGAGAGAGAGAGAGTCTTTTGCACCTCCAAGGATTCAAACTTCGAAATAGAATTCTAAATAGAAGCTTGGATAAAGTGACTGCAAAACTTTATGTGTAAATTATAATACGGTACAATGAATCAGGGGGTATCAAGTATAACTTCTGTCGAGTGATAAACCTATGTAAAGAATTAATGTTTAGTCTTACAATAGAGGAATAACAATGAAGGATTAGTTGTACATGAGAAAAAAATCATCTGATAAGAAAATATGGGTCAAAACTTGGTGCTGAACAATCCACTTGGTCCCTGAGCTTAGTGGGGGAGTTGAACTTGTCATGTGATACTTTAACCAGAAGATAAATGTTACATATCAATGGGTTCTTGAGGAATGGTGTGATAAAACCATCAAGATCAGAAAATTCTCGCAAATAAGTAGCACCGTTGTCACCTAGTTGTTCCAGAGAGCCTGATTGTGTGAGTGCAAATAAGCCTAGCAGATTTGCATAGACAGATATGAACACATCCTTATGGTTACCTATACCGCCAATCCAATCTGTTTGCCCCTCTTTTTCAAGATAGCCACTAGTCAGTGATGTGAGCTGCTCCAAAAATCTCTCCCTCCACTTCTGCAGGAACGATTCAGTTTTTCCTCCAGTTTCCATCTGACAATTGGACTGCAAAAGCTGCTGAATATTGGAACAGCAGATTTGAGATATTAACAGCTTCTCTTCATGGTGATTGTCGATTTCTTTGTCAAAAATCTGCCGGACTAAATCTCCACGGGAGTTCAAAGTGTTACCAGTGTCCAGGACTATACTTAACAAATAATCAATGTATTTCAGCCAGTGGCCAAACAAAGAGGTTAGATACTCAAAGCTCAATTCAATAACTCTATCAACCTGCAGTGGTGTAGAATCATCACAAAAGGTATGAGCTGAACCCTTTGCTATTACTTCCTGAACATTCTTCGCAAGTTTCTCTCTCAGATATGCATCCTCATCCTCCAGCAACTGAATACAAATAAACCATAAATAGAGTATCTTACTTGTATATATGCTGATAAATTCAAAAGCACTAGCTTCCATGCATTTCTTTTTTATATGGCCTTCATCGCACTCTGAAGGGATGTACATGTTGGAAACAAATGAAGCTACAAAGCTTGCTTCTTCAAGCAGACCCGAAGCAATCATTGCCTCAGCAGCAGCTCTTCGAGCATTCACAGTTTGTGATGGTTCACTATGATTTTTAACAAGACTGACAAAGAAGTTTGCTTTAAGCATGGCATCAGACAATCTGTTTCCTTCATCAAAGTATGCAGAGATGTCAGTGGCCTTAAGCCCATCCGCTAAAACATCATTCCTAATTGATTTAGCAAACCTTTTCATGCACAAACCCATGCAGCATAAAATTATTTCCTTGGTTTTTGCATGTGACATGGTGCTGTTCAAATGAACTAATCGGTCCCAGAAGGACAAAAATGTTATGGAATCTTCCTCCTTATTGAATGGACATTCCAAATTCCATGAAAAGATTATCTTTAGATTATAATAAAGACACTTAGGGTGTTCTTCCACAAATAAGCGTTCCATTAAAACAGGCTGCAGATTTGCTTGTGCCCATTGATGCAAAACGTTTTTGCTATCACCATGTATCATTGATTTTGTGAGTTGAAGAATCCTCTTAAGCACGGTAATCCTAACATCATATGCAGGATCTGCGAGACATGACATAATCTCCTTATGTACTTCAGGGAGGGTGATCTCCTCCCTCGACATCTCTGACATAAATGAAGTTCGTTGACCAAGTATTTGTAACTGAACATCTTCCTCGGAAGGTTCATCATTTTTCTTGGAAAAACCAACACAGCTGAAAAATGATGCAGTTGCTTGTTGCTGAAGTTCAGTCCGGGTTGGATCATGGAATGCGTACCAGGTTGTTGTAGCATTCAAGCACTGAGAACTCAACTCTAACAGCAGTGCCTGGATGACTTCAGTATGTTTACTTGCGCCTGCCCTTGCAACATCAAGCATGAGATCCAGAACTCGCAAGTAAGATGTGCTTACGACAGGGCATGGGCACAATTTGATGCTGCCAAGCCAGGAACATCTTGAGAGAACCTCAATCAGTTGACCAAGAATCTGATCTTTCTTGATATTGTCTGTCAGACATCTGAAGTTGTTATCCAAAAGAGAAGACAGTTGAAGCAAAAGGCCATGGATTGAATTGAATGAAACCGGCTTACGATACAAATTTGCATTTCCATTTCCCATGTTAGCTGAGATAGGAGGACCAGAACAATGCACACTGTGTGCCATCACTTCATCATTTCCATGAGGCAAATTATGCAGTATATCACTAACAACATGCTGCAGTCTCTCATTAGATACCAAACCAATCAATGCCCTTGATGCAAGGACACGAACTCGGTAATTGCTCTGAGTAGCACATCTCTGGATGAAAGGCAAAAGCAAAAAAGGGTCTAAGCAATCATCAGTTCCAGAGCTTATAGGTGAAGGCTTAAGTCTTGATAGAAGAATGAGAATAGGACAGAGGCTAGGGTGTATGGCTTTTGCAATGTGTGACTCCAAATTACTGGAATGTCCATCAGCTAACAGTTCTGTTGCGACTTTCAGCTCACTAATAAGGAAAGGATGAAGTGCTGGGTACCTACACAAGAAAATTAAGGATGATTTTTAATTAAACAGTTGGCTTCACCTAATTGCATGGTCCCAGTTACTCTGGTTACTTAAAATACAGATGAATCACGACAAATAAAGAAAATTATAAGATATCAACATAAGTAATAACTGACTTTAAAACAGTGCCCAACTCTTTTTTTATTGATTTACTCGTATATTATGTAAAAAAGATTGAAATGCTGAACTAGAAAATGGTAATGCATTGATACTTGCAACATAAAAAATCATATCTTTTACAAAAAAGGGTGCAACACAATATAACATTCAAATGGCAACAGAAACCCTATGTGAAACATATATCATATTATAATATTATGAACTTGCCTGTGGAAGAATTCAAGGCCAGTTAATGAGCGTCGTGCTGACTCACGTTTCTGCACATTAAGAAACCCAACCATGCGACGAACCAATGCAGTATATGCAAGGCAAGCTGCATTGCGTACTTCCCAATAGGGAGATGAAAAGGCATGTACTGCAACTATTGTTGCCTCAGCACTGAAACCAGAAGTATCAGTGGCCAAATTTGCATCATTAAAGGCAGCTCTAAGCACGTTGAACACATGCACTGTGGGAACAACACCCTCATCTCGGATTTTTGATAAATTCCCATTACCATGTACGCTAACAGCAGTTCCTGACTTTGACTCACATAGTTCTCCAAGATCATCTTTCATTACTTCAGATTTCTGATTGTTATCTTTCTGAAAATTAGCCAAGGATGTTTTAGCAAATTCTATCAACCATTCTAATGCCCTTGGAAGCAGCTTCTTTGGCGTTCCTTCTGGCTCTGCTAGGAACAGAGCAATAAAAGCAGCAGGAATTCCTGCACTCCTCCTTAGCAAATCATCCACAGTCTGCCCTTTAGCAACTGTCCTATCCATCAGTAGCTCCATCCATGATTCTGTCATTTTGCAAAGTCTGTAAATAACAAAGAAAGATCCTCAATAAATGTTGCATGCCACATAATACCCGACTTTATATTTGGTTTAGCTAAATGTTTTTTTATTCTACATATACACAAATCAAGAATCGTAAAAATCACAAGGTACAAAATTTTGAGACATTGATTCCTTCACTACAACAAGGCATTCTTAACAGCTCAAACATCTACTGTTCAGGCAAGAAGGTTTTATTCGACGATAATTGTTCTGCGCCCAAGTGGGCGCGCGCCCTGCTGATGCCATGAGCAGCTCCATCTCCCCCGAAAAAATACTCTTTTACCCATGGGGCCCCAGCAGGCCAGCAGCACGTCTCTCCCTCACTCCATCGACCGGACAGGATCACATGATTGCTCCTTTCTTTCTCTCTCTATCGGCAGCCATGGCGGACTGCCTTCCCTCTCGAGCTCTCCCTCCGAGCCACGGAAGACTGCCTGCATTGCAGCGTGGAGCTGCTCCCTCTCGCGCTCTCCCTCCCCTCCGCCTGATCCTCTCCACCTGCCTCGCGTGCTTCTACCTCCCCTCTCACCTCTTCCTCTCCACCTGTATTCTACCTCGTGTCCCGCACCTCGCCCTCCAGCTGTTTGACACCATGCCCGTTCAATCCGTCGTCATCTACAACGCCATGATACCAGGTATCATGCGGAGTGACCTCGTGGCCGACGCATTCAAGGTGTTCAATAGAATGCCTGTCCTGGATAAGGTGTCCCGGACAGCGCTCATGGACGGGTGCGTCAAGGAGAGGCGCCACGACGAGGCCATCGATTGCTTCCACACCATGTTGCTGCTTGCTGGATAGGAGGGGGAGACGGTGCTGGGGGCGACGTTTGATTTAGTTATGTACGAATTACAAACTGGGGAGCTAACGGTGAGGATGTTGAGGGCGCCAAATCCACGTTCTTTATTCAACAGTTCTGAATGAAGTTTATAGGCATCACATGAGCTCAAGGATGAAACCTACAAACAATATGGAGTGTGTTGTTTCCTGATGTTCCACAGGGATTGAGTTTTCACAAATTGGTTAATTATTCATATAAAGACATTGTGTGGAAAAAATAACTGTAGCACCAGGTTATGTGTGCATAAAGTTCCATTCTTTTGGGTAGAGACGTTCAATGACTGGCCTCTGAGTACTAAACATACCTCGAATCATTTGAGCAAAGAAGACGATTGCAAAGAGCAGTAAGCCCAGCCCTTGTCTTATCTATTGCGCCATTGTGCTTCATTTTAAGAAGAACTTGCAAAAAATGTTCACCCATTGTCTCTAACTGCTCTACATCAAGAATTTCTGCAGACGTGTTTGTCTCCTCACTATTGTCAGTCAAGCTGTTCCTAGATGAATTTGAGTGAGAACATCCAGGCAACGGAATTTTCCGAATGATAGTTCCAAAAAGTAGACTAACCTGAAATGTGAAACACCAGGGTTAAATCCTAAGAAAGATGTTTAAACACAACCTGTAAAGAACATTTCTTTGCCGCAATAATGCAAAACGAAGATAAAGCATGTAACATCTCAGGACCAATATTTCCTGGACAAAATAATGAACCATTAAAAACTACGCCCTAAAGATGAAGGAAAAAAATACAACTTTTCAGTGGCCAGAACACGTTTTATAGAACCTAGCAACAAGTTACTGCTTATAACATACTCAAACTGCAATTATAGTACATCATAAATAGTGGACTCTGCATGGCTGCTTAATTTATCAAGAAAACAGCAATAAAAAATAAAAGCTCCTGAAAAGCATACAGCTTATTTCAGGGAAAAGGGCAACCAATTCAATACCTCCTTCATAGCAAGCCAGCAACCAACCATAACAACATGTTCGGCTGGTTTGGCATTATTCTCTGGTTTTACAGTCGCTTCAATTTCTGAAGTATTAGGTTGGCCCTCAACTATATCTGAGAGGAAGGGAGCATCATCAATCACGTCATCCATATCATAAGGCATGTACCATGCATCAGATGAAACCACCCACAGTGCCAGCGAAGTAATACGCACAATGAGTTGAAGAAGCTTTTCTACCAGGCACCTCATTTCAGAAATACATGATTGTACCACTTCAGAGTTCCAATCCAGCTCATCGAATGTATAACGAATGGTAAGAAGAACTCCATGAACAAAGCTTTTCTTACATGCTTCAGAAAGATCCCTCTCACCCTCTTCAACAACAGTACAGAGCCACTGAATGAGTGATGAAATATACTGTGCAACAGGGTTTTGAATGGTAGCAACTTCAGTATCCCCATTCCGAGATGTGTAACATTCAAGGCAATCACTTTCTTTAGAAAACATAAGGATACATCCAAGCTCCAAAACATATTTCCTAAATATAAGACGGAAGGTTAATGCACCAGCATCACTTTCCCGGACACGTGGGCTTAGCACAAGTTTTTTTGCCCACCGTATAACATCATTTATAGATGGACTCAAGGAAATTCCAGGGAGTGGTGTTGGAAATTGCAGCAGAATACGAAAAGAATTTTCTCTTAGTCTGTCCCAACTATCAACAATAGATCCTACAAATGAAATTGTTGAATCTGGCAATGTTATGCTGCCATTATAAGGATAAAGATCATTCTTCCCTTCAGGGAGGCAAAGAGGCCATACATCTAGCAGTGTAAGAATAAGTTCCATTGCAATTGTTTTCCTTTCATATGGACCAGAGGGATAACAAGAATTAAACAGGAAGGAGCTCAGCCACTTCATGAATTGGAAGAGATCTTCAGCCCTCTGGATGATAGCAGCATTAGCAGTATCAACAGAATCAGGTCCTTTAACACTAGAGGTTAAAGAAGGAATCCATGAGCCCTGCTTTACCTGTCTGTCAAGTGCCGTACGTACCCTGGCAAAAAACTTTCTAAATAAACTGGTCCATCTCATTTGAAATGCAGTCGAGCTGCAACGCATATTCAATGGGACTGCTTCTTTAAGCAAGCTCAGTTCCAAGGAGGATGGAAGACTTGATGTTTTCGGATTTAGAAAGAGAGATTCAGCAGCATCGATACGGATACTTTCATCACTGTGTGTTAGTGCCAAAGCAAACCAATTAACAGGCACTGTAACATTAATCCCTCGAACAGATATAACTGCAGAACCCTTATTATCATCCTGCTGAGACTGTGACAATGTATCAGAATCCAAATTAATATCCCCTTCCACAAGAGCAAGATTTCGAGAGACCTTAAGCAAGGAAACAAGTGCAGCTATACGCTGGTCATTTTTCAGTACGACATCTACGTTGGTTTCCTTTGCTGTTGGGCCAATGGAGATGAATCCAAGCATTGCAAATATGCTGTCTGCATCAATTTCAATTAGAGCAGGTAGAGCGTAAGTATTTAAATTAGAACGTAGTTTTGAATTTCCAGATACAAGTCCCCGCATCAAAGGAGGCAAGCATAAAGCTCTAAAGGAATTGTAACCTTGCTCGACACCATCATCACTCCAACATTCATCTCTTAAAGTCTCCAGCAAGCACTTTAAAAATGTTGTAGCAGCACAACAAATATCATCATCTGTGTAGGCATAAGCTGTTTCTGAAAGAAGGCTTGGTTTCAATCTTAGAATAGATTTAGCACCCATACGTCTTGTCAAAGAAGCTAAAGGGATATATCTTCCTTTACATCGAGGACCCAAGCGAAGTAAATCATTTGCAATATTGCACAGAAACCATTTGTTGTTTTGTTCTTTGTTTTCTGATGGAATACATAATTCAATATCTAATAGAAGATCAAAGATCAAATGAACCTGTTTTACCGTTTGACTCAAAGGATCTTCCAGGTTGCTCCATATGATTCTCAGTATGCGATTGGTCACATCTTCTGTGAAAGGCTTATGATCTCCAGAGAAATCAATGATATCAGCTAAAACAGAAGTTTTTATCTGCTGCAGACATATTTGGGTCACTGTGAGAGCATGGAAATTAAAATGACTATCAATCGGGTTCTCACAGTGCTCACAAAGCTCAGGTAAGATCCCATCATATAATACAGTCCATAAGGATCCATCGGGTTGAAGCTGATGCATGTTCAGTATTGTCCTTGGAATAGATGTCAAAATCCCTCTTAACAAACAAAGTCTACTCAAAACTGAAAGATCTCTGATTGCTTCATACAGATCAAAATCAGAAAGCACATCATACCGAGACAGATCTTTTCCATCTTCATGATTAGCACAGATATTAAATAGACCTTGAGAAATAAATCGGCATATATCCCCAGGACTCATGAAGACCTGCAGTGCAGCACAGAAGCTCACCCCAGAGGCCACCAGACAATCCCTCGAAAAGGCAGAAGACTTGAGAACAGCGAGTATCGTCCTAACTGCCCTCTTGAAGACACTGGATGCCTCATCAAGGCCAGTAAACTTAGCCGGGTAGCGCTGCAGCAAGTAATACATGCAAGACATGGCCTCCTGACACTGCTCCATCACAACTGGAGATGGACGGGACCCATCACCTATGTCCCTAGTCACACCATCAAGCCCATCAATCACATCCAGTGCCATTATCTCTGCACACCTCTCCACTGCCTCATCCAAAAATCCCATCTTTGGGTACCCAATCAGAGACAAAGCTGCACGAGATACCATAAATCTCTTCTTTGCCTTGCTAGCTGAGCCACCATACTCCTCGCAGAGTGAAGCAAAGCACCCGCTGATCACTGGGAAGAATTTCTTGCACTTGGCAAGCACGGATATGAGCGTACGGTGGAGAGGGAGGGAGTTCTCAAAGAAGAGGATCTCCAGGTAAAACCTCGTGGCAGCAAGCACCGCATCGTCAGGGGTCCCAGGAGAAGAAAGGAACTGCACATATGCTGAGGCAAGGTCCTTGACCGCTACAACTTGTGAGTAAGTGGAGGTCAGGGAGATCAAACTGTTCAACTGGACGAAGAAATTGGATGAGGCGACCTCACTCGGCACAAGAGCTAGCGCCTCAAGGTAGTGCCTGGGGAACACAACTGAGGTGTAGGTGTACCGGTGCCGGTGCTGCTGTGACCGCCACTTTGCCGACATTCTTCCCTGAGTTTAGCTCCCTTCCTTCGATTCAATCTAAACTGCATTAACAATGAATAAAAAATTAATAAAACACATCAGAATCGCGTCTTAGCTAAGTGATTTGGACCAAATTAACAACAAGCGTCTAAATTTCACAAACAGAAACAGAACACAAAGCTATGCATTCAATCTCTAGCATCAACAAGTAATCAACAGGTAATCGACAAGTCAAAATAACCTGTAGACGGGCCGCGGTTCCTCCCGGCCGGTATGCGCGGCGGGTGAGAGAGAGAGAGCGTGGCGGCTAACCGGCGCACCGCCGCAAGGCTTGAGTGAGCGCACCGGGAGGTGCTGCCGTGCGAGGTGAGCTGCCCCCGCCGGCTGCTGCAGCGAAAGACGAGGAGGGTTTAGGGTTTGGTCGAGAAACTCCCTTGTCCTCTCGAGCCTAGTGTTTCGCAGCTCCGATCTGACCAAAATGCCCCTAAACTTTTCTTCGAGCGTGCGTGTCTCCATCTCTCGCGCGCTTTGAGATTCGCGCCGTCTCGAGTCCCTCGTATTCGTCCTCTCCTCGCTCGCCGGCGGACGCCTCTCGGAGATGCCGCCCGCGGCGGCGGCGCGCTGTCCCTTTATCTGGCGGACTCCGGCGGCAGCCGTGGCCGTGCTCCGCTCCGCCGCCCGTCGCTCCGGCATGCGTCGGTGTCTCAGCGCTGCTGCCGGGAGCGGGGCCCATCGGCCGCCGGCGTACGGCGGGCTGCTGCTCGACGCCGGCGGCACGCTGCTGCAGGTGGCGCGGCCGGTCGCCGAGACATACGCCTCCATCGGCCGCCGATACGGTTTGGATCACACCACCTTTGTCGCCCTTGCCTCTGCCTCTCGGACATTTCATCGAACACATGGCGTGATGGTCTTGTGGTTGTTCCCCGTTCCTAACGTTCGTCGTTTGACAGGTGTGACGAAGCCTGAGAAGAGCATCATGGAGGGGTTCAAGCGAGCTTTTGTTGCACCATGGCCAAAGACGCTCAGGTACCAGGTAACAGACAGGACGCTAATTTTTTTTTTTTTTTTTTTTGTCGAAACCAAGAAAATGATGTCAACAAAAATCAATAGCTTCTTGGCAATGTCAAGATGACATATTTCCAAGAATTTCATGTTCAGGTTTTCAATTGGAGTTGGGTTCATCAGCTGGTGATGATAAATTGATAAGTGGGTTTTGACTGTACTTGCAGGGTGATGGGCGGCCATTTTGGAGAATTGTGGTAGCAGAAGCGACTGGTTGCACTGACGATGATTATTTCGAAGAAGTGTATCAGGTAACATCATTGTGTTCTTGGTCTTGTGCGAATCCATAATTCAAGCTTTGCAGCAACAAATAGTGTTCTAGGCATTTTGCCCGGAAACAGTACCAAGGCAATAAAAATTAATTAGCTCCAAAGTACATTGTTCTTAAACTGGTATACTTGGTGGTGTCTTGTTACTTGATTCAACCAAGAGATATAATCAAGGGTTAATTTGAAATATACCATTGTAATTTTTAAGGTTTTCAAATCTGCCACTGAACTTTCATAAATCGGATAGCTGCCATTAAACTTTCACTCAGGTTGCAAATATGCCACTATCTACGTTCTGGGACGTATTAAGCCCACCTGCAAGCATCTATATTTTCGTATATCCTGTTTTACCCCTGCACTCGTCTTCTTTATCCTTCCGAGACTTGGTTCTTGTCCCAGCAGCAGCCGAACCCGGGCCTATTCTGGACCATGCCGCTCGTCTGCCCTTCCCCATCCCCTCCTTCATCGAAGCGTTCCTCATGGGGTACTGGTACCGCACCTGCTGAAGGACCAGCCTTAGTGCGGACTCGTCTCCTGGCGACGTGCTCCTGATGTGCAACACCATCAGGCTGTGGCACAAGACAAAGTCGAGCTCCAATCCGGGAGGAAAATCTCCAATCCGGCACGGAGACATCAAATCGAGCTCCAATCCGGCAAGGAGGCATCAAATCGAGCTCCAATCCAGTAGGGAGGCATCAAATCGAGCTCCAATCCGGCAAGGAGCCATCAAATCGAGCTCCCATCCAACGGGGAGGCATCAAATCGAGCTCCAGCGCAGCCTCTCCGATAAGTACAAAATCTGCCGACAGCTCCTCCTCCCCTTGGCGAACGTCACTTGTGGTGCTTGTGATGTTGGTGTGGAACACTTCACTGGGTTACAGAGCCCAGCTTAGATGTGGAAGTCAGAGGTGGAATCGAGCCACATTTTTTTTTTATAATATTGAACCACGTTGATGTGCAGTAAGCAAAACAAAGAAGATGAGCTCAGGGGTAGTATAGGACATACGAAAATACAAATGTGTGCAGGTGGGCCTAATATGTCCCAAAACGTAGAAAGTGGCAGATTTCTAACTCTAGTAAAAGTTTAATGGCACCCAACCTATTTATAAAAGTTCAGTGGCATATTTCAAAACTGTAAAGTTTATAATGGTATATATCAAATTAACCCTATAATCAATTATTTTAGAAGTGTAAATATTTCTCGATTAACTACTTAGTGGTGGAGGAAAAGTGGAAAACATTACAGGATCCATGTGCTGAATGTCCGTGTCTTACCTATACCATGTGGCTAATGAATCTAATATTTTTAGCATTATGCTCATGGAGATGCTTGGCATTTGCCTGATGGAGCAGACACAACTCTACATGAACTGAAAGAAGCTGGAGGTGACAAGCCCTTGAATCTTCCCGTGTTTTCAGTTTTTGCTATCCATTTCTCCAGTGGCTTACTACAATTCAATTTCACAGTTTCAGTTGATCCCTTATTTGTATCTATTTTATTTTTTCAAGTTGCTCACTGTAGAATGTCCCAATTTCAGTTAAGCTAGCTGTTGTGTCTAACTTTGATACACGGCTACGGAAATTACTTAAGGACCTCAATGTCTCTGATATGTAAGTACTGATGAGTTGTGCCGTCTTAAGTATTTTCTGGTCTTTGCTTCAATACTATTGTTAACATATCTTGGTCTCTGCAGGTTTGATGCCATTGTGGTATCTTCAGAGGTTGGATTTGAGAAACCTGCTCCAGAGATCTTCAAAATAGCTTTAGGTATATCTTAGAGTTTAGTTTGTGAAACAGATGTTTTCCTTTGAGCAACCACGATTCTTGATGTGCAACAGTGCTTAAGTTGTTCTTGCAGTTACGCTCACCCTTCCAGACTAGAAGCTCCAACAAGGTTTAAATCATGTGTTTCTTCAGATAAAACTAAGATTTTGTTTTCTGCTTGGCAGATCAAATTGGTGTGGAAGCAAGCAAGGCCGTACATGTAGGAGATGATGAAACAGCTGACAAGGGGGTGCTAATGCTATTGGAGTTGAGTGCTGGTATGCAGTCTTTCCCGTTTCTGTGTGAAGATATTGTGTTTCCACGACGGATCATCCATCTCTGATTGTTGCATGTCGTTCTCTCTGTTCACCATTATGTTGTAGGCTGTGGGGTGAGGACGTGAAGACATTTTCTGATATACGGGACCGGATTCTAACTACAGATCCGCAATGACCTTAGATTTGGCATGTTACATCAGGATCCCTTCTTTTTCTTTTTATCTTCTGTCACAAAATAAGCTCATGATTGTTCTGAATCCATGTGTGAGCTTGTGTCCCTCACGGGAAGTAGAGCACATATCGTATTTGCAAGCAATAATTATTCGGAAATTACCATGTATAGAGTATTGTTGAGGTCCATTCTGGTGCCAGTAACTGAAACGAAACTGATGAGACACACATTGGAAAACACACACATCTGGCTGGGGGAGGATCAGGAATCAGAAGATGATATCCTCATCCCTGTCGCCGTTGTCCAGCATGTTGGTGGCAGTGTCCATGGATACCCCTCGCTGGAGCGCGACCTCGCCGGCGACCTTCTCCTCGGCGTACCGCTTGGCGGACTCCATCTGCAGCTCAAGGTCGCGCTGCTTTAACGCCTGGATCTTCTTGAGCCTGAAGAACTCCTCCCTCTCCTGCTCGTCGAGCTCGCCCTTGATGTAGGTGATAGTGTTCTCCAGCTTGGGTAGCACCACGTTCTCCAGCGCGTTCACGCGGCGGTTGGTCACCTTGATGGCCGCGTCCAGCGTCAGGAACGACGTCTGCAGCGACGCCAGCTCCACCAGCGCCTCGACGGCGCGCATGTACGCCGCGCGGCACGCCGCCACCTGCTGCCCGCCGGCGGCGAGCCCCGCGAGCGACGTGGACGACGTCGCGGCGTCGCCGGCGAGGAAGTGCTCGAAGCGCGGGATCTTGACGCCGGCGACGTTGTCCTGCTGCGAACGCACGCGGAGGCGCGCGGCGCCGCCGACGGACTGCTGCACGACGTGGCGCAGCGGCGCGCCGGCGACGTAGAGCGCCTCGGCGAGCGAGAGCGAGGCGGCGCGCATGGTGTCGCCCATGGCCTCCTTGGTGGACACGATGCGCTTCAGGATGGCGCGGAACTGCACCGTCAGCGCGTCGGACTTCTTCTTGAGCAGCGCGTGGCCGCGGCTGGCGCCGGTGAGCCGCGCCTTCACCATGCCCAGCGTCGTCACCGTCGGCACCACGTTCAGACGCTGCCCCTGACCCGCCATGGTCACCTGAACCGACCGGATCGACTTTCTCGAAGCGGTTGTCAGCTTCTCGATCGATTATATCATTGTCGTGTTGGAGCCTACACGTGAGCATTGCATGATTGGGTCGATCCCGGCGCGGCCGCGTGGTGTCGCGATGGTTCAGGAGAAAATGAAAACGACCGCTTCACGGGACAGTACACAGGAGAGCACCATCTGTTCAGGAAGTGGGACTTAAATTTTGCTTGTGTTGCCACATCAGTTCATCACTGTGATCATCGCAACACCAAAATGAAAAGTGGATAGTGATATACGGGTCAGTTATCACATCATGAACATCACTGGCGATTAAGCAACCGGTTCAATAATCACAATACATGAGAAAGCAAAGTAACAGATTCTATGTGCAACACTGACCTAACACTTCCAGAAGTTATATACATCGCTGACCATGGACATTTGGGCAACAGCAGCATGAATTAGCATCTCGGATGTGATACAAGCTACATGATCAGGCACCATGCGCGAACCATCCAACAAACCACATAAAAAGGTCGGTCAGGTAAGGATCAGAGGGCCATCATTCTGAAGCAACAACTGGAACGGCCAACAAGATTTATCTATCATTGATATGTAAACGATATATAAAAGTTAGTAGCTACCTGGATAACGCGGCAAAAATAAATCAAACTAAAAGTGCACGGGATGCAGACCCATTTTCCTCTTGGGCAGATAAGTACATGGATCAAGGTCTGATTATATGGATAGCGTAAAATAAATTCGGATGGGACGAAACCTATGCGAGGTAGCGGTACAGCTTCCTGTCCGTCTTGTCCCTCTCCAGGAACTCACGCTCTATCAGGGACTCGATCCTCTTCTTTATCACAACAGGGTTCGGCAGGAAACGGGGCTGCAACTGCTTAGTCACCTCCGTCATTATGCTGTTGTGGTCTAGTACTCGCCTTGACTTCATGATTCTCACGATGGCGGCCTCAATCTGTGGTTTCCTGTCTTCCTCAACTCTTTGGCGTGTCTCCAGCTTTTCAGGGTCTGTCTCCTTCTGTGCCACCACAGTGCCAATCTTCACCTTGAACAACTTGCTAGTGAACTTATCATTGACACAGAAGCTGTCATCGTCAGCAATGTCCCTACTCATGGGCTCCTTCCGCAGAACCTGCTTACCCTTAACAAGAGCAAGAGACTGAAGGCATCGTTTCAGGTCCGCAGCTGGTATTGCAGTGGCCTGCTCAATCTCACGATATGTCAAGGCATCTGCTGAGTTAAACAACATAAGAACACACATCTGGTAGGTAGATACATTCAGTTCATGCTTGCTGCCATTTCCAAACGTTGCTTTAATGTCAGCAGTCCCCATGTTTGTTTGCCATGTCAGCCTCCTGCCATTGTGGGTACCAAGGTAAAAAGCCCGAAATCTCTCAGAGACTGGTAATATTTCAGGGGGAGGTTGCAGGTACTGCAAGTTTGTGTTGGCCATGACCCAGTGGTGAGTATCTGAACAGATATGGTGGGAGCATCTGCTGCATCAGAAGAGCTAGACGCGTAAAAATTCTGTGTGGTATCCTGAGATGTCTTCAAATCATTGAACATGCCCTCCAATTTTGAAGTAAACTGGTATCCACACTCTGTCTTGAGCTTCACAAGCATACTTCTTTCAGAATCATCGGAAGCAGCCTTCCCAGAAAGAAGACGCTTTGCCAAGTGCTGTTTGTAATACTTTTCAAATAGATCTTTTTCTTGCAAGTATCTAAATAGCATCATCACTTTGTCCAGGACTGTCTCAAGGTCCTCCTCATTGGCCTCTTTCACCCCTTTCCGCAGTTTGTCATCAACAAACAATGATATGAACTCAGGGGATCTGTTGTTTAAGTTGATGAAGTGCTCAAAGGAGGAATTGAGAGCATTTAAGAAGCTCTTGTCATTGGTAAACGAGACGTTAATGATGTTGTCGTACTTATCCTTCTCATTAAGAAGTCGCTGGATAAAATCAACTGGGTCCTTTAGTCTCTCTGGATCAGTTACCAAACTTTTTCCAGTTTCCTTGATGTGTGAAGCCATCACAGATCTAATTGTTGGGTGCCCCTCAGGAACATGGCCAAACAAATGGTACATCCTCGTCAGGTCTTCAAACCTATCCTCAACAAGCATATTCACAAGTCCCGAGTTCTCCATAAGAATCAGCCTCTGCATATGATTTGCTAGCATCTCTTTCACCACAACAGCAGTTATTTTCTCACTGGTTTTTGTATCCAAGTACTGTGCAACACGCTCCGATTCTTCAGTAAGCCGCCTCTCTGCCTGCTTGAGATACTCACCACAGGCACAGCACTCAATAAACTGCTGTGACTCACCACTATAGAAACTAGAAGACACTTCAAGAAATGGCCTTTCAAAATCCTCTTGATAAACAGAAGATCCCAGATCCATCAACATTTTAGTTGTGCTCCTCATCAACGACCTATTTATCACCTCACCCATCCTTTCTCTATGTATGAGTTCAAGAAGTGTGTCAAGCAACCTCCCCTGAATCATGGAAGACCGAACTATGGTATCTCTCCAAAGCTCCAATCCAAGATCAAACACAGGTGTCTTTTTATTTGTGGGAATATAAGTCCTGTCCATGTACATCAGGATGTCTCTGATCATGGTCAATGCCTTGTTATGTTCATCCCACTTTCTCTGCAACTCTTCCAAGAACAGACCACCTTGAGCAGCCTCTATTGATACACGCATTTCTTCAAGATGTTCAGTCATGTTTTCTGTGAGTTTCTCATAGAGCTTCGAACCGTGTTTGTGCAACACCATGTTATAAGCAGTCCTGACAATACAAGTAAAATATAATATTAACCATCAGAAGACTAGTGATTTTAAATCAACCAGTAAACATGAAAGGATATATTTTTTGAAGAAAAAAAATGGAAAGGGGGTAAACTGAACAGACAGCAAGTGGTCAGCCCTTATTTCTTTCATAGAACATTATAAATGTGCTTCCTGATGTTACATGTTGAATCAAGGTACACGTCAACAAGCATGAACCAGAATGCAAAACTTTTTTAAAAGGTCAGCCTGTTGCCCGTATGCTGCAGCAACAAATTTTGATCTAGCACCAGTCATATCTAGACAAAAGTTCTAAGACTCTAAAGAAATTGCTTCTTTAGAAAAAAGATAAATAAACAGGACAATTTGTATTAATATTTGCCTAATTTCTTCAGGCCTCAAGTTTGACACAAGCAACCAATGCGTGCAAACAAGTAAAAAACTAACATGGAACAAGAATACAATTATAGATATTCTTATTAGAGAGTATTATCATAATTTTGCAGAAATTTAGGAATCTATGTTGTTTTCTTACAAGTTTTTTACAATTCAAAGGCTGCAACATGCTAAAAACAAGGTCATAAAGTATGCTATTGAATGGTGAAAATGTATCAGAGATGGAAAACAAAGCCATAAAGTAAGCCTCACTGGTCTCGGGTTCTCCAAGATTCTCTCGTACACATGAGCGTCTTTATCATCTTATTATTTGCAGAATTAAGTTATTCAGTTCTTTATGGTCAAACTTTAGAAGTGAACTGGGAATTAAGTTATGCAAGGTTCTCTACCATTGCTAATTAGAGCATTCCTCTATTCTCTAATCAGTAACAAATACGTACCAGTCAGCCGAACCAAAGCGAACTGAATGAAGGCAACCCTGGCTGACCATAGTGACGGTGAGGGCAGCAGTGGTAACGGGAAATTTAGGCTGGCAAAGGTGGAATTTGCAGAAAGAAGCACCACCTATTCAGTCTACTCCAGTTTCAACTTCTTAACAGTCAACACAACGCCTAGAACAGCCAGCCGCCTAAGTGGGCAGGGCATCATAGAGTCTCTTCCCAATCAAGTGACTTCCTAGGGCCTACTATCCAACACCTTGATGCCGTGAAATCACAGGTAAAATGCAACTTATGTGTAACAATAGGAAATTTAGTAACAAACTAGAGGATTGTGACTGACCAAAAACTAATTAATGTAACTACAGATGACAATTCTCGCTGGTAAACTGATTGCCCCTAATATAAGCCCAGAAATTTTAACAACAAGTGCAACTGATTTATACCAAAAAAAAGAACTACAGTAAATACATATTAAGCAAACATGAATCAATACAAGATCCCGATTTCATTAGGACAAATTGTGCATAGGGGACAAGCACTAGAACAATACTGAAACAATCGATCAAGATTAGTCCATCCAGAAACATTATTCATAAAAACAAAATCGTGATAAATCACAAAAATTAAGGATCGACAATAAGCACCGCAACCAACCGCAGCTATTCAATTCCAATCCGCGATCACAGACGATCCTAATGAGGGGTACGGAAATCCAACGGAACAGGGGCAGCTAATTCTAGATGGAAGTCGCGCGCAATGTTAACCTGTAGAGCTCCTCGAAGGAGAGACCACTGGCGTTGTGGTTGTAGATCTCCCGGATGGCGTCGTGCAGCTTCCGCCATGACTTGTCGAAGAACTTGGGGTCGGTCTCCACGCGGTGCCGGAACGGCTCGATCCTCGTGCCGCGCTTCTTCGGGGCACCGCTCATCTTCCACCGCCGCCGTGTCTCCGGCGAGACCCCGGGTTCCGGCGAGGTGGCGGGGAACGCGGCGCGATGAGGCGGAAGATGGCTAGGGTTTCGTCGCGTGCGAGGAGGGGAAGAGATCGGAATGTTCTCGTTGGGATTTTGCAATCGGTTGGTTACCCTTTTTTAAGCTCAAAGCTCCAAAGAACTACAGGTCGAGCCTGACCTATTTTTGGAGTTTATTTGGATTCCAACTCGTTTTGTTTTCGTTTCATACTTCGCTTTACCATTACTAGTATATTGCCCGTGCTAGCGCTACGGTATATTACTACTCTATTATAAAAATTTATATGAACAAAAGCATGTTTAATATCAAATTGCAGCAGGAAACTGACAATTGATTTCTCAAAGACAATAAACCCGAACAAACTAATTCAGTTACTCAAAGACAATAAATCATCGGATTTTTATTTTGGGCACCAATGACGTGAGCGTCACGCTCGCCGAGCACAGCATGGGCAGCTCGCTGGTGCTCTACGACCTCGTAGAGCTCAAGCTCAGCATAATTTTAAGTTCATATGAAAAAGTAAAATGAGTTAAACAAAGTAAGGGGGTTTTCCGCAAAACTACGTGCAATAATAAAATGAAACTAAAACAAACTGTTGTGCAAAAGCGACGTCGTCATGACGTAATAAACAGAAATTAATTTATTTAAAATGAAAACCTGGTTGGGATTATGTTGCGACACGTGACAGCATCTAATTGGGTAGCGAAGTGGTATGTTTCAATCTAATCTAAGTCATTGCTTGGAGATCGAACGGTTGACGGTAAGGCAACTAAACAAAACAACTCACGTTGCTACCAGCGACTCAACACACGGCGACGGACGCCATGGCTAGGCTCCGAGCTCTCGGAGACACCACAGAGTGCGCTATACTCGCTCGGAGAAGCGGTTTTCCGCGCGGAGGGCGGCGGGTATGGACTCTACATACTCCTTGTGGCCATGCGGCTCCGTTTTAGACGTCAAAGAGTGCATGCTTGGCTTGGATGAAGAGAAAGGCGGGCGGCGGCGAGTTCCGTGAACAACTCGTCAATGGCGATTCTGTTTTCTCCGGGCAAAAGTATTAATGGGCGAGGAGAATGGAGAAGGCGGGGAGTTCACAAATTTATATGGCCGACCTCGGGTGCGGTTTGGCTCGAAGGGGCGCGCTCCGGGTTCGATTGCTAAGCCATGGAAGCCATGGCCACCTGCAGCGGCGGCGACGAGCGGCGCCCGAATCACGCGAGCTAAGGCAAAGATTGGCCCTCAATTGAGTGCGGATCGGCGTCTTTGCGCGGGAGAGAGGATCTACCGGTGGCGGGGCGACCAACGATGGGCGGATGTGCGATCGGCGGCGGCGCGTGGAAATAGGAGACGCCTGCGGCGGTGCTCGCCGAGCGGACTACGGTTGGATTTCTTTTTTCGATCGAATCAAAATCGAAAGGTCTCGATGGTTGGTTGGAAGGTGTGATCGTTTGCAGCCGTCGGTTGTGATACGATCAATATGGACCATTAGATGTGTAACAATCTCACTCGTGAATTTAAGAGGTGGAGATTAATATTAATATATATATATATAATAATTTGAGGGTTAATAATAATAATTGAGGGTCTTAAAAACATAGGAAGTATATACAATACATTATTTTTCAAGTGTCATCAAAACACAACAAAATATACTCACTACAATGGAAAATTTTGCTAGGTTGTGACTTCATCTTACCAACTAGACCTGCGTTAAGCGTAAACAATGAAATTGAAAATCACATCAAACCGAATTAACTATAAACTATGGTTAATCTAAAATTCTGTTTTCAGTATATTTTTCAATTTCTTATTGTTCGGTTATCGATTATCGGTGTGGTTGTCAACCAAATAATCCAGGTAACCGATCTCTTCTTAGGCTCTGTTCGTTTCCTGCCCTCTAAAATTTAGCACTGTCACATCAAAAAGAATCTTATTATTTACGAATATTTCGATCAATTTAATGACAAAACCCTTTTACTCGATTGATGTTATTTTTCGAGATGAATTTAATGAGCTTAATTAATCCATGTTTTGCTAAAGTGATGCTACGAGTAACCGTCTTCTAATCATGATTTAATTAACCTCATTAGATTCGTCTCGTAAATTAGTCTAGGGTCATGTAATTTATTTTATAATTAAACTTTATTTACTACTCCTAAATAGTAAAATTCTTTTTGATGTGACGACTCTAAAGTTTAGACGCTCGGATACGAACACACCCTTACTTCGATAGATTGGTCCATAAACACAAGAACCACGACCCACCATATCTAACGTAACCTACGTAGCTCTTTCTTTTCTAGTTGACCGAGTAGTGTACATTCAGTCCTCCACGAGTCACCATTATGTGTTTCGGTCTCGTCTCTCCCGTTGATCTTTCTTGTTCCTCTCTGGTCACTATAAAGGTAATCTACGATCGAAGTACGGTACGACGTAGTCATTTGATGGGTTGCTCACCGACAACGATAGGGCGATGTCGTGAGACTGCATTGCGGCGACATGGCAAGTGCCGACGATTGCCGGGGCAAGGAGCGGGCATAACACGAGCAAGCGACGTCGTGGCAATGTCAACGTGGCGTGAGCAACTGGTAGGGGTGTGCATCCAAGCTAATCTTTGGGGTTTTTTTGTGATTGACCAAAAATTAAGGAATTAACAAAACCAAAATATATAATTATTAATATTTTGTAAATAATTTTGGCTTCCATTTTCTCGTAAACAAAAATCATTTGATTTAGTTAACCAAACTGAAGTAGATTGATTAATCGACCCTATTTCCAATCTCAATTCGATCCAACTTAAAACTAGTAACTATAGTTTTGATGAATCATGTAACCAATAACAATAGAAAAAAAAACATAATAATGCATAGCGTTTTTTTCCCTAGAGTAACCAATAACTATAGGATAAACGTAATCTTGTTGTACATTTTTTGTTGCCAAACATCCACCAATGTCACTCATGCTCTAGGGAAAACATCTTTTTATCCACAAGTATTAAATTTAAGTACTAAAAAAAACTAGCAAACCTCTGCTCATAAAATACGATATAGAGAGATAGGTTACTCTATGTCTATATCTTATCCATCCCATCCATAATTAATATGATATCTTACCATCCTTTTTACATAACTGCATTATTATCCTTTCATATGACGACTACAGTGTGACCGGAGCTTATATTATTTTCATCGTTATCTGTCATCTCCTTACTCTTGTTGCCGGAGTTTATATGTACTGTTGTTACTTTTTTTTCATTCCTAACTATGCAAAATATCTCTCCAACCCACCCACGAATAACTCATAGTTGGCCACATCATCATTTTCTACTTTTCATGGCACTGTTGTAACATAATCATTTGACTGTATTTATAACTTAACTCTGAGAATTTCCACATCAAAACTTCAATCCATCAATATCATTCTGAATACTAAAGTAGAAGAGAGAAAAAGAAAATACCGAAGTGTTCGTTCTTATAAAAAAAGTTGACGACAAAAATATAAATGGAATGAAAAATAATTTTGCAAGTTACAATAAAAAAGAATTCATCTTAAAAAGTAGCATGTAATGTTTGTCTCAGACTCACAACTCTATTCAAGTATTAATTTCTCTTTTTTTTATCACACCTTACATGATTATCTGTTACAAACTATTTTTTTTAACCATAGTAGATGATGATGTATAGTATCTGATTATATATTTAAGAAATTTTATTCCTTTGTCTATTGCACCATCAAGTATCGATTTTGATCGTGGGAGGAGTCTAACCTGCTAGGAGCACCACTAAAATATATTCCAACAACACGTGACAAAACGCAGAACAATGTAATTACTTTGATTAGCAGTTTTGATTAGCGGGGGCACTGACAGTTCGCCACACAGCGCTACATCGACGAGTTCTTTCCCGAAGCTCCTGCTACATGGCCACGCGGCCTCCGAGTTGGTCCGGCCGCCCCAGATCTCCGGCCACCGCCGTCTGGTTTCTCCCGGCTGCTGCGCTCCTCCTAATCGTCCTCCTTCGCTGGCCGCGCATGGATTCCTCCCCTCGTAATCCTCCTAGACCTCTCTTCCCCGACTCAATTGATTCATCAGGTCTTCCCGTCAAGTCGTAAAATCTCGCCCCTTTTTTATTCTTGGGTTCCCTCAGGCGGCGGCGCCTCCGTACCGGCCAGGCGCGCGGAGCTGTATGAGAAGATGGCGCGGGACCTCGACGAGCGTGGCGCGGTGTTCCTCAAGGGCGGCGAGACGTCGCAGTCGCTCTCGCTCTCGGACCTCTTCGACATCGCCGACGGCGCCGTCGTGCCTAAGCTCACGGTGCCGGTCTTCTCCTTCCGCCTTGACATGCTACTGACATTATTGTGATGGCATCGCTGAAATGTGGCTTGATGCTGCTCACCAGGCTGCCGACCCGCCGGTGCGCGCTAATGTCCTCTACCTCAAACCAGAGTTCGCCGCTGTGATATCGTGAGTGATGAGTCTTTGCTCAAATCTGTTTCCATTCTGAGATTTGTTAGGCGCAATAAAGTAATGTTCCTTGGAAGTGAAGCTAAGACAATACTTATTGAGTATGTACGTTTTGTGCTTGCAGGAAGGCTGTGCAGGAAGTATTTCTTCCTTATTTTGATCAAGGTAAAGTTTCCTATGGTATCCCCAAAACACATGGTTATACAAAATTCATTCAGTGCTTTCGTGAACTTTATGCTGTTTTCTCCAGCTGGTATATTCTTGAATATTTCTTACTGCTGCCTAATAGAATGATCAGTCAAATTGCCTAGTGTTCCAGAATGATCTTTTTACATTTTTCCCTACTACATAAAGCTTCAAACTTATTGAGGAATGTAATGTTGATTACTTTTTTCCTTCTTTTGCCAGCAATATGGTTTCAAAACACGAGCATGTACCACTTCAGTATGTTTCATGCGTCCCATCACTTGGAGCCCATCATAGCAACAGAGAGTGAGGTGAATGTGCCCTCTGATAATGATTTCTTTGGCCATGAGTAAACTTTTTTCTGACTTGCCTATATATGCCCTTGAGATTGAAGCTGAAGTGGAGGCAGTGAAAAGAGTTACAGAGACTGCTTGCCCACTTAGAATTGCATTGGATCGAGTCGTTTTGACATCAACTGGTGTGCTTCTTGGCTTGTGGCAGGTTTGGATCTTTATAGTAACCTGTTTTGTCTGCAAATTGAAACCTTGGACATCTCTGTTTTGTTCATTGGTGTCAAATTCTGGTAGTCTTTGCTTTGCATATCATTCACTCTGGCATGTTCAGACTGGATTATGCTCTACTCTTTTTTTGACTATTTAGGTTGAATCTGGAACTGATCCTGCTGAAATCCGTTCAAGATTGAAAGAAGCTCTCCCACGAGCACCTCAAAAGCAACTGGTACGAGCAACTTGCCTTATTTTGATTTATATATTATCCAAATCTCCATCTCCATTCTCTCAAGGGATAGATTATCTTGGTGGAGTGGATACCATTTTCTTTTTAAATTTATTTCAGTAACCTTAAGTTTGGAGTTCAGGATTTAATCTAGTGGTATAATACAGAAATATTGGTTACTGTGAGATAGTAATATTTTATTTGTACAATTTTAGTATGCTGGCCAGCTAACTTTTTTTATTTGTTGCAGTATGACCCTGTTCTGCTTCACACCTCCTTTGCACGAATTCTCGGACATCCTAAGCTCAAAAAAGAGGTAGCCTATTTTGAACCAAACCTTATTTCCTCTATTTGATTCCATTTTGAGTACCAACAGAAATTGTCTGCATTGAAATTGTTGAACTGATAGATTCCCAAATTCAGCCCTGTAATAATCGTGATGACTGAGGAATGAGGTTCTGTCGGTTGGTTTGTAAAACACATTTTCGACATTTTATTTCTATTCTGGATGCATGAACTACTATACTGTCTTCAGCTAACAATATTAGGCACCGTATTAACCGCTTAGCAGTTATACAAAGCTGATAAGGCACTCATAGTTTCACCTACTGAATTGCAACACTGACCTACATTTGACCTGACTGAGAGTCAAACAACATCATTTACACGGTTCTGTAAAAAAAGAAGAAGAAAACTTCATTGCATTTGTTACTGCTAAGTCTTTGTAAGTGTCTTTGGCATATTCTTTAATTTTGTTAATCTTATGTGGCATTATATTTGCTGTGTCCTCTTGCAGCAAAGTGCATCATCCTTTGATCATCTCAAGTTTTTCCATGAGCTGGTTGCTCAAGTTAATGGGAAGATTCATGGCTTCCAGGTAGACTTCTTGTTCCACTTATTCAGCTATTCCTGTCGATGTAACACTTCATTGCAAAATCACCTTGAAATGTAAATGTAGCTGAATCGGTTGCCTCTCACGTTATTTCAGGCAACAGTTTCAGAGCTATGGTATGTCGAAGAGTATGATGTTCTTGCACTAGCACTGAATGGAAAGATGAAAGTACGGAGGCTCCACCTTAGCTGCAAAGGTAGCCATGACAGTATAAGATCATAAAGGGAAGGCCATGGGATTGGAAAATTATTAGGATAGTGACACTGGAGCATTATACAGTGCACCGAAAGACTACATAACTGGCCATCATACACGACTTGCAAAAAACATCAAACACTTTCACCTGTCATGAAGCTTATTATTCTTTTAGAGACTGAGTTCCAAGGTGTTGACGATACATATAAGTGTATGTTGATGTAAAAATGGGGTGCATTCTTTTGGTTGTATACAACGCACTGTTAATTTTCAGTAGAGTTTGACAGTTATATAGTTGCAGAGATGTGTTATTTTTCACTTGTAATTTATCATTGTTTCCGTTGCAGACTAACTAAACTACAAACTGCTCTCATAACATTAGCTAAAATCCAATGATTATAACTGGATATGCTCCCCAAAATATGAACCTCTAGGACAACTTGAGATATCTTGTGTGAATCATACATCGCATTCCAGAGTTCTCCAATAGAGAACAACATGTTGCTCTGATGGTATTGGATGAAAATAATAACTGCAAGTTAGCGACGAACTGTAAGATAAGTTGATAAGTGAATATTGCGTACAGCAATGAAAATGGGAATCGGTTGTCTGACTATGCTGCTATCTATTGAACAATCTCCATAAATCACAACCTCTGATTCACGGACCAGCTTTGTTATTAATTATATGTTAATTATATGACGAGCCTTCTTCCAAGTTCCAAATCATCATCCACGGTAGTTATTCATACTAAAGTTGTAGCAGCACGATTCTTCGTTAAGAAAGGAAGAAATAAACTTACTCATCCAACACAACTTTAGCTTAAAAGCCAATAATTCTATCTGGATCAGTACTATTTGGCTTCCATTACTGAAGATATGAAAGTTCCACATTCAAAAGTACAAATATCCATCACAAGTAAACACCTACGGAGAGCAACATGTACTCAAGTGTCATCGATCATAGACCATGAATCCATGATGGCAATGGTGCGGAGAAATTCACAACTGAGGATGGAGTTAAAGCAACCATCCAACTTGCCATGACATTTTAACTACAGCAAGTGACATCTGATGTTAGTAAGGCATATATTCCGAATCTAGGTTACAACAAACCACATGGCATACATCTGTTGGCAGCAAATACCGGCTTGACAACAAGAAACAAAAAGATAATTAAGGTGAAAGAAAAACCAGAAAGCAATCACCGAAAGAAGGAAATGATATGAAAAACAAATTTACATGTTACTATCCTAGTATTTATCGTCCGGCAAGCTTCATAGCCTCTGACGGACCTTCTAGCTTGGTTACCTCTGACGAGCCTTCTAATTTTGTCAAACCATCTTCACAGTAGTTTGAAATATCAAAGTTGGTAACAGCATGTACACCACGAAGCTCAATTGCTGCAATGTCATAAGCTTCTGCTGCTTCTTCTTCAGTTTCTGCAAACCACAAAACAATATTAATATCAATAGGCAACAGATAAATGCCCAAAAGAAAAAAAAGGGAAAACGTAAGTCCCAGATGATCAGTGTGACTAATAACCAAACATAACTCACCAAATGTCCCAAGGTAAATGTCTTTGGTGTCTCTACTCTCCCCAATCCTACCAATTCGTGCTTGCCATTTACCATCTTTTCTCCTGCAGTCAAAAGTCATTAAAGCAAGTTGCAAAAACGTGGTAGCTACATCAGAGTTCCTAAATCGAAGTATATGAGTATATCATGGAAAGCAGAGAGCAAACCCAATGATTATTAACTCATTTTTAGCAAAGCAGAGAGCAGTACCTCGTTACACCTCTATATGATGAAGTGCCTCTTGAGAAACAACTGCTTTGCCTATAATTATAAATACATAACGGTTAATAAAATAACAGTATATAGGTGTCACATAAAAATGTTTCAATTTTATCTCTGACCGCCTTATGTAGGCCACAAATTCATCTTGAGACATGGTCTTCATAATCTCCATTTCTTTCTGGTAATCAGAAACCTTTTGGAAACCAAGGAAATTAAAACCATCTATTAATTCTGGAACAAAACACACTAGCTCCCATTCCTAAGAATTCAAGAAAGCACTAAACAACATGCAATTCTTACATTGAAGTTCAGTTTGGTGTTTGGACCTATTCCCCAATATTTAAGGGCTGCAAGATCATGTGCCTTTGCAGCCTGTTCTTCAGTAACATAGCTGCCTGGAATATGCCACAAAAGAAGTTAAGCATGTGTTTTTCTTATGTTCCACATGAGCTCCTTCCGTGAATGACACCACTTACCTAAGTACACTGCAGAGGAGAATAGCAGCCAGATGCAGAAATCAGATTCCGTGCAGAACAATTAGTTGAGATCAGTTCAAAGGTATCAGGAAAGGGGATGATGCCATATAATACATACAATGGGTAGAATCTGTGCATCTATAAACACTAGATTCATCTTGTTAAGTGACTGTTTTGCAGCTTACTACCGTAATTCAGATTTATGCAAGTTTAATATGATTGTATAAGCAGCTACCTTACTAAGAACAACAGTATTTAATGTTTTGGCCACAAGCAGCTGGTTTTTTTATGCAACGAATCGAATTGAGATGCTTGGTGATGCACGCGTACCATGCTTGCCCTTGCGCTTGCGGCCCTCGACCTGGCTGGTGTTGTCCCAGAGGTGCGCCTCGTACTTGCCGCTCCACTTCAACCTGTCACAGAGCAGCAGCGAGCACCCAAATCAAACCAAAGCAGAGCTAGGGACGGAAGGTCAATTCCAACGGAGCAGCCGCCCGCCGCCGATACGCACCTCGTGACGCCGTGGAACCGCGACGACCGCGGCGCGGAGTACTTGCGCATGGCCTCCGCCACCAGCTTCCCGCCTGCTCTGCCGGCGCCGGCGGCCGGCTTCTTCTGCTCGCCGCCGGCAACGACAGCGAGCTGCTCGTCGAGCGCTGCGATCTCCCCGCCCGCACCAGCCGGGGCGGCGGCGTCTCCGGCGCCGGCGGGCGGGTCGGGGGCGTCGCCGTGCCGCTCCTCCGGCGCCGGCGGAGGAGGGGAGTGGCGGTGGGGCCGGGTGAGCCGGGTTGGACGGTGGCCATCGCCGCGGGCTGGGTTTCGCGAATCTTCAAGTGCGGATAGCACGAAGGAACCCTAGCAGAGAGCAGGGGAGGAGGAGAGGCAGAGGCCGGGTCGGGTCGGGACAGGACAGCGGCGGCGACCTGAGCTGCAGCTCCTCAGCACACCACGCCAAATCACTCTTGCTGCAACACAGACTGATGCTCCGTCATGGCCCGCTCCTGCGACTTGGCCTGGCCCAGCTAGTTAAGGCTTACGATTTCGGCCCACTATTAGACTCGTCTTGGTAGTCCAAATTCCAAAAACCGCGGGCAGAAACGGTCGAATTCTTACCAAACGCAAACAGTGTTACGAGATCGTTTCGAACAGAGGTGCAGTACTTTTTGAGCCGAGATGAACAAATGAAGGCTTGCGTGAGCCCTCGGCGTGATGAGTTCTTAAAATCTGATATAAGTACACATAAGAAGAAATTATAAAGTGTAACGGGAAACCGACAAAAGTCCTTGATTTTCAAAAATGCGCAACATGAAATTACTTGGGTAGATGATGTTCCGTCATAATTGCGCAGATAATCGCTTTGTGAGATTTGATTGTCATTACTTGTGATGCGGGAGCCTACATATGTATAGCTATTTATCACCAAAATATGGCAGATGAGGATGGTTGTATGGGATAAGAGGTTTTTCTGTGGTAATATGCCAAATAAGGGTTCACTAGCATTGATTTTTATTATGCGAAAGTGATGTCTAGTGCACAAATACAACATGGTTTATCCTAATATGCCAGATAAGAGATCATTAGTTTGCTTCGCTTTCCAGTAGATATAGGACTTCCGCTGATATGCCGGATAATAGTTGTTAGTTTGCTTCGCTTTCCAGTAGATGTAGAACTTCCCGTTAGATATGCCAAATAAGAGGTCGTTAGTTTGCTTCACTTTCCAGTAGATGTAGGACTTTCTGTTCGATATGCCGGATAAGAGTTTGTTAGTTTGCTTCGCCTTCCAGTAGATGTAGGACTTCCCACTTGGATATGCCGGATAAGAGCTCGTGGTGATTGATTTTAATACGCAAAAGTTAAGGTCACTATAGGGATATTATTTATCCTTTATTAGTTTATCTACTAGATAAGAGCTTGTTAGCATTGATTTTGGGTACGCACATATGGAGACCGTTATATATGGATGTATGATTTTTCACATTGATTTGCCGGATAAGAGGTCGTTGTAACTTATTTTAATACGCAAAAGACAAGGTCATTGTATGGATATTATTTATCCTTATCTACTAGATAAGAGCTTGTTAGCATTGATTTTTAGTACGCACATATGGAGACCGTTATATATGGATATAGGATTTTTTTGCAGTGATTTGCCAGATAAGAGCTCGTTGTAATTGATTTTTAATATGCAAAAGTTAAGATCATTGTATGGGTACTAGTTTTTCTTTATCTACTGGATAAGAGCTTGTTAACATTAATTTTCAGTACGCACATGTGAAGACCATTATATATGGATACATGATTTTTTGCAGTGATTTGCAAGCTAACAGCTTGTTAGTGCTGATTTTTAATACACAAAATTGAAAGGCCACCCATATAGATAGAGGACTTTTCGTTGTAATACTCCCGTTAAGAGGTTCACAATGATTTGCTAGATAATAGTTTGTTAGTATTGATTTTTAATACACAAAAGTGAAGGCAACCACAAAAGTACATGATTTTCCGTCGAAATTTTTCCCATGAAAATGTCATTAGAATTGATTTTCATCACACACAAGTGAATATGGTTATATAGATATGGGATTTTCTGTTCTAATATAGATGCCAGATAATGGTCACTAAGTTGGTTTCCATACCAACCGCAAGAGAACCATTACATTTTCTTATACAATGGAAAAAGGTTCAATGCTTTTGCATACTAGATGCATACATCATGAGACAACACATGAGAAGCAATACATGGATGTAAGAGGATTACCATTGTGTTTGAATGACACCGCCAGAAGTGCAACATAGACACAGTTGTAGATTATTGTAAAAGAGCACTTGTTTTTTGGTAGGTCAAACATATATAGCACATATTCTTTTCCAGCAACCATGACACGGGGCGGATATATGGATGAGCTTCATTTTTAAGCTATGGGTTGAATATTTCCAAATAACAATCGAAACATTGAAACGACAAACGAGGTTAACTGAAATAAACCTGAGGCAATATGAACAAATTATTCTTATTTGAGTATTTTTCATTCGCAACTAAAGTTGGATCTCCCACGATCGAGCTACATCGACTCATCAACCGGATTACATCATCTTCTGAAATGAAAAGAAACAAAGCTAGTTATAAGTTTGATCGATCTCCCTCGCACAGTACAACCTCTCAAGTCAACCAAAGGCTATCTCGGACACAGCTTAAGATGAAGAAACACAGTGAATCTACGACGACCTTCCCTGTCGATTACAACACTGCAATCTATGAGTATCAGTAGCAGCAGACGGGGCAGCGGACGAGCCCGTTCTCGTTGCAGTCCGGGCACAGCTGGAAGCCCCCGGCGAAGCGGCACCCCTCGCCGCCGACGAACAGCTTGCAGCTCCCGCGGCACGCCTCGCACACCGCGAACCGCGCGTCGCCGCACGCCGCGCACGCCGCGCCGCCGGCCTCGCACCCGGCCAGCGCGCGCGCGAGCTCACCGGCCTCGTGCAGCGCGCGCAGCTCCTCCGCGCCGCCCATGTCGCTGAGCTGGCGCCCGCCGCCGCCGTGGGCGCGGACGAGGAACACGCGCGGCAGCGCGAGGGGCCCGCCTGGGGGAGTGGAAGTGGCCGCCGCCGGCGCCGCCGCCGCCGCCGAGGAGGCGGAGCAGGTCGCGCAGCTCGGCCTTGAAGCCGGCGTGCATGGACACGTCGCGCTCGTCGACGCGCACGCCGTAGCAGCGCAGGATGGCGCGCACCGCGCGGCCGTCCTCGAACGTGCGGCGCACGCCGCGGAGGCTCGTGAAGTAGACCACCACCCTGCTGTTGCTACTCCTCGCCGTTGACGAGTCAACATCCTCGTCGCCGTAGGGGCCGGACCTGTCCTCCTCCTTCTTCTTCTTCTCCATCTGCTGCTGGAGCTCGTCCACGCGCGCGCGGACGGTGCCGGTGGCGACGACGACCTCGGGGATGTCGCGCGCCGGCGGCGGCTCGACCGGGCTAACGACGTCGACGTCGACGCAGGTCGGCTCCACCGCCGCCGCCGCCGGCACGGGGCGATTGTGCTCCGGGTAGAGGAGCGACGGGTGAGACGACGGCAGCGGGTAGTCCTCCACGATCTGCCGGAGGCCGGGCAAGACCGCGGAGGCAAGGTCGGGCGCCGGCCACGGCGAAGTCGCGGGTGCGGAGTTCTCGCCGCCGGGAAGCGCTTGCTCAGCCACGGCAGGGCCACTGGCGGCGCGCCCCTTCACCGCGTTCCCGGCGGACGACAGCTTGACGAAGGCGTGCAGCACGCCGTCGGTGCGGCGGCGGCACATGCCGAGGGAGCTCAGCGCCGCCGGCAGGGAGCGCGAGCGCAGCTCCTGCGTCCGCCGCTCCGCCGGAGCGTATCCGACCGCCTCCCTCGAGCTGGAGCACCCCATTGCCGGACGCGAAGTCGACGCACGGGCCCACGTCCGCACGTGTGGCTAACCAGCACGTGTGCTCTCTATTACTCTATAGTTTCATGGGAAAATGGGGGAGGTTAAATATACCCAAATCGGAGGACCGGGGGGGTGAAAGGAAAACATATGAGTTGGATTATGAGAAGGATCATTAAACCAGTATTTAATTAGTGGGTTCTCTGGGAAACTTATAAACTCGGTTGGGGCGGAGAGAAACGCCACAGCTCAAAAAGCATTCAAACGTCCAGCGCCGATGACATTATTCTGGTTACAAACTGGCTTGAAATGATCTGTAAAACCGATTCACGTGGACGCGCATTGCGAACGTGGCTGTCATCCACCTCAGCGCCTAAGTAAATCGTTTTAAAGCACCAGCATCTCGTTGGATCTATACTGCTGAGAAAAATCATTGGGATTTATTATGCTGATATATGGCATTATAGGAAGGACAAAGAACAATAAACACTAGTTTTTCAAATGACACCATTGCTTGGTTGTATAATAAATCTCTAAACTTAATTCATCATTATTGAGCTTTACAAACCAGCACGGTACATCAATCGTGCAATGTATCTACAAAGAAAAAAAGAAAGGTCCTAGTTATACTATTTGGGGGTCAGTATGTCGCATGACAACCTCCTGCCGACCAAGATTGTGCCACGATATTTATAAAATACCTATATTTGCAGAGCATGTATGAAATTAAAACACTGTAGTACCGATAAAAATCAAACTCGTGAGTAAAGAACTATCACCAAGTCCTATGTTGCTGGAAAAAAGGAACTATTTTGTGAGATGGCAATATTAGTAAACAGTAATATGTCAAACATTTTTGCAATAATTGAAAGAATTTCAGGCAACCAAAAAGATATAGAAAAATGTGAATTTTCTTACAGGAGTTCAAGAACTATCTGGCTTGTGCAACATAAATAAATATGATTGCAACAAAGTTAAAATTTGATACTGCAGCACAAACAAAATTACGAGGATGAATTATTCAAATAAAACCCATATCTAAAAATAAAGAGGATTGGACTTGGATTTATCAGTACGAGAAATAGTCCAATAGAGAAGATTGTAATATTAACACCCAGAATACTAGGTCTAGAAACACGAAAAGTTTTGCAACATTTAAATAACATGTAGAATACCTTACCTTGGATGAGCCACTCCTACAAATCAAACAATGACTAATCGAGTGCAAGATATCTTGGAAGATCAAGTGGACATTAATGTTGGTGAGACCCAAAGTCAGCGCCATTCTACCAATTGTGCTCTAGAGCCATTCCTACAAATCAAACAATGACTAATCGAGTGCAAGATATCTTGGAAGATCAAGTGAACATTAGCGTTGGTGAGACCCAAAGTCAGCGTCATTCTACCAATGGGGTGCGTGTGTGTGTGGGGCGGGGGGGGGGGAGAGAGAGAGAGAGAGAGAGAGAGAGATGTTTTGGAGGATAAATACAGGGGATTAGAAAGGAAAGTATTTGTTAGGAGAGAGTTAGGTTCACATTTTTTCTACAAGAACATAGTGTATGTTATACTCTCTCCAGTGATTCACTTTGTCTATTACTATTATGCATGTATATGCAATTTGTTTTTTTTAATGTAAACAGGGGAAGAGAATTCTTTTCCCACCTGATATTCCATTTTCTATTAAATGGGTAGCCCCAAATGGCTCAGATACAATTTACAACAGCCAGCTCAAAACACAATAAACTCAAACAAGAGGAGGCAACAGACACCAGGTGAAGGAAGAAAACAGAGGACATCGTGAACATTAACACTCTAACTCCTAGCAGCCTAGCCCTAATTTGAAGACAAGTTGACGAAGATCACTAGTCGTCGACAAGACGCCACCGCCGGACAACATGTTTGTCGTCACCACAGTAACCATTGCACCGTCGTGATTGCGCCGCTCTGTTGTCACCCTCCACTGTCCAGCAGAGGAGGAATCCTTGAAGGATGAGAGAGCCGCCCAACAAGATGGGGACTAATGGTGAGGGAGACGCTCCAACCACTGTCATCTGGACAGCACTGACCTCCCTTGAAGCTGATAGAAACACTTTGAGAACATCCGGTCTCCATGAGCCACCATATCCTACGCCCTTTGCGGGGAGGAACCCACAAAGGAGTGAGGACTAGCAAGCGTGAACGCCCATGGCATATGATTTGGTGGCCCATCAACAAGGTGTTCGACGACAAAACAGAGGCGTTGGAAGCAACCGTCTGCCAAACCATAGTGAAAGACGACAAAAGGCTCAACTACAGGTCAAGTTGCTAGGTGAGAAGGAGAGAGACGCACAAAGAAAACACAGAGCGTCGAAAGTTTGATGACGACGAGCCCTAGAGAATGGCAATAAACTCGAGTGTTGGACATCCGAAGGTGTAGCACCTCCCCTCACTTCGCGTGCAGCACTTTCGTTGGACATTACTCTCGAAATTTTGGCTTGCTTATCACAAACCACGCTCAGTCCCCCCAACAGGAGGCAGTTAGCGGTACAACCACCACGATCGCTGAATCCGCCATGCCACACATAGGAGGGAGTAGAGTCCCCCGGCACGACCAATGTGTCGGAGGTGGCCATTGTTCAGCCTGGTACGGACAGCACCCTACCACTCGAAATTGACCACCTGAGAGATCCTCACCATGCATTGCCGCTGACCGAGCTTGTCTCGCCGTGGAGCTCGACTACCCGAGGTGGGGCATCCTGCCAACTGGCGAGGCTCACCATTACCACGACGTCGCTAACTGCCATCGCGACTATAGCCCAGAGCCGCCGTCGCGACACGCACGCGGCCGAGGTAGTGGCAGCCCTATTCGTCGATCCACGCCGCCATGCCTCAGTGCCGCAGTCCTGTGCAAACCGATCAAATCCAGTGAGGAGGACCCTCGATCTGGCCGGCAGGACTGTGGCCGTAGCTCGTGGAGGCGCCGACGAGGTTGAAGTTTGAGGGACGAAGGGGGAAGCCGGCACCATGTCGCCGCCGCTCGGGTACGCAGAGACGCCGGCTTGGACGCCTGCGCGGGGCCGCCCTCCATGTGGATCCGGGCACACCTGCACCGGATCCGGTGAAGGGAGGCTTGCCGGAGTGGAGGCGGGTCAGGTCGGACTGGGAGCGCGCCGTGCACGGTGGAGAGAAACCCTGCCGCCGCCGTTCTCGCGATCGTGCGCGGCTTGTTGGCCGGCGACCAGCTCTGGCGGCGGCATGGCGCGCGGTGGGGCGGGAGGGGGCTGGAGGTCGCCGGCGGCGGCTAGAGTTCAGCCTGCCGCCTCCCTGGGAGAGAGGCTCGGGCTTCCCCTCGCAATTTGTACTTTTTTTTCTCTTCATGAATACTCTGAGTATAAAGCTCAAATTTTGAATGGTAGTAGTTGGAAAATTGATCTATATTAATGTATGTTTACGCTGTTATTTTCATTGTTTAATTGCATATGATATTTTCTTAATAATAGAAAAATGTATGCAAAATATTATTGATAAAACATTTCGTTGTATTATGTGAACATTTTTGGGATTATATATCTGGCCACAAAATTGTGCACCATCGTTCTCATTATGAATATGTGGTAGTGAAACACGAGATGCAAAGTTATAATGCATACTAATATCTTGCAAGGAGATGAAGATAGTTCAAGTTGAGTTCTGGGAACCTTTTTATTTTTGAGTCGGAGTTCTGGGAACGATGGAAGGCTGGAAGCTCACGCAAGAGATAATAATAGTCATTAGCTAGCGGGTGCATGTTCCCAATTTGTTCCTAATAATTTTTTAGATCGAAACGAGGAATATTATCCCAATGCACCACTTTTCACAAATTGTTGAAGAATTGTGCCAAATTCACTTTCACTAGTATGGTTTTATCCAATGATTTGCTTTTAACATAAATGGTCACGCCGAAATCAGAATTAGTGAAAATAGCATATTTTTAACAATACTCGTTGAAAGCATGAAACAAAACATGACCTTTGCAGCTTGAAAATCAGATAAACTTTTCTTCAGGCACCTTCCTGATCATTCACACTTTGAGGCTCAGTAAACAATTTCTTGAAGCACATCATTACATCACAAAATAAGGTTGCCAGCTCAAAACCCATAAAATATAGAACGTCTAATACCATTTCACAACATAATATTATTCCCCTAGATCATATAAATCACCCAGAGTACTGAATCTGATCCCAAAAATACTGAAAAATCGTACCCGAATCAATAGTCATGGGTTCCAATAGAAGTCTGTAATTGACACGACCTAAGTTAAGCTCTCATCCCATTATTTCCTGCGAATCAGGTTCATGCCAGTCAAGTTTACCCACGAGGGGGTAGAACATCCTCAGAAATCAGAATCAGGTTCATTCGAATCCTTCAAAAAATAAATAATGCCAGGCAACGAGATTGTCTATGTAGCCAAGTTTTTGAGAGATACTGATGGCCTTCTAGCAGATCTCGGTCTCGAACTTGAGGCAGATCCCCATGCTGAAGAGCTCCTGGTACAGTAGCTTGGCACCGTAAGGCACGTTGATCCGGACGATGTTCTCAGCGGACCGGCAGAAGAGGCAGTAGGGGCCGTGCAGCTTCTTCCCACGTTCCATTTTCCTCTCGATCACGTTCGCCACCCGCTCACACGACTGGCAAATGTGCATCTTAGAGAAGTCACTGAGCATGAACAGCCGCTCGTGAAGGTTGGCAGCAGCACCATGGGCGAGCATGCAGTCACGCTCCATCTCCCCAAACTTGACACCACCGAACCGCTTCTTGTCCTCCACTGGCTGCCGTGTGAGCGGGTGCACCGGTCCTGTGTTCCGGAACTTCACCTTGTCCTCAGCCATGTGGGTAAGGCGCTGGTAGAAGGTTGGACCCATGAAGACGAGGGTCCGCATACGCTCACCAGTCTGGCCATTCAGAACGCTCTCACCACCCCACCTTGAGAATCCGGCCCTGAAACGAGGCAGGGAAGCAGAAAGCATGAAAAAATCTGCATGACAGTCTTGAAATGCTGCCAAAAAAAACCCACAAAAGATCCTTTACATGGAGATGCCATACAGGCAATATGTTATGGGTACACTGTCAAACCACATGCTCGCGGACATAAATCATAAATTTGCTAAAAACAATCCATCAATTAAGAACTTACCTGTGCAATTGTTCGGTGATTACATCGAGGGATGGAGTGGTGAATGGTGTGGCGTATCTGGATGCCCCACCAAGGGCAATTCCCTTTCCCAGAGCAGCTTCAAGCAACTGACCAGGAGTTTGACGAGTTGGGAAGCCATGTGGATTTATCACGATGTCTGGAACTATCCCTTGGCGAGTAAATGGGAAGTTCTCCTGAGAATCCAAAAGGCCAATCACTCCTTTCTGTCCATGCATGCTGGCAAACTTGTCCCCAACGCATGGTCGGCGGGACTGCAAGAATTGTTAATTTAATTACTACAAAAGAAATATACAACAAACTTTATGGCGCATGATGCATGCTAATGGCATGAGCATGGCATTAATGGTACAGATAAAAATTAAGAAAAAATAACACTACTACTGGGGCTGATGTAATCTCGGATCACTTAATAATCAGAAGAATTGGTAGTGCTCTATCACATCCTAAAACCATGATGGAGGATGGGCAAACTCCCAGTATATACAATTCCATTCACAATGAACAACAATACAATGCCAGGAAAGAGCAATAGGCAAAACATAAGTTTGCTGATTGTTTTAAAGGCAAAACACTGTGCATAAATTAACACTTTTGATCGATGGTCCTAACATAAAAATTATGCCATAGAGTGCTTAAATTAACAGTGAGAGGCAACATGGATCAATAAAATTTTAAAAAGCGCCTTACTGTAGTGCATAAAGTAAACATACAACAATATATTAGCTTTCTGTTGATGCCTAACATTGGCGGACACAAGGCTTCAGGAGCCTGGGTGCCTGCTTGGGCTCCTTACAGTGGTGGAGCGTGATGCAACGTGCAGATGGGTGCAATTTGCCTAATGTAAAATACAATGATTAATAAACTTATCTGTCCCTGCCATTGTTGTGCCATAACTCTTAGCTTCTGTCTTTTTATCAAATCGCTATTTTTTAATGTACTGAATGGTGTTTACTTCCAAAACTATCTTGGTTATGACATATGCTTATGATAGTGATTAATATGTTTTGTGTACTTGTTATCTGTTGTGATGTTGCCTGGGCTCTACAAAATTTCTGGGTCTGCCACTGATGCCTAACTGCATGATCCTAAGTCTTATGGATGTGTTGCTATAACAAATGGAAAGGAAAGCCCAAGAGAACAAGGTGCAACCAATATGGGAAAGACAACAGGTTGTCAGACCAGTTATTAAATTTCAGAGTGGGTACATAAAAAGACAAAATGACTACTTTGCCAAGTACCTCTAGTACTACATTACAGTTACCCATCAAATTACTAGAAATTGCATGCTGTATGGCAATCATAAAGTGCAGAATAGTTTTGCAAGGACTAAGAGTTATATTATTCACCTGTCTTAGAGTAACATTTGCAGTATTCACCCCATCATGGTTAGCTGAAAGAACTACCTTCTCCACCATTCCTTTCTCAGTATGCTTTAGTCTCTCACTATGATCATCACCAGATTGAGTAACTTTCCCGATAACAATGTCACCACTTTGAAGACTTGCTCCAATGTATGGTAAACCATCACTGTCCAGACTGTCAACCCGTCCTTTCTTGCTTTGCGTTTTCCCAAAATCAATTTTGTCCCTGTGTTTGAGTCGTTTAGTGATCTCCTTATTTTCAACCTGTGCTTTATAATTCTTGAAATGTAGTGTACGAAACAAGCCACGATCTAAAGAGGCCCTGTTCAATACTAGTGAATCTTCTTGGTTAAATCCCTGATGAACGCTGACAGAGACGATTGCGTTTTGGCCATTAAAGTATTCTGGTCTAGTAAAGTCATCTTTTCTTGCAAAGCCATGATCTTCCCGTCCAAGACAGTCAGCTACCACAGTTTTGAACAGGGGTCTCTGTGGATAATAGAGTTGATGTGAAAGGGCATCAAGTCTAGAGTGAGAATTTGTAGGGGAGTATCCAATAGCCTGCTGTGACAATTTTTCAGATTGCATCAGAACCCTTCGAGCAGAATTATGGTTGGCAAAGGGAATGATACTGCAGCTCAGCCCTAACAAGAAAGAAGGGTCAAGTTCACAATGAGTATAGCCAAAAGACCCCTCATCTTTGTTCCCTAAAAAGAGATGCCTGATTCCAGAAGCACATTGGATATCCTCCTCTTCTTCAACACCTATCAACTCAATTATATTTTGATTCATTAGTTCCTGGAAGGAATATAATCTACCCTTTGGTTTCGTGATCCTTCTAAGATTTTCAACTATAAGAAGTGGTCTTAGAATTCTCCCTGCATCAGAAAATACACGAACTTCTTTATTGTGCTTGTCCCTTTTGATTTCAACCTACAAAAGTTAAAATAAGAAAGAAAAACCATATTAGAACTATCTTTCTGTAACGTACACTTACTAATGCATTGAAGCATAACACAAGAGAAGTTCAGCAAAAAAAAGATCAGCATTGGTGGGTAAAACATAAAAAATAGACCCCCACCCCCCTAGGTTTTCTTTGCATAGAGAATATTATCGCCTGCAGGACTGAGAAAAGGTCCTAAAGGCCGGCTCTGCAGGATATGTCAACTGGAGGCCTAGGATGTGTCTGCGACCATGCATTATTCTGTAACCGGTGATTCAATTACGCTAAAAACAGCCCACGAGGGGTAGGACTAAAAGTCTAAAACTAATGAGCAAGAGAAGATTAGAAAGGTCTCAAAGATAGACCACAAGATGATAATAAAGTATTTGTTCTCAAAATGTGTACATTTTCTTCTCCTTTCTGTAACATAATTAAGAATAGCATTATAGGGCATGTCGCCATGTTTATTTGGAAAATTCAGAATCACCATAGAAAGCGCATGAGCAGAACTATGAACAAATACTGTACACACAACCAAGTTGTACACCTCAGCTGTATAGCCATTGCATCACGTGAACAATCAACGCTTTGGAAGGACAAGGGCCACACTGATAAAGGCTGACTACCACTCAATCGCATTTGTAGCCATTGCCATAACTATACCCAAATATCCAATAGAAAATTTATCAGTCAGATTCTGCAAATCTAGTACTAATCTTGCAGGATCTAAATGGACGGTGGAATATGCACAACAGTTTAAGAGAGTATTTAAATGTCATGAATTAAACCTCATCATCGGTAAATATTTGTCAGTTTAGCAGGATCTAAATGGAAGCAAACCTGTGAATCAATTTGCATGCTGCGCCTCATGCTCCTTAAACGCAAAACGAATTCGCCTGGGTCAGCACACACTCCAAGCAAGTTTCCATTCAAGAATATCTTGTCTTTCCCACAAAACTCATGCACAGGAATTTCGTCCAATTTCTTCATTCCAAGAGAAACAAACGTATCAATCAATGGTTCCCTCACCAAAGAGCTAACCATAGCAGTAACAGCTAAGTTCTTCACAAATCCACATTTTTCTCCATCCGGGGTGGACAAGAAACATAACTTTCCCCAGTATGATGGATTCCTGCAAGAGAATTTCTTCAAGTTCATACAAGGACATTGAAAAGGGAAAACAGAAAATAGATAGCACACAAATGAAGAGAGAAAGTCAACATCATGTTGTGTAGAAAGGTAAAGGAAAACTTACGGATATCTAGCATCGCCAGTTATTCCAGAATACGAAACCCACTGCCGTGTCTTCCTCAGGTCAGACATCATTTGAAGTGAATTTGCTCTCCGAAGGGTTGCAACAATCCCTGAGCACTTTCCTTGGTTATAAGGATGCCTCCATAAACCAGTGGAGAAGGCCCGGCTCAAACCATTGGTAACAATTGATGCATCTATATAACACCTAAGATCTTTCAAGTTGCCATCAGCACTCAAATCTCTCTGCATGATCTTGACCATGCGTTTCTCTGCATGCTTAAGATGCCCCCAGAGTTCTCTCTGAAGCAACTGGCAGGCAAGATCTAGCCTCTTGTTACGGAAATCATCTTTATTATCACATTTACGATTGCCAGAGTAAGCCATTAGCAGACATTTGACCATGTAACCCAAGAAAAGTGCTTTGCTTCTACTCCCAGGTATATCGGGAAACATATCTTTACGAATATACTCATCAAACGATTCTTTAGGTGGAAACTTTGTTTTCTTGATCAGGTCGGCAACAAATTGGTTGGCTCTACCTGGTGTACGGAAGCCTTCACACTGGTCATGGGATTCTTTCACTGTTGCTGATATTATGTTGACCATAGAAGAATCACAATCTTGTATGTCAATCATTTCAAAAGCTTCCTTATCTGAAGATACACCTAGTGCAAAAAACACAATCCAAATCGGCATTATCGCACCCAGGAATGATAGGCTGATGACTTTGCGGCTTTCACTACTTTTAGACTGAACAAGTTTGACACGGATTGTTCTCCGTCTGAACATAGGAAAAAAGTAATATGCTTCCCAGCTGGGGCGGTCTGTGACCCAAATCCTGGATGAGCATTTTTGCTCTTCAGCGATGAATACCTACAGAGTTGTAACGACAAATGAAAAAGAGATATAAATCACACAGACATGATACAAATTTTTTTTTGACTCAACAAAGGATAACATTTTTTTAGTGTCGACAATCTTAAGAATTCATCATGTTAATGTTTCAAGAAATTCATCCGCAAAATAATGCATGCATAAAATTAAGTGAACCTATAAACCAAATCCACCATAGAATTCAAAAAACAAAATAGACCAGCACAATCTGGCAATGCCAGATATTTATAAAACTGAACTTTTGGGAAACTAAAAATGAGTTCACTTAATATGTTTCAAATCCTGTGTATGACAGTGCCTGTCTTCACCCACCTATCTCTTACTTCCCTCCAAATCCCTTAAGTCTGTACAAGTAATATTCTGCACTTCTGTCACACCTAGCTCCCTCAACCCAACAGACTGGGTTCAAAGTAGGCCACAATTAAGTTTGCGAAAACTGCATCAGCAATTTCTTGAACTCCAGATCTTCAGTTCTCAAAAATATATACTACTGAGGAATGGTGGGCAACATACTACAAAATTTTAGTGCCATTGCATAGCTCTACTGTATAGACTACAGAGTTGTCCGTAATGGATGTTGCTTCATTGTTCCAAATATATTTTTATACAATTATACTCTCCTCTGGATAGTTTTAATTCTATAATAATGCAATGACGGTAGAATAGATTAACTGAGCAGCATAAAATAAGTAATGAAACGATCTTGGGGAATAGAATTCAGTGACTATCATAGTACATGTTAGGTAATACCTTTTCTGTTCCTTTGATCAAAAAGTAGCCACCATGATCAAACTGGCATTCACTTTCCTCAAGTCTATGCAACCAGCACAAATTCGACTTCACCATGACAGGTAACAATCCAATGTTGACCTGTTTAGTCTCCTTTAATATGTTTCTTTTATAGACATGTGTATCCTTGCCAGTCTTCGCTTTATCACTTTGTTCGAGTGAATAAACCTGATGAAGTCAGGACAACAGCTGATTGATTAGATTGTATAATATTAAATGATGTTTTAATGGTACAAATATCACTGTAACGATTGATTACAGATGAGAGGATAATTATAAAATCTAATGCTCCATAGAGAGAATATTACTAGCAGAATGCAAATCTTGCAATAGTTAACGTTAAGAGTCTACAATTCTACGCAACATCTTCAGGTTCAGTGAGAGAGGAAACATGATTCCATGGTTATTGGTGGTGTGCCATCAAACGTAGAAGGAAAACATCAGCTCAGAAGGATCTTAGTGATGCTAAAGCCCATGCTACATGTAAACTTTAGAAAAAACAATGAAATTCTGGATTTTTAAAATAATTCTACAAACATCTATAAAAGCTATGAAAAATAAAAACATTTTAATTTTATTTAATTCTTCACTTTTCCGTAGACTTCAATGTTTCTTTCTTTTCTATAAAGTGCAGATCGATTCTATCTAGTACAGGACATTTTCCAATTACTATTTTTAATCAAAATGTAATATGAACATGGTAAATAGGAGCATCCTAACCTCAACAGTCATTTCTACTTTCATCCTAGAAGCATAAGTCATCTTCTGGAGGCGAGCATGTTTAGGCTTTAATTTGAGGGTTTCCTCATCAAGGTCGCCGTGCTCAACAAGGAACTCTGGCACACCTAGCTCAACTCTGCCGAACTTGACGGTGGCATGTTTCCAAGCACCTGCTTTATTTTGAGGGTTATAATCAGGCCCTACTGAAATTTCCCCTAGAGAATCAACAAGCTCTTGGAGTCCATGTGAGATAAAATCATTGTATGAATTGATCTGATGACTAACTAGCCCAGTTTCACTGAAAAATGATCTTGATGCCTCTTTGCAAAACTTCTCCAGATTTTCAATTTCAAAGTCAATCGGGACACATGTCAGTAGGTCTGAAGAAGTTTTTCCTTTCCCTTCATCTTGCACAGCCACAGATGGTATTCCTTTCAAGTCAATATCCATATCAGACTGCTCTTCATCAGCATCCACAATAGGCTGTCGCACCCCTTTTCCATCGTCCTGGTGACATACATCCCTTGGAGACTGCTCACCATCAGCCTCCGGAGAAGGCTGTCGCTCCCCTTTTGCATCCTCCTTTCTGCAGGATACATCCATTGGAGACTGTTCTCCATCAGCATTCTCCGAAGGAGGTTCCTTCCGTTTTAAATCCTTCTTCTGAGGTACATCCATTGGAGACTGTTCGCCATCAGCCTCCGGAGAAGGCTGTCGCTCCCCTTTTGCATCCTCCTTTCTGCGGGACACATCCATAAGAGACTGGTCTCCAACAGCATCCTCTGAAGGATGTTGATTCCGTTTTGCATCCTCCTTTTCCTGTGACACACTCATAGGAGACTGCTTCCCATCGACATCGGCAGAAAGCCATTGCACCCCTTTTGCGCCCTCCTCTTTGTGGAATTCTTCCTCTCCACCCCCATCCAAATTCAGGTAATTCATCATCTCCATATCAGCTTCATCAGGAGACTGCTTACTATCTGCTGGCAGTTCTTCCATTGTTAGACAACAGGCAGCTGCCTCCTGCCAACAGAGTTCTTTCCTTTACAGCAAAAAAATGGGAGCATGTCAGCAGATTCATCATACCAAAATATAACCTTCAGATTAGAAGACAAGCCAGCAAAACATGTACAAGGCTCCACACATGCCATTCAGCATTGAAACAAAAATCACTAGCTATTTTTTCAACAGCACACGCACAATAGCACTATGTAATTTTTTTTTTCTGAAACGCAACAGCATATCAAACATAGTTTCAGAGCAATTCACCTAACCGAGCACCTTACCCACGCATCAATCGCGTGAAACATCAGCAAAACCAACCATAAACCCCTGCCTCCACTCTGTACTAGTCATTTTCTATACCTGATCTGGGGCAGGAAGGCCCATCACACCACATGTCACAACCCAATCATCCCAAAATTCACTTGTATGGAGACAGAAATCAAAAGTGGGACCCGTTCTGCACTAATCCCCTAACATCGCAACCGTGATCAGGGCAAACCATCGCAATCCCTTAATAAATCCCCTAACAAAATGCCGCAATACCAGCACAAATTAAATCCACAGAGCAACCATGAGGTGGCACAAGCTCAAGAACAGGGTAAAACACCCAGCCTCCCGACTCCGGAGGCCACATGGAAACTCGAAACCGCTAGTTGCAGCGGTGACGGCAACGGACTCTACACCCTCGCCCCACGCGCAACTGCGCAAACAACGGACTAGCTCCAATAAAAAAAGGATATATATTTAAAAAACAATTTTTTTCATGCTACAGCACAAAAATAGGGGAAACCCCTGCCTGTCCCCTATCGCTCCCTCAAGCTCGAAATGGCAAAACCGGTCGCCGCCGCGGCAAGGGCCACGGCCTCCGGAAACCCTCGCCCGCAGTCGGAATGCACAAACCCCCACCCCCAAAAAGCATCTTTTTTTTCTCTCCCACCGCCTACTGGGGCGCGGCCGGCCGCGCGGCGGCGCAAGAGGAGCGAGCGGGGTCGGACACGAAGCAGAGGAAAATGCAGGGCAATTCCCCGCGCACACGCGGACGGGCGGCGGAACGACGGGGGCGGCGGGGCGTACCTGCGGCGCCGCGGCGATCACCAGAGAGATGGAGCTGAAACCCTACGCGCGGCGGCGGCGGCGGCGGAGGGGCTTGGGGTTTTCGGCGTTGCGGCCGAGGGGAGGACAGGGGAGAAGCGTTTCGGCTTCTGCTTTATGGCACCACGCGGAGCAGAGCAATGAATCAGGCAAAAGGGAGGAGGATCAGCACAGTGGCCGCTCGCCGTGTGGCCGGGGCGGCCTTTTTGTTTCTTGCTGTTTGACCGTTTGACTGCTGCTGTAGGGCTCACCGGTCACCTCCCTTTGACCGTGGGGACAGCGGTGCCTCCCTGGGAAAACAACAAACTTTTTGGTGGAAGGGCGAGCATCTACTGTTCACAGAAGATCATGCCAGTGAAAGAAGGGGTGCACATGGTAGATGGTTAGGTGCAGGACTATTTGTAACCAGTGAAAAAAATTTCGGTGCCAAGAAATTTACCGGTCCAGACCGGTAAATCGAAAATCGCTGAATTTCGGCCGGTTTCGGACCGAAATTTACTCAAATTTTGGACAAAATTTGTTAAAAGTAATAAAATAGTAATAAAAAAAGTTAATACCGGCCGAAATTTAACGGTGAAAGAAAATACCGGTCCTAACGGTGATTTTCGCTGAATTTCGATCGAAATTTTTTCACTTGTTTGTAACAATTTTATTGCCTCTGTACATTATTTTCCGGTAAACACCTTTATATCATGTTTTTGAACCAGTCACCAGTCCATCCGGTCATCTTCAACGACATTTCTTCTCTTTCCCGAGCATCAACCATCACCACCCGACCAAACCGCCTCCGGGCGCCGCCATCGACCATCTGCACCGTCCCTTCCTTCGCCCATGGCCTCCTTCGGCGGCCGGCGGCGCTCGCCACCTCACCGCGCCGCCCACCCACATCGCCACCGCCCGTCGAGCCTCGCACTCCCTAACTTGTTTAATAGAGTTCCCCTACCTTAACATCGCCTACCGCCCTCCTCCACCACCATGGCCAACGACGCCCTCACGGCTCCCCGGCGCTCGCCGATCGCCACCCACCGCCATTCCGACCTTTTTCCGAGCTTCGATGGTTCACGATAGAAGAATCCCCTAAAAAACCAACCCCCCCCCTAACCCAAGACATCGCCTCCACCGCTAGTGGCCGGCAGCGCCATGCCTCCTTTCCACTCATGCGGGCATGCGCGTGCCCTGCAGCCATGTCCGGTTTTGGCTTCTTTTGAATGGATAATATTTTGTCGTTTCCGGCAATTGGAGGAAGACGAGAGAACACGTTTCGATGACGGGTGTGTTAGGTTGGGTCGCGTGGTAGCTAGATCTTTTGATCTAGCTACCACTAGCCGATATACTCTTCCTTATTTGAAGTAAGTGAGGGAGAACTTTATGATGGGTAGAGAACAAGCTATGCAGGAAATAGATGCTTTTGATAAAAAGGAAATAATGCTTTTTCTGTTAAACATAACTCTTGATGAAAAGAAGAAGGCAATGAGATAGAAAAATGTTAGACATGCTACTGTACATTGAGGAGGATCCTCAGCGTAATGGAAAGGACGCGCATCAGATGACTAACATTACTAGCGGAACCAGGATCCTTTTCTACATGATCGATGTTAGAATTGGATGGCTCAGAGCCTAACTCCCCGTAAGCTTCGCTATTTTCATGTTAAACCATGAATTCTTTCTTTGCTCAAAATCTACAACTCACTGATAAAAATCACAATCATAAGAATGCCTATTGCAATACTTATAATGGTACCATCAATTCTCACACGGATATACAAATTGTTAAATTTTTTTTTGAAATTTGTACTTGTTCATCTTATATGTTAAGACAAAAGGGTTATTTTGTACCAAAAATATAATTTTTTAGACTTCTTTCTAGTTATTTTTTATATTTATACAGCAAATAATGATATTGTACTATAAACGCTACCATGCTATGGTCACTAAATCAAATGGACAGAGGAAGTGGGTAAATTGTTTAATGCATTGGTTCACGGTAAGGTACGAACTTTAATGATAGACGTTTAATATACTGGTTTACCATATGCTACGAAATTTAATAATAGACCAGTATTGTGCACGTGTGATATGTACGCGCTATAATTTTTTCAAGTGATTTATAAAACACTACACAGTTTTACAATAGTAATTTTCGTATCGAGAAATACTTCGGTGAACATAGGGGCATATGTCCACTCTAGCTTTTCTCATATTTATGATTAAATATAAATATTGAATCTCTGATTATACTATTAAACATTTCAGACTAGTTGTAAATGTGTTATCAAATTATAAATCGAAGTAAAAAAACATCAAATTCTGATAAATTCATGAAATTGTGTTAAATTTGACGAATTTATCAGAATTTGATATTTCTGTACTTCAATTTATAAATTGACAACATGTATACAACTAGTTTGACATGTTTAATAGTATAATCAGAGATTCAATATTTATATTTAACCATAACTAATAAAAAAGCTAGGGTGGACACATGCTACTATGCCCACAAAAGTCATTCTCGTTTAGTACCCATAAATGTTTCAACAAGTAGATTGTATATTTGAAACTCGCGATAATGAATGCTTCCATTGCCGCACAAGTTTATAAAAATGTTCCTTTGCTCTAAAATTAGATAAATGATCTCCCTAGTACAACGGTCAAAATCACGTGTTTAAGATAATAAAACTAAACTTGGACAACAATGTCAATAAATAATTACTTAATTTAATACTCATAATGAAAACATTAACTATTTGATGAGCAGTGTACATGCATATAAATGATTAACATCAAAACTGCAAAATAATAATTTACAATGTCTGCTATCAAGCCCCGATGTCTTGGATTAGTGTAGAACCACCTCGTTGACTTTTAGGTGCAATTTCCCTCGGAATCTAAGCATCAATGGCATCCTTAAAATCTATAAAAATAAGAAAAAAAGAAAGTGATGTAAAAAAAGAAAAAAATTATAGTATTGATGATGATGATGACGACGACAAGGATGATGATCCATGATTGATGGTATGACGAGGTGAAACGGGAGGAGTAGATGGGCATTATTAAAACTTCACCATATCCAGCTCCATCGTACGTACAAATATGCAAATATTACAAAAGCACGTACGTGACTTGACCAGCCACAACCCTTCTCTAATTCGGCTATTAAGCATCTCCAGCAGGCTCCATTTTTTCCTTCTAAATATAGTTTTTTCTCGAAAAAAACCGGCTCCAACAGTATAGGTAAACGCGAAGCCAAAATAGATCATCATCCATCCTGCACTTCTCGACACCCATCCTTGGCCAGCTGGCCTCGCTCGCTGTCACCGCAAAATACGGTGGTTCCTTCATTTCTCCCTTCCCTATTCTCCGATATGCTCTCTCCCATATCGCTTGCTCAGGTGCCATGAACATCGATGCCGTCAGAGGCCAAGTCGTCGTCTTTCACAATTTTTGGTGAGCTTCTCGAAGAGCCGATCTCCGTTCGCTACTCACCTTCGTGCGTTGTCTCTTTGTGCCTAAGATTTGGGGTCGGATATTGACCAGGAATGTTGGAACGCCAGTGATGCCAATGGTTGTAAGGCCAAGTTGCAGTGTGCGGACGTGGTGAGCCCGTACCTACCTTCCTGGCCCCCTTTTCTGTTGGGAAGTCTTCGTGTTGGAGCTTCTCGGTTGGTGCGCACATTGAGGCTAGGTTCACCCGTCATGGCTACCGGCAAGGAGCTCGCATCACTCTGCCATAAAGTGATAATATCTTGCCGCAAAGCGGTGTTAATAAGGTGTCGGGATTCTCGTTTGCGTGTTAAATTTGAATGCAAGGGCCGGTTTGGTTGGGATCGTCGTATCTTTGGTTTACATCGCCGAGTAACTCGCCTGCATTTGCTTGTGGCTGTGGGAAACTTCGTAAGCTATTTGCTCCTCGACGCTATGTGTGATGTGCTAGTGCGGTTCGAAAGGAGTCGAGCTGAAGAAAGATAGTAACCCGTCGAGCACCACCGCTGAGTACTCCACGCTAGATTTTCCCTTTCCACGGCATGCACAGGAGTTGGATGATTTCTATTTTACATACTAGCTAAAAACGCAAAATTTAGATTTAGTTTTACCTAAGCTTGTGGAGATGCTCTCAGTGATTAGTCTCTGGCTCATGAGCTCAGGGCCTTGCTTGCATTATCCTCTAGCTTTATGTTGTATCATCATAAAACATCTAAAATTACCGAATTACACAACAGTAATTTATATGCCAGAAGGAAGTATTATGTTGCACATCATCCGCAAGACACATGAATTAAATTGAACAAATGTATGAATGAATATTTCTTTTGCGAAAAGGAAAATTCACTGATATTAAAGCAGATTACATCCTCAATTGTAAAAACAATCTAAACTACTCCAACATCATTAATGGAAGACAAGAAATCTTGAAAAAGCCATAAATTCTACCATCTGGGATCACCATCTCTAAAGGATATGCCACAGACAAAAACTCTAATCTGAACGAGGTGCCTGGGGCTAAGCTCTCTGGCAGCTAAGGCCTATTGGGTGTTCTAGGGATGAGTTCATATGAATGAATATATGTGTTACAATACATGCATAGTATATTGTTTATGAGACAACTTATATGTGAGAGGAAATTGTAACCCACCACTCTACTGCAGCCGCAGTACTATGATGCTATTATAGGAGACCAAGGGTGACCTTAAAGAGACATATAATCTCTGAGCTAACTTCGCTATAAAGAGTTGCTACGTCGCCATTTTCCTTTATTCTTCTAGTTTTGTACTTGTTGTGCTCGGTGGGCTAAACATGCTTACCCTTCGACGCTTAGCACACCAACACTAAACATGAATGAGTTGCGATGAAGAGAATAGATCAGCTAGATTGAAGTATCGAACTCTTCACTCAACTTGAATGCTTTTTTAAGTACTTTCTGTTATGGTGGCTTGATTAGTTGGAAGCTTGTAGCGAGGTTGGCTATTCATCTTATTCAATTATTTATAAAAATATTAAAAATAAATATATTGTATTTAAAATATATACAATAATAAGTCAAAACATAACTTAATGATCAATATTTTTATTTTCTGAATAAGATAAATGGTCATGATTCCTGAAATTCAATAAATAAATACTTATATTTTAGGATGGAGGTACTAATAATAACAAGTAAGATACTTCATGTTTGTGTGCTTATTACCAGCTTCCTTGTGGGCGTGGCCAACAGCTGGTGATGCGAACTTGTTCTTGAGCTGGCCCGCGAGCTTCGCCACGGCATCCGGGAAGAAAGGGGCTTCCAAGTAAAAGAGGACCGACGACTCTTCAATCGAGTAGCAGCTGTTGTCGGCCAGTGCACGCAGTCCACTGGCACCGGAGCTCGTTTATATACGCGCGCGCCGCAGCCATTGTGCTGCTTGCCACTGCCAAAGCACCTTTCGATACTTTCAGATAGTGTAGGATCGAACAAGCATATAGGTCCCCGCATGCGCATGTTGTCGCTAACATTTGGTGCCATGTTTTCTTTTCAAGGGACCATTAATGCCACATCATTCTATTCCTCATCCAAAATTTGAAAGCGTACCTTCAAGAGCTCCAAAAATCATGAGAATGCATGTTTGGATAACTTTTGTTTGGGAGTATACATATATAAACTGATATAAATGTTGCCTTCTAAATTAAATTTCATATTAGATTCATATTTTGATGTTCCTAATTTAGAAATGGGAACAAGTCTGTATAAATTCCCAAAACAAATAATGTTGCGTTACCTTGGACTGTTTTTTGGCTATAAAAATAATTCTCTTTATTTTAAGAGTTTCTAAAGGTTCATTTTTGAATTTCAGATAATGAAGTAATGTGGCATGTTAATATATGGGGCCTACTACCACATATGTGCCATGTGGATGAAACAACTCTAGTTTAATATACTGATTTGTTAACTGAGGGCCTGTTTGGATCCCTCCCCTCTAAACAAACCCATTTCTTTGCAAGTTCATAAAACTAGCTAGATTATGAATTTTTAATAAATCCATAATCTGATCTAATTCAACTAAAGCCCGTTTTTATCTAAACACAACCCATTAACACCGGTTTATACTTTTCTAAAAACTAAGATCGAAACAAGGTCACCTGGTTTTTATTTATAAACTGATTTCTAGACCAGAAACTAGCCCTACAAATCAGATTCTTAAAAACTGGACGGGAACCTAATAACTGAGGGAGAAAACTAACTCGAGCAAAAATTTTTAGGTGGCACAAGAGGAGACCTCATGAATGGAAAAATTGTCTGCAGTGTAACTTCGCCAAAACTTAGGCCATGGCATAGGTTGGTCCAACGACGTAGGCTCGCTGGACACTGGAGAGAAATATCTACATACTTCTTCTTGAGAATACAACAAAACATAATGTTTATAGAGTACCTGCCACATGTATTTCTAGGAGACGAATTCCGAGCTGTTAAATTGTATGCTACGCAAGACTGACTTTATTGCTATGAGAAATATAAATTATGCGGACAAGGTTATTCCATTTATGTCTTTGAAAACACAGTGATAAGTGTGTAGTTAAAATGCTGCATCTCAGCCCCTTCATGTCAAGAACCCTTTTATGGTTCTTTGAAATGTACATAGTGGTGCCAAAATTATAACCTGGTTGCTATTCCTGTTTTACCAAATATTGATATCAATCATCAAGTTAAATTGAGGGTACCATTTGTCAACCACTCTAAAGATGATTTAAAGATCTCATATTAGAAAGCATCACGATATCCGTAATCTCACAATTTCTTCAAATAACATCAAGCACATACACAACATCGATCCATATCTACCAACAAAACAGAACAGTATAAAACGAAGACGACATGAACAATATACAGCCAGGGTACAAAACCGTAAACAAACGTGAAAGGAAACTGTTGGGTTTACATGACATGCAAGCAGAATAAGCTGGATAGAGCTTCAGATAGGACTTGATTATTAGTGGGAGGGATCTTTGGATCCTCCGTTGGTGGGCGGCGTTCCTCCCCTCGACCTGATCTCAGTATGCTGCTGATAAACAATCAATAAATCAGTCGCAGAACATCACCGAAATCTGAAGTACGATTAATATGAAATAATAGCGATCCCAAGCACCAAATGGAAGAGCAACAGCCATAACCCAGGATCAACAAACCTGAGATAGCGCCGTCTTGGGCTCTATCACACCAGCTGCAAAACCAGAGAAGGAGAGATATCAGAAGAATCAGATTTTGTGGCTTCAGCAGAGGCGACTGGCCGTGCACTTACTGGCGTCCTTGTGAGCACGGCCGCAGCTGGTGATGCGGCCGACAAGACCAAAGAACCTGTCCTTCAGCTGCGCCACGAGCTTCGCCATAGCGACCGAGGAGGAAGAGGCTAAGAAGCCTAGCTAGATGTTCAAGAGTCCAACCGAGACGGAACTAACCTAACTTGATTAGAGATGCAGCAGCTTCTGGTCAGTGCGTGCGTATCCACTCCACTGGCCACAAACCAAGTATATATACGCCGCAGCCATGTCCTTACAAGCACTTTCCACTACTTTCATAATGGTAGACTAACTGACTAAGCACATTGGTCCCTGCTTGCGCATTTTGTCGCCCTAACTTTGTTGCCATGTTTTTTTTTTGCGATAACTGTTGCCATTTTTTTTTGAAGGGACCCTTTTTAATGTTCTTGGTGAATGAAACTCAAAATCTGGGGAAAGTGAGAGCTCCAGATGAACTGAGCCGGAAATACAGGAAGATTCTTCTTTTTTTTTGCGAATAATATAGCAAAGATTCTAAAGAGTATCTCTACTTTTGCATATGTTTTCGCAAATATAGAGTGAGTAAGCGAGAAATACTAAACCATCAATTGCTTCTTGAGGTCTTTGAGAGTGTGTGTCGGAAAAGAAGTTTTCTACAAACATTACATTATTTAACCAAGAATGGCCTTTTAGGTTCACTGCAAATTCGTGGTACTTATGATGCGTGTCATACAATTATATTGACTGTTAAAAGTTATATTTCATTTGACTCACAAAGTAAGGCTGGTGCGCAGTATAATATGTCATCGGTTCACTGGATTGAATACACAAGAAAAACGCCAGTAGTTGGTGGTTTTGACATGACTAAATGTGATGTGATCTACTGGTGACTCCACACAGGTTCGATTGACGAGGCTCGCGCATCCGAAATGCATCCTTTTAGGTCATTCTCAGTGGTTTCTTTCATTTCACGTTTTTCAAGTGTGACACGTCAGTTTTCTAGTTTTATTCTATGAAATGAAAGTGTCTCTCTCAGTGCACTATTTCATTTCACAGTTTCATAGGCTGCATGAGACATTAAATGATCGCATAGGTGTACCAATAAGGATTCGTTTTTCTCTACATATGAAATGGAAAAGAGTCTCAATGGACCTTTCATTCTCCTTTCATCAACTTGGAAAGAGTGTCACTACCCTTTCATCCTAATGAAAGGCTTCCCTCCTCTTTCATAATTAATACCATGCCATGTTGCTGATGTGTCATCTAATTAATGTCAAATGAAAGGCCCACTGAGAATGGCCTTATTGCGTGGAAATCGTGATTATCGAAAAGGACGTTGATTAGCTGCGGTCTGGTGGCGCATTGTTATTATTGTAGACAGTATATGCCATGATTACAACCTTCACTAAGCCATAATGGCATAGGCCTAAGGCATCGATTTGGACGTTTTGATTCAGTATTTAACATATTGTGAGCATGATGAGCGGAGCCAGTGGACGGTCTGGATAAAAAAGCTACTGCAAGTTCTGTCGAAGAGATCTGGCCCTGTAAATTACTACCTGTAAATTTAAATGGGCAATTATGCATATTATTTTACAAGATTCTTTTCCCGAGAGATATTTTTTTATGCCTGCCTTGGTAATCCTTTCGATTGTCTTCTGATCTCATGGAATTGTTGTTCCACCACTATGTCCGAAGCCGTCTGTCTCTCTACCACTTGCCCGCGGTCACCTCTTTGTTTTCCTTTATTAATATGACACATGATATGTATCTGAGGACACTAGGCAGGACAGTTTCTTTTAGACCTTTTTTTTTTGCTAGGCAACGGTGGAAGAAACAAGCCCTATGGAAGTCTATTTGGCTCGGTCCAATCCTGGCCCGGCCTATCATCATAAAACCAGTGTTGTGTGACTGTCTTGAAACCCATCATAAAATTTGGCTCACTGCATCGGTACGAGGAGGTTTCATTCGCCAAACAAAATCTAAGGGATGCTTTGTAGCTCCCACTCACTTGACAAGTTGACATTGACAACCAGATAAATGATGACGAACAAAACATGCAAGAATGGTTAGCTTTTGTTTCTTTTATCAACAGTTCCATTCAGTGACTACTTTTGTTGCATTCCACTAGATCGTGCTGTGTATGGGCCACAAGTTGAAAAACAGCTCTTTCAAGCAACCTAATCGGTCACCAATCAACTACGGAGCTTAAACAATTTTAACCAAAGGGTCCAATTAGGCCATCATCCTAAAAAAAAGAGGTCATAGTTGTGACGCTAGAGCACGATGTGGATGACTTCTCTTTGGCGCTCTTAAGGTCGTTGTGACGCTGCACAGATTCACAACACATGGTGCTAGCTAGATGGATCATGCATAGAAGGGAATGAAGAAGCATGGAGATCACTGATTAGTGTCTGAAGGAAGTTAGCCCTAGGCCCTTGCCACCGCCCTCTGGCATGACCACGTAGTGCGACTTAGAGCCTTGTTAATTTCTCATGATCTAACGGTTCATATATATTTATGCTACATTATAATCTTTTAAGTAGTATGAAATGCTATGAATACTTTTGGAAAGAAACATAATTGTAGACTATAATTTTATTTATCATGGCATGTTATTTATCGGTCTGTTCTTGCCGTATTCTCCCTCATAGCAGACGACGATGACGGCATATCAAAATCATCGGTAGAGTGGCCACGTGATTGTGGTCCACATCGGCGGTGGGGCGGTGAATCCACATCGATGATCCATGGTTGCGGTGGCCCCGATTGATGTGGCTCGAGATGTGCATTTCATCCACATCAATGACGGCAGTGGAGGGATCAACACTGATGATGCCATCCACATCCACATATCACCTAGGTTCCACCTACACCATCATGAACGCCACCCCCCCCTCCCCGATGTGTCAAAAAATTCGAAACCTGAAGACTGAAATCAAAACCAAACCGATTTAATCAATATTTTACTTTATTTTGTTTATTGAAATATATTTTGAAATATTCATATTTAGGACCTATTTTGAGTTGTTACTATCGTATTTGTATTTTTCTCCAACTAATATCTTTGAAGTTTTACATAAAATAAGATTATTTTTCAAAGTTAGGTTAAAACTAAAAACCGAAATATTTCGGTTTTAAATTTTCTATTAAAAATCTCAGTTTTTAATTGTACTGAAACTGAAATTTAATGACACTGAAATAACCGAACTGTAATAATCACATAAATCGAATGTCCATGCCTATTTGTTGTCTTTTTTTAGTTGTGCTGCCGGCCGGTGGGTTTGAATAGTTGGCAGCGTCTTGGGCATGACAGGCATACTACGGTGGCCAAGTGCTCTTTGGCCAAAACATTCTCATATGAGGCATGTGCAATTTTTTTTTTGAAAAAGGTTGGCAATTAGGTTATTCAATTCTAATCTAAAGAGCCCCCCCCCCGCGTTTTGATTCTGGCTTCGCCTTGATGCTGGAAAGCGTGTAGAGCTTACTGCACTCCCATTCTTGGTGGAACTAACAGAAGTTGTAAGCATGATACAACCTTAGTGTGGTAAATGTGACCGATCATAGAAGGACATTCCACATTGGTTCTGTCGAAGATTATTTCGACAGTAAACTTATATGGCTCCGCTTGGATCAAGAACTCAATGGTGCAACGCAAAATCACACAGAGATTTTAGACAGGTTGGCCCCCCCTCCCTCTCAAGATGAGAGTAACAACCATACGTCCTGTATGAATTGTATTGCCGATGATTAATATGTTTTCCTATTGTCTATATAAAGGGTCCATGCCCCTCCTTCTATATCCGGGAAGGCAGGGTTACATGCAGAATCCTAGTCGGATACAAGATTCAACTAATTGGAAACTCTATCTCTAAACTTCTAAATGAAGCAGAGTCCTACTTGATCGGTTTTGTACTTTCCTTGAGAATTACTCCAAGATATCGGTTGAATTTTCCGCCTCTGTTTCCTTAGCAGTCTATGCCTGTATGAATTGTATTGCCGATGATTAATATGTTTTCCTATTGTCTATATAAAGGGTCCATGCCCCTCCTTCTATATCCGGGAAGGTAGGGTTACATGCAGAATCCTAGTCGGATACAAGATTCAACTAATTGGAAACTCTATCTCTAAACTTCTAAATGAAGCAGAGTCCTACTTGATCGGTTTTGTACTTTCCTTGAGGATTACTCCAAGATATCGGTTGAATTTTCCGCCTCTGTTTCCTTAGCAGTCTATGGCTCCTTTTGATACCCTATATCGGTCGAACTCTACTCTTTGCCCCGGTTGTACTCCTTTGATGAGTCCGACAAGCAATATCTCGAGTTGTGTATACCCATAGGGTAAGCCTCAACAACAGTCCCTGAGTAATTTTGATTTTGCATTGAATTTGTCCGACCAGTTTCTTCCGCTTGTTGGACTGATTCTGGTGCAAAATAAAAAAGAACCCTTCTTCCTTCTTCCGGAGCGCGTCTCCTCCACCTGAGCTTTTGAAGCCAAAAAATTAATCTTTTAGTCTCCATAGCACCTAATTAGGTGTAAAAAATTGGCCTATTTTCCTGCTGGTGCATCGGTCGGATGTATAGCCCCCGACTCTTGAATCATTTGAGATCTTTCAAATAATCAGGAGTCTACCGGAGGAATCTTCATTATTCTATGTCTTCCTCGATCATTTTCGTCTGATCTGAATGGGGTGCACCGATCAGGTGCACCTAATTAGGTGTAGCCCCCGACTCTTGTATCATTTGAGCTTCCACAAATAGTCTTTTCGAAGGGTCTATGCTTATTTCCAGCAATTTTTGACCAATTTTGATCACCAATAATATACTACTCAGCGATTTTTGCCAAGAACAAATTTTTTATCCGCTTATACCGGTCACCAGTGACACTCCTCTCAACGATTTTCACCAAGAGTTAATTTTCTGACCGCTTATATCAATCACCAATGATATACCTCCTAGCGATTTTCACCAAGAACCAATTTTCCGACTGCTTATACCGGTCACCAATGTCCTCGAACTTTGCTCGAGTGATTTAGGTTGTTTACGGCTGAATGGCTAGCACCCAGGGCCTAGGCCTTTAGACTTTTGATAATCAATCACATAAAACTGATGTTTCAAAATCGCTCATACGATCAAGTGACTTACACTTTAGATCGAGCTTTCAGTAGTATACGAGCCCCCGTGATTATTTTAATCATCACGGCTTTTCTTCTATAACCTAAAGGTTACATAAACATAAATTGGGCTGAACATCATTTACCATCCAATCACTTTAAGAGGCCTCCTTTCTCAGCCCATCAACTGCTAGGCCCCGAGCCCGAGTTAAAGATGATGTAGCCGATCGATGAATCATACGACCGATCCAAAACTGTGCTTAGCTCAAGACAATGTTTGGGCGGCAGTGGTGCTCGACTCATAGTGGTGATACAGAGTGAAGAGGTCGGTCAACGCTGAAACAACCGACCAATGAAGTCGGTCGAATGTCACGCAATTGGTCAATGGACACTACTAGAATCCTAGGCAAGCCCGAATGTGAAAGCGAATCTCCGACCAACCCTCGGTAAACTTAAACATGCCTGACCGTTTCATGCATTGCCGAGCGTCAAAAGCTTAACATTCGGCCTTATGCTTAATGACCGACAGTTCAAACCAGCCCGCTCGGCTATTGATTCACGTCACTGAACGTGCAACTCACCCGCTCGGAAAATGGTTCAAAGTGACCGACGGTTCACAAAATTCTCGAGGGTCTGCAATTAACGGACGGAAAATATTTACCTTTTGATTGCCCAACGTGAGTAGCCATGTACGAATCGGTCAAAACACAGTTAATATCATGCGTGGGTGGAGCGCTAATTTAGGATCCTCTTTCCTACCTCCGGTCCTCTCTTGTTCTTCCCGATGAATCTGATATCCGACTCGCCGATCATTCGACACCATATTGCCGCTGATGCAAATCGGCAGCATGCCTCTGCCATCCCTGTACTACCAGCAAATGTCGCATCAAACACCAGCTGACGTCGCCGCGCTCGATCTGGTGTTCCAGGTAACGAGAAGGAACGGATTCTTTAGGTGATCATCCTTTTGTTCTAAATCTGATTTGTTCTCACTGATTTCTAGAAACCGTCTTGCCATTATTGAAAGCTACTGTCGCATCGGACGCCATGTGCACAAGGGATGTTGTTCTGCATCGATCTGTTCGTCCAGGTATTGTAATGCTCCAATATGCGTTAACTATTTTTCTAAACTAATATATCTCCTTTATGCCTTAATATGCTACTTTTGTCCGCTACTTTCCAATCTGAGACACATCTAGACTTATACAGTCATGCAGATGCAGGTTCAGCGTCCTAGCATCATTCTTTTTCTCGTAAATGCATCCAACGCTGCAGTCCTTTCTCTTCACTAATCACTGGTGTTTAATCTTTTTCAATTTTTATGGATTCAGATGCTTTTCTCAGTTAGGATGATTGAAGCTGTGATACGGATTTCAACCGCATCTGGTGACTAGTGGAGTCAATAAAAGATTTTGGATTTCTTTTTTTCTTGTATGCGACACACACTAGAGTCCTATAAGTTCAGTTACTCCATATCCTTTTTCTCTGAAAAGTCTGAATCCACATTAGTTTTTCAATATTTCCTAATTTCCTCCTACTGTTGTCTATGTCCATATTGTATTAGGTGTGCGAATGCATGGTCATGGATGAAGGGTGAAGGATTTAACCAGAGGAGCCAAAAAGAATGATATGCAGCTTTTTTCTGTATATTTTGCACAATTCTATGTGAAAAAGTTTGTACCAAACTATTTAGTGATCCCTTACTGGGAGAAACCATGTAAATGTGATCCGAGTTTCAGTTTCAGTTTCTTATGAGTGATAAAGTTTAAATTTCTCAATCTTTGTAATAGAAGTGTGGGCACTCTAAATGTGGAATGCATTAATATGATTAAGAAAAAATAGTTCTTAAAAAATAGCTCAAATTTCGAAACGACCAAAATACAATATAAATGCATCCTAACATTTTTTTAAAAAAAATTGGAAACAACTTGCCGAGAGTGTCAAACAGTCGGGAAAAGCATTGGCCGTTCGTATTTCTGATTGGCCTGGATGTGAGATAGCCGAGAGTGAACCGTCGGGCACTCCCCTAGGGAACCTGATGGCCGAAGGTACCCTCGGTGATTGGTCGAATCCCCGACCACGAGTGCCCGAGGGAAATGCCCGACGGTGTACGCTCGGCTATTCACTTTCCCGAGTGTATAAATGGATGCCCGACAGTTTAAAAACGCTCGGGTATTTTAAGGATTCTAGTAGTGGGATAGCTTGGCAGTCACGCTCAGCCCAGGACAACATGTCCAGGTAGCAGCAGCACTTGAAGTCAAAGTTGACGACCGATATAGAAGATTGAAGGCGATGCAATCAGTCAATGAGTAGCTAAGCAGCCGTGCTTAGCTAAGGACAACATGTCCGAGTATCAGCGACGCTCAAAACCGAAGTTGATTTCCGATGTAGAAGATTGAAGGCGACGCAATCGACCGATGAGTAGCTAGGCAACTGCGCTCAGCTCAGGACAACATGTCCGCGTGGCAGTGGCGCTCAAAACCGAAGTTGACTAGGCAACCGTGCTTAGCTCAAGACAGCGTCTGAGCGGCTACGGCGTTAAAAGTTGAAGTTAATGACCAATGAGGAGCTTGGTAGTCGAAGTGTCATAGCAGATCGATGGCGACCTTGGTCGCCATGCTCAACTCAAAACAATATGTCTGAGTGGCAACAACACTTGAAGTCGAAGTTGACGACCGATGTAGAAATCGCTCGAAGCCATCACGACCGAGTGATAACGGTCCACGATTGTCATCAAGCGGCGCCCATTGTCGCGGGCCTCGCGGTGCCGATCATCACGCCATGTCGATCACCGTTGCATCATCAGTCTTCTGAGGCGCCAATCATCACGACGTCATTGATCATCGTTGCGCCGTCGGTCATCGACGTGGTGCTAGTAGTCGTCATTCTACAATACTTGACCATCGGAGCTGAAGTGACTAATCGATGGTGGGGCAAGATATCCGCTTGCTTACTGTTGACAAATGGTTCTGTCAAAAATTAAATAATAAACAATTTTCAAACTGAACCAAGTTTTATATTTGCCGACTTCTCCAAAAAATTTGAATAATAATGACTCCCAGTACTTTGCCGCTCGGTACTTGATAGTAACAATCAGTGCTCTTTGCAGCCAAATTGTCTAATAAAAAAATACTCGAAGCATTCATACTTCAGAGAAAAAGATAATATTTGAAAACTTTTTGTAATCAAACAATAAAGCATAAGAATATGCGAATATCGGTCATCCCAATTGTATATAGCCTTTGGGTAACTTTGCTTAGCGATGAGATTCGACCGATCAAGCACATGACCTCTGGCAGTTTTGGCTCTTGGTTTAGTGGACATGACCGATAGTTTTTACACGTAACATTCATTATCTTGGCTTTAACATTTCGACTTAAAACCAAAATAAGATCTAATCACAAATTAAAATGCAATTCATTGGGTGGCCGAAGCCAAAATAAGGCATATGAGACAAAAAAGTGAAAAGGTTGGAACCAAATCACGAAAAAGATCTAAATAAGTATAAGAATAATTAGTTTTTTCTGTTCGGGGATGAATGTCGAAACCCCGGGCATAAGTCAGGTAACTTGAGGCTATGATGTTGAGTGCAGAAGCCCCTGAGCGTATTCCCAAGTGACTGGTGACCGTTGTCATGGTGTCGGTCATCGCTCTGCCATGCCAATCGTCGTTGTCGTTGTGGTGGTGGTCGTCACTCTGCGGCATCGATCTTCATCATCACCCGGTTGTAGTCGTTGTTGACTTTCACTCCGCGTTGGTCGTCGCTCCACGACACCAGTTGTCATTGTCACGGCTTCGGTTGTCATTAGATCTCTTAAATCTGATCTGATTGTCACGCCTTAGAAATGGCAGCGGTCAGTCTGGATTCGCTATTCACCGAACAGAAGCATCCGGAGGTACCGGCCACGAAGCAAAGTGTCGCGAAGCGAATCTGGAAGCCGGGGACGAAGTTGTAACTGATCGTCATGGCCATCGAGCTCGTCGGAGAATCACGACGGGATCCCCTACCTCGCGTGCCAACTGTCGAGGATTATTTCGGAAGTAAACTTATACGCCCCGCTTGGAGCAGGAACTTGATAGTGCAACACAGAATCACACATGCATTTTAGACAGGTTTGCCCCCCCCTCGAGATAAGAGTAACAACCCTACGTCCTGTATGAATTGTAATGTCGATGATTGATGTGTTTTCCTATTGTCTCTATATTGGTCCCTGCCCCGCCTTATATATCCGTGGAGGTAGGATTACATGTAGAATACTAGTCGGTTACAAGATTGAACTAATTGGAAACTCTATCCCTAAACTTCAAAGCGAAATAGAGTCGTACTCGGTCGGTCTTAGCTTGTACTTTCCTTGAGGATTGGTCCAAGATGTCGGTTGAATTGCCCGCCTTTGATTCTTTAGCGGTCTATGGCTCCTTTTAGTATCCTGTATCGGTCGAACTCCACTCTGTGGACCCTCCCAACCGGTCGTACTCCTTTGATGAGTCACCATGTTCCTAACAAGCAGTCTCCCCAGCTGTGTATAGGATAAGTACTTGACAGGTTCGCTGTCCATGGCTACCTTCTTTATAGATATTCGATTTCATCCAGGCTACACTCCTCTTCTGTTGCCCAACACCTATTCAAAACTAATTCACTCGACAAATCTGTAATGTGATCCAATGCAAAATGGGATACTTTTAGTTCAAACTAGCTTCACATGGTATTTGCATCATTATGTTGCTTTAAGTTCATCCACAAATGAAGCTAAGTCGTTGGACACAATTTCATCCACAAATAAGGGCATGTCATGAATGCAAAGTATACACTGTGTTAATGATATGATTTAGGATTATATAGGCTTGCATTGCGCAGCTTATTGTTTGTGATGTTACGAGTTTGCTCCAGTTCTTGCCAGAAAATAGTTGCATGCAACAGCTATTGAACCCTAGTGTTCGAATCGAACATTCATACTACCAAAACTGAACAGATTGATGGATTCAGATGATGGATACCGATTTGTGTCTAATGTGACGATTTAGGATTATATAGGCTTATGTTGAACAGATGGATACCGATTGGTAGTTAACATGATGATGTTCTCTGCAGTGGTAGGAGGAGTAATTTTTTTAAGGCAAAATTATCTGTAACGCACTGAAAAAATGTGGATTTGTCTCTAACACATCAACAAAGTCGAATTTGTTCACAACACATAACGATTTTATGATTTCTTGTCTAGGACACGTTATGGCCATTAAACAATTGTTTTCAACTTTTTTTTTATCTCAATACTAATAATACATTAGGACTTGAAACTTGACATAAATATACATTTTTTCTTTATCTATCATTAAAAACAGAGCTAATTTTCTTTTCAGATGTTTGTCTTCCTTGCTCATTGTTTTAATATTCAATTTTTCAGTAAACCATGAAAATACTAAAATAAAATCTAGCACTATTTTTATTGATTTATAATAGGATAATGTATATTTGTGTCAAGTTTCAGGTCCTAATGTACTATGAGTATTGAGATAAAAAAGCTGACATCAATTGTTAAATAGTCATAATGTGTCCCAGGCAAGAAACCATAAAATCGTAGTGTGTTGTAGACAAATACGACTTTGTTGATGTGTTGGAGACGAAGCCAAGTTTTCTTAGTGTGTTACAGACAATTTTATCTTTTTTCAATTATATCTGTAATTATAAATTAGTCCTACTAAATCAACGTCCAGATCTAATTTATACTACTTTCTTCTTTTAAAATAGTATAATACACCACAATGGAAGTCAAGGACAAACACATGTACCACATCTCATCTGTGGTTGTCCGCTGCTGCATCGTGGTGGAGGACCTCCTGATGTGAATACCACTCTAAAGATGATAAAAAGATCTCACATTAGAAAGGATCACAACATCCAAAATCCCACAGTCCATTCAAATAACTACAAGCACATATAACATCCATCCGTGTCTATCAACAAAATAATATCTTATCTTGTTATAATTGTAGTCGTTGACCATTCGTCTTATTCAATTTTTTAAAGAAATCTGTCACTAAAAAAACTTAAAATATACCCTATAACTTTTTATATTTAAATAAATATTTTGAATAAGACAAATGATTAAATGTAACGGAAAAAGTCAATGACGACAATAATTTAGGAATGAATGGAGTATTTACTAACAACTAGTTAATTACCCGCGCGTTGCAGCGGGACTAAAAGATATTATTTTAGAATTATAATCTTGAACTAATAAGTAGTTAAGTGACTAAGAAAAACATTATCATATGCGTCAGAGAAAGAATTCACGTTTATGTCTCACTTAAGTGTTGAATCTTCTATATACAATTGTTAATTGGAAAGTAAAAGGCAATGGAATATCAAATAGTTGTAATGTATACATATAAGGAAATGGTAGAGGAAAAACAATTTTGTATTAATGCTAGAACACAAAAACTCTCAGATCAAGAACCTAAAAACACCCGTGGTAGCGGTTTTATTAAGCTATTTTAAGTTGCAACATAACCCAAATAAATTTGATGGATAATAGAATGATGCGTATAGTCTAGACAGACCTTGAGATAGAGCCAAATTGGTTCATTGTCCTATGACCTTAAAGAGATTTGAGAGGAAGCGCATTGATAAGAAAATCATATAGATGGTATTAATCTTTAAGACCCATTCTTTATCTTATGGTTGAAATTAATTGGGATGATGTGGCGCAACGTGGATTGAGAGAAATAGTCATTAAAGCCTCCTAGTGGGTTGCGTCTTTTATATATAAGTAGATTGGATGCTCTTTTTGAAAATCTACATGTTATCGATGAAAAATTCTAAAAATTCTCTCAACAAAGCAAATATATGGCCATCAAATTCGATATTCAGACAAGAGTTACAAGGTCAATGTCCTTATATAAATCCTGCGTGATATATATGAAGTCATACGACAACTATGTCGTAGCAAAACATGAGTGCAACTTGAATAAATAGCCCGAATACTAAGAGCTGCATGGGCACATGGAGGTAGTATGGAAACCAAGGTTTTGCAGAAGATGCACGATTCCTTATTGATCAATACGATCCAAAGGCAAAACGTCTCTACGACGTCATAACCCACACAGGCACCTGGGAGCAAGAGGAGGAAAGAGCTACATTGCGTGCACATGAACTTCATTGATGGTGTATTTGCCGGTGATGGAAACAGATGTCTTGGCTTGCAGTAAGCAGATAATTTGCGTACCTGCAGGTCATGCATGTGCCGACCGCTGATTGCTATAAGGATGTGTTTGATAGAGCTTATGCTTACGTAGCTTATTGCTTATGCTTCAGCTTATATGTCAAAATTACTATGTAGCTTATTCAGCTTATTGGTGCATAAGTAGTTAAACCGTTTAGCACTAGCTTATCAAAACTACTTATGACTGTGAAATGAGTGCATAAGCTGAAACAACAAGGTTTTGGTTGCTTTGCCTCGCAAGTACAAAAGGAAAAACTGTTTATGGTGTGTTTGGTAATAAGCTGCTTATGACTACAACCTTTTTGGTACAACTTATGGCTTATGGTAGCATAAGGTGCCTCATAAGCTGGTCCATAAGTTATACCAAGCACACCCTAAGTCGGAGAATGAGCTAGGCCTATATTCATTCTATGGAGATTTGCTGGTCATGATGTAAAAAGCCACACGGAGACGCATCAATTGTTTTCCCTTTATTTCGGCGGCATCCATTTTTATCAAGCAAGAAAAGGAGAAGGCTCAATGATGCTACCAGTAGGTCCTGACGTTTCAAGGACAAAAATAGAAAGAACATCAATGTCATCATGATTCTGAATAGAATCCCGCCATCGGAAATGTTTTGTCTGATAACAATTAGAAAAAAAGGATGTTGTTGGTAGATGAGAGTAACTAAAAAGGACATCAGTATTGGCATCTGCTGTTGCACAGCTTAAAGAGCGGTATATAGTAGCAGGGACAGGAAAAGCCGCAGGTCTGAGGAGAAAATCAATTGTTGCGGCAACGAGCCGGCTCGGGTAGGCACTTATGAGGCTCCATGGTGCTACAAACATAACCAATGCACTGAATATCCATAGGATAGGTCATGGCTGATCCCAAAGCCATGGAGAAAAGAGATCGCACAACAACCCAGACGTGGCAACGCCGATTCGGAATGGGTTGCTCCATGGATGTCTCAACCAAGCAGCCTTGGAATGTGCAAAACGAAGGTAGGTGTTCACGAAATTCTGTATTTATATTCGAAATTCGTCCCTTTTCCCCACAGTATGATAATTAAAACGATATACATACTTCCAATAGTTTCGCAATGGTGAAGGAAAAAAAGTTATTCCTGATATGGATATACTGATGTATTTCTCTCTTCAACGTGAGTTATTTAAATCGTGCAATTATACTTCCTGCTCGTCAATTTTGTCCACCTGGTCTCTTGTTGTTGAGCAAATTGCATCATTTATTTAGATGCATAAATATGCTACTCCGTGCAGGAGCACGGTTGATGGACTAGTACTATATATAAAACGGAATATACAGCCAGGGTGCAGAACCATAAACAAACAAGAAAGGAAACTGATGGGTTTACATGACGTGCAAGCAGATTAAGCCAGAGAGAGCTTCAGACAGGATTTGATTAGTTGGAGCGATCCTTGGATCCTCCATGGGTGGGAGGGACTCCTCCCCTCGACCTGATCTCAACTTGCTGCAGATAAACAATCAATAAATCAGCAGCAGCACGTCACAGAAATCTGAAGGATGAGTAAGTGAACAAGCCATCCCAAGCACCAACTGCAAGAGTCGAAGAGCCATATGACTACAAAGCATCAACTACAATCAGTCAAGAGATGCAACCTGAGAAGGTGCCGACTTGGGCTCTATCACACCAGCTGCAAACAACAGAGGGAGAGACATTTTTAGAGGAATCAGATTTTGTCACTTGAGCAGAGACAACTGGGCGTGCACTTACCGGCGTCCTTGTGAGTGCGACCGCAGCTGGTGATGCGGCCGACAAGTCCGAAGAACTTGTCCTTCAGCTGCGCTGCGAGCTTTGTCATGGCGTTCTGGGGAGAAGGGGGCTAATTAAGCAGCCTAGCTGTCCAAGAGTCCAACCGAGAGGGGACTGAGCTCAGTTGGAGCGAGAAGGAGCTGCCGCTGGCCAGTGCATGCGTCTCCACTCCATGGCCACGGACATCGTTTATATACCCGCTGCAGCCATGTGCTAGCAAGCACCTTACACTACCTTCATAGTGGTAGACTAAGCACATAGGTCCCCGTCATGCGCATCTTGTCGTCCTAACTTTTGTTGCCATTTTTTTAAGAGTCCTTTTAAGCAATTTCTTTAATGTTCTTGGTGAATGAAATTCAATACTACAGACAATATGAGAGAGCTCCAGATGAACTCCGCTGGAAAGTATAGCAAGGAATCCAACCGATTGATTTGGGGGGGGCACGGATCACCGTGGACATAAATTCCACTCTCTTAGCTGGACAATAAAAGGATTCTAGAAGATGTGTATCGGAGCATAGTATCAATTTTGGGGAGTTTTCTGCTCCAAAATAATGACCATTATTTTTTCACAACTAATGGTCAGTAGTTGGATCTAACGGTCTAGATTAAATTTTAGAAGTTAATAACTAATGCCCATTAGTAAGGGTAATATTTTCAAAATAATATGATTATAATACAAAAATTCATCATAACTAATAAGTTAGTCAATTTTTTCATGAATTTGTTATAAAATATTTATTTTAAATTTGATTAATCATCATCATTATTATTGTAGTCAAGTTTTAGTGTATTTAACACAAGTTTGTATAAATAAAAAATATCAATTTTTTAGTGCAATTATTAAAGTATCCTTGAACTAATGGCCATTAGTTGAGGAAAAATAATGGCCATTATTTTGGACCTAGAAACCTCTATCAATTTTGCATGGTGTTTTTGCAAATCTAAAATGAGTTTGCAATAAACATTTAACCATTCAATTACTTCTTCAGTTCTTCGAATTGCTTCTCGGGTTCTTTTTCCAAATTCGTGGTGCTTATGATGTGCACCATATGTTGTGTGTTCCAAGTTCTATTTTATTTGAGCGACAAAAAGTAAGGGAGGTACGTACTATAATGTCATTGGTTCACTGAATAGGATACACAAGAAGCACGCTAGTAGTTGGTGGTTTTGACATGACTAAATTTGATATGATCTAGTGGGGACTCCACAAAGGTTCTATCGACTACGCTCGCGCATCTGAAATGCATTCTTTTATTGTGTGGAAAGCAAGCCGGATTGTGATTTTCGAAAAAGATGTTGATTAGCTGGTCTGGTGGTGCGCGTTGTTATTGTTGTAGACATATCTGCCATGATTACTACCCTCACTAAGCCATAATGGCATGGGCCTAAGGCATTGATTAAGACGTTTTGATTCAGAATTAGCATATTGTGATCATGATAGGAGGAAGTGGACTGCCTAGATAAAAAGCTACTGCACATTCTGTCAAACACACGCGACTGTAAATTACAACTGCCTAGTTTGTGCCTTTGTGGATCAGCAAAAGAAGGGGGCATGCTGTTCTGAAAAATTCTATTTTCTCCCATATATAGGATTTTTTTCTGTAAAATTATTTGCCTCGGTTTGACATGTTTGGTGATTTATGGTAAGGGTGTCTTACTTCCTTTTGATTATCATCTGATCCCAGGCAACGTATCCTATGAGAACCAGTTTCGTATGAAAACTATGAGAACTTCAATCTTGGCCACATGATCTTGATCCAGGGCGCATAGAGAGAGGTGGGAGTGGGAATTTGCAGAAGTTGATTAAGTGGACGGTGATTTTACAAATCCCCCTCCCACCTGAATTCATGCACCCTATTGGATCAAGATTATGTGATCCAGATTAGAGTTCTCATAGTTCTCACATGAACTTGGTTCTCATAGGATATGTTGCCCTGATCCAATGAGATCGTTGTGCCACCACCGACAAAGTTGTCTCCACCCCTTGCACACATTGACACACTTCCCATGATCCAGTATTTTTTTGATGAAACTGGAGGGTCTAAAGACCCTACAGGAAATGATCCAGTATTATGTATGTCCTCTTCATTTTCCTTATTTGTAATGTACCATATGATATGTCTTTCGCAGATGCTCATAGGGATAGGGTGTGCACACACGGGTTCATAGGAGTGAGCGAGTGCTCATACATATATATGAGTGTCAGAGTTTGTTCTGTGTTTCCCAAAAAGAAATATGAAAATGAATCGGACTCTAGGCATCACATTCTTTTCCGAGATGATTTCTTTTCTTTTATTGGTTACAGGCGAGGGTGGAAAGAAACAAGCCCTATGAAAACTATTCGGCTTAGTCCAAACCAATATAGCATATTCATGTGACTCTGTCTCGGGGTGAATTCCGTTTTGGTAATTGGCATATATTTGTATTCATCATTTATCTTGCGTGACTGTCTTGGAACCCATCATAAATTTTTTCTTGAAACCTAACACAAAATTTGCAAAACAAAGTTTGAGCGATGCATTTTATAGCTCACTCCCACGGTCCCACCTACTCGACAACCAGATAAATGGTGAACACGAAATGTAGAGAAATGGATAGATCGGGATTTTTTTCCCGACAACAATTCCATTCAGTGACTACTTTCCTTGTATTCCACTAGATCGCGACGCATATGGGCCACAAGTTTAAGAACACCTCTTTGAAGCAACCTAATCAATCGGGTCAGCCAGCCAACTATGGAGCTTAAACAATTCGAACCAAGCAGTTCGATTAGGTCACCATCGTGACGCTACATCACAATGTGCTCGGCTTCTCTCCTTTGGCTCTTAATTAGGTCGTCGTTGTGGTGCTCCACGGAATATTCACGACATAGCAAATAATGCATCTATCCATGGGTGACGACACGACAGGGTCATCCATCATCAGAGCCTGACGAAGAAGACGGCGAGCTCCGGGCCGGTGCCCCCGCCCTGCGGCGCGACCAAGTACAGCGACTCCGAGTCCCGCGACCCGACGAAGTGGTCGAAGGACCCGCGCATGTACGGCACCTCGTCGTCCGTCCCGGGCTGCTGCGTCGCGGCGGACCCGGGGAGCACGCCGGCGCCCATGGACACGGCGCGCAGCGTCTCCAGCACGGCCAGGTCGTCGCCGGTGGCCTCGCGCCGCACCGCGTACCCGGTCTTCCGGCCGTTGCAGAACATGGTCCACCTCGGCTCGTCCAGCAGCGGCGGCCTGCGCCGGTCGTGGCTCGACCGCCTCCGCCGTCCACCTCCACCACTTGCTGCTTTCTCGTCCCCGTCCTCGCCGCGGCGGCGCTCGGTCTCGAGCACGATGCGCGCGCCGGCGGGGTTGCCGAGCTCGCGCAGCAGCGCGTGCGTCTGGATCGCGAGCTCCACGACGAGCCCCGGCACGCACCGCGGCGTCTCCTGCAGCGCCAGCGCCACGCGGCCCTTGCGGCGCCCGTACAGCGTGCCCGTCACGCGCCGCCACGGCCGCCGCGCCGCCACGGCGAACTCGCCGGCGGAGGACGAGGTGGGCCCGGAGTGCTGCGTCATCTGCGCCCGCCCGCACCGCGGCGCCAGCGTGGTGAGCGCGGGCAGCAGCTTCTGGAACAGCCGCGCCGGCGATCGGCGGTGGTGCTTCCGCGACGACGGCGGCGTCTCCAGCGTGTGCCCGGGCGGGTGCTGGTCATTTTGGTGTCCGTCGTCGTCGTAAATTGCGCCGTCGAGCGAGGAGATGGAGGATGTGCGGGTGTTGGTGCTGGAGGACCCCACGCTGGAATGCCGGCTGCCGCCGTCGTCGTTGCCGCGGCCGGAGGGGCTGGGTAGATGGCGAAGCCGCCCATGGGCGCGCGGGCGGGCGACGGCCGCAATGCGGGACGAGCGACGTTGCAATGGCAGACGTGGTGGTGACCATGGCCGTTAGTTATTATCTTGTGGCAGGAAATGGCGGTTAGGTTTGTCGGGTCGTCGTGCTTCCGGGGAATTTGGGGGCACTGCCTTGATTTACGGCTTCATTTTGCCATTTTGGGGCTTATTATGGTCACGTTGCTATTACAGACACCACGTTTGCTGATCGCATGACCATGTGGTTCATGGAGACTAATAAGCTATTAAAGACAACTTCTTTAATTTTAGGACTTCTATTTGGGATCAGAAGGCTAGGGAGTGGAATCAGGGTAGCCAAAAGCAAGGTATGCATTGTGTTATATGGGATACATATTCGGGCTGTTACACATTTCTTTTTGTCCCAGAAAAAAAGGATTGTTGTAGAATAAATTTAATTTTTGATGGAACAATCTGTTATGTTCTAGAACAAAATTTAATTTTCTATGGAAAATCTTTTATGTTATAGAACAAAATGAAAAATGACATGGAACAAAAATAAGATTTTTTCTGAATCATGCCTCGTAAAAAAATTATGATTCTTCCAAAACAAATTTAGTTTGTTGTGGAACAAAATAGATTTGTTTTCCAACATGCATTGAAATAACCGATTACTCTTTTGTTCTAGAACATGTGTCGCAAGAGTTAGATTGTTTTCCGGATCATTTAATTTTCTGCGGAACTAATTGAAATATAACATGGAAAAACATTTTTGTCTGAAATATGCCTTGTAAAAGATTATTGTTTCAGAACAAACTAATTTTTCTGTGGAACAAAATGAAAAATAATATGAAACAAAATAGGTTTGTTCTAGAACATGTGTTGCAAACTTTTTTGTTGTTTCGAAACATATTTATTAGGAAAAAGTCTATTTTACTCTCCCGAACAATCCACTATATCTAAATTACACCCCAAACAAAATTTTGGCTCACTTTACTCCCTCAAACAATTTAAGTTGGTTCAATTTACTCCCTTATGAAATTTCTCGTTTTTGTTTCTCTTTGTACGATTTGATTTTTGAAACTCAAATTTTTCATGACGATAGATGGTATCATTCTCTATATAAATGAAAATATTTTGTAGTTTTTCTTAAATATTTTGTATACAATTCTAGAACTATACAATTAAGACGATAATTGATGCTATTAAATTGTAAAATACTACTTCCTTACTAAATTGTTGTCGCCATTAACTTTTTTATTAAGTTTGACCATTTGTCTTATTCAAATAAAGTTTAACAAATTTTATATATTTTATTGGAATATGTTTTATCACTAAAGAAACTTGAAATGTAGCATATTACTTTTCGTATTTGAAGAAATTTTTTGAATAAGACGAGTGGTCAAACGCCACGAAAAAGTCAATGGCGACAAAAATTTAGTAAAGGAGGGGGTATATGTTTAATATATATATTATATAGTTTAAATGTAAGGTTCAATGAAAACTAACACTGTACAAAATTTGAGCACTAAACTCAGCTTGTACAAAGGAAAATATAAAAAGTGAAATTGCATCGGGGAGTAAATTGTACCGACTTAAATTGTTTGGGGAGTAAAGTGAGCCATGATTTTTTTCGGGTGTAATTTGGACAAAATGAATTGTTTGAGGGAGTAAAATGGATTTTTCCCTATTTATTATATTGTAGAACAAAATACATTTGCACAGTGAAAATATGTTTGTTCCAGAACAAAATTATTTATTCGTGGAATAAACTGGACATTACCATAAAACAGATTTAGAAATGCACTACAGGATGTGGTGTTGTGACCGACAGCTGCAGCAACAATTGATGCACTGTGGCGGCAACATTTTAACAATCAAAGAGCAAGCAAATGGACACTTGAATCGTGGATCCTTGATTTTCGAAATTCATCAACGATACGACTAGTTATAATGCAGCACGAATTTTGTAACGCCGAGGATTGGATGCGGCGCAGGGTGGTCCAGGTCCATGAAGTTTGGAATCAACTATTGAGCCCATGCAGAACGATTTGGAACTTTGGCCCGGTTCACCTGGCTGAGCCTGAGCGAACAAGAGAAGGCCCAGAGGTCATGCACAAAACCTTCCGGAAACAGGGGATGCGGGAGAGGGGTCGGACCCTCGCGCGCGAGGGCGATCGAGGGCTCAAGGCCCATGTGCCGGTAGAATTATCGTATACACTCGTCTTGACGACCGTGCTTGTCTTGATGCTGGTGCTGCGATTTCTGTGTGAGTCTGAAGTCCGAACACACACATGCACGGATGAGCCAATAGAGAGGTCAAGCGCCCAGTTGCCCTCAGCCGTGACATTTGTGGTGCTAGTTTCATTATTTTGTTTTTTTTTCTATGTACCTACCTACACTGAACGGGACCACAAAAGACTAGGTGAGCATTTGGATACACTTTCTAGCAAATTAAGTACACAAGTATTTCGCTCCAAGTTGACTTGTTGACTTAGGTAGCTACTTTCTTCTCACGCAGCTCAAATGAATGAAAGGATGATAGTAGCTGTTTGTCCTTTCTGTTCATTAAAAATGGGAAGATTCTCAGTGTTTCAACTGTTCCTTATTTTGCTATTATTGTTCAGAGTGGTTGTCTTTCTGACTTGAAATTGTACGACAGCCAAAATACTATCTAAGCAGATAGTCTACATGTGCGTCATTAACCTGTTCTATAAAAAAAGGGGAGAAAAGAAGCAGCTCTGTATAATGGATGCTATAGTGGCCAGAAACGATTGAAGCGCTTGGCTCAGCACACAATGTAAAACTTTGATCCATTTACTAAGAAAATGCAGATAAAAACTACTCTTTATCTAAAAGATTATCTAAAAATGTTATCCTAACATTATCAATTGAAAGCGAGAGGAAGTATGTACACATAGTGTTTGATCTTTGGTCAGGATATATGTGATGACAACATGCATCCATGATAGGATCAAATATAGGTAACATATTCAATTGCCTAAAGAGAATACTGATCTTCAGAGTGCACAATATAGCCTCTAGTTTTGAATTATCACAGTTCCACGATTCGACATGACCTTCTTGTAACCAAATGGACATGTCTATGTTCTTTCTGATTAAACTCTGTCCACTAGCTGAGGGACCAAGTAACATATTACCAGATCGTCAGATATTCTTCTTTTCCTGCTAAGATACAAGGGTCTAAATTACATTAATTCCGACAATATAAAATCATTTATAGTAAATTACGAACTGAAGCATTACCCATCCAGAGTCTGGCAGCAATTATGCGTCGCGACAGATGTGCGAACAAATGCTCATCTTTTCCCTCCTATGCCACAAAAAAAGAAAAGCTTTTGTCCCACAATTTTTGCAGTACTTAAAAAAAGAAAACATTCGAGAACCCTTTTGTGGTGCTTTTTGTACGATTTCAACATGGCGAGCGATGCTTCGTAGTAGTGTCACACAGTTTATTAATTAAGCATATGCGTGTGAAAACGTTCATTGTTAGTACGTACTCTTTCCCACGGTGTTTGCCACTCGTGAGTGACGTGGCACAGCAGCCCTGTGAGTGAGATGCACACGAACGGCCAGCGAGCTCTACCGTGTGCTGACTGGATCAACGCACACGGTTCAGTACGTGTGAACTACTCCGGTAATGCTGACGACGTACGACGACCGGGCGCATCGCATCGGTGACCGGGGATCAAAATAGCTGCTAGTGTACCTAGTCAGTCTAACGCTGACCAAGTAGCCACTGGCCTTGAGCTGGGCTAGACACGCTCAAGCTTGGCTCGTATAGACTTCCCACCAGCTTGGTCACTCTCTGTCTGAACACACATGAGAGTACCAGTCTGCTGCCTCCTCTTCTAGCTCCACCTCCAAATCCACCGATTATAATAGGCGGCATCACCAGCTGCTTGCATCACATTCACAAATCACAAAATCACAAAATCACAAAGCAACTAAGCAAGCAGGCAATTCCACGGCCGTGCCTCCTACAGTACGTGTCCTCCCGGCTGGGCCTGGGCGCACTCCACCGCTTCTTCTCCATACCACAGAGAAATTGGCCTCCGTGCTGCTGCCGCCGGCGACATCATCGGCCTGATAGGCTTGCCGCAGGAGTTGGAAATGGATGCCATCACCGAGCAGCTGCGGACGGCGAGAGGGGCAGGCCGTTCTCCTCCTCCTCCTCCTCCCCGTGGGGAACCCGACAAGCCAAGGACGACGCCCAACCCGGGTATAATTCATGACAAGCCGCCGGTGGCGAAGCAAGGGAAACCACCAAGTCCACGTCTGGATAATACTGGTGCTGCAACAAAGATTACTAACACTGTCCACGCATTTGCACGGCTCTAGGACACGGCGGCAAAGCAGGCCTCGTTATTCATATATATAGTCTCCTATTGCAACACGGAGGAAGCGTATACTCTCTATTATCTTTACTGAGAATTGTTTTTGGATAACGGATGGAACAGAAGTTCCAGCCTATCTTCACTGAAAAAAATTGCAATAGTTTCCCTTTCCCCCAACCTGAACATACATTGTGTCAGGTCATGTCCGTAAGCCTCAAAACATATAACAAATTCCAAACAAAAACATTTTTTTTGGAAGCGTTCGAGCTTGTGGATGGCACATGCGGCCTGTTTAAGTTTAGTCGACCCTACTTCAATACTTTATTGTTACGTGTTTACATATTATGGTCACTCTTATTTGAAAGTGTGTTTTTAGGCAAGCAGTCCCAATAATCATTCTTTCTTCTCTACATAAAAGAAGACATATTTGTTCATGCCGCAGCAAGTTGACATTTTGACTACATAATTTCATTTCTTGAATGATTCTAAAAAAACGCAGGAAAACTGTCCGTGTTTAATTCAATGGACTCCTCTTTTGACTCCAAAATGTATACCCTCTCCATTCGTAAATTGTTGTTACCATTGACTTTTTTCGTTATGTTTGACCATTCGTCTTATTCAAATTATTTTAAGAAATAACATATGTTTTGTTGGAACATGTTTTATGACTAAATAAAGAAACTTGAAAATAGCCTATAAATTTTTAGATTTGAATAATACGAATGAAAAAAGTTAATGACGATGAACATAATAGTATGTCATAAAGTTTGTGTGACTGCAAGTTGACTCACGGACCACTTGGTCAACCGTCACTAGCTAGCTATGGCTAAGCACCCTCCCTCTTCATTTTGCTGATAAGGTCGAATCTGAATTGCTAATTTTTGATAAGTTGATGAACTACATCACGTCGTGTAATTTGATGCATATTATTGTACAATTTGTTCCTGCTGACTGGCTTGAAGGGATAAGAGCATAAATGAACATCGAATTCTTCAATTCTTGAGCTGTTGTACCTGATGGAACTAGCTAGTTGTACCTTTCCCTGTTTTTGAAACCAGTTTATATCTACCAAGATTGTTGTCGATGTTTGATTTGCAGCATGGCAACATGCTTACAAGCATGCATAAGCTCGACATATGTGTTTGGATAATTTGATGTAATAAACTCAATTTTAAAATCTTCTTGTGTTTTGGAAGCATATATAAATGAAGCCATTTCTGATATCGAGGATGACCCCGTCTCATCCCTACTTGACTCTTAATCAAGCACACTCTTAATATTTGGCAGGTGTCTCTTATGTTAAACGAGCAATGTTATCTAACTGCATGGACAGCCGTGTCACTCCCATCCCATGACATCTCCTGTAGATATAGATATACATATCTCTGTTGACATGTGTTCAGAGTTGAAAAAGGCAAATTCGAGACACACTTTAAGCCTAGTACATATTTGAACTTATTTTGATCGTATGTTTCAATGTATATGTGGTGCATGTTGAACTATAAAGAATCAAGCACTTTAGAATTTATATCCATCGCCAAGATACTTATATCTAGGAGATGATTATTTCACAGCTATTGCTATTTGGTTCAAACTCTTGCCATCACAAATATGCGTATCAGATCCCCTCTTTGTCATCTCCTGATATATTGTTTTGCCCTTCTACCACCATCCATGTCATTTTTATTTTTTTATTATTATCAATGTTTCTGAAATACCTAAAAAGCCATTCTTCAACCTCTTAGCTAGCTTGATGGCCATGGGAGAGGTTGAAGATGATGGCACTTTGGCCATTTCAAAAAATATTAATAAACAAAAAGAAAAAGTTGACATGGAAGGCATAGAGAGCAAAGAGTTGTAACTCAATTTACGATGGAAAATAAGGGTCCAAGTGAAATTGCAATGGTGGCTCAGTAATTATCCTATATTATGTATAGGCATCTGAAAGAACCAAACAAGATCATTTTCTACTTTGCACATAATTCAGGATCGTTTAGCAACACATCTATTACATCGATCATCGACATGAAAATACTGAAGAAGAGGAACAAAGAGTGACTGTTTGCTTTTATTTTATCAATGAAAATCAGAATTACACTACAAGAGTTACTGTTTATTGGTTAGTGATGGTTTCATAGTGCCACAAGGAGTCTTTTTGCGTTATACTAGTCATGATAAATGATAGTTTTTTTTGCAGGGGATGATAAAATAATAGTTTAGTAATAGTGAAATCATCGCCAACCCAGCATCATTAGTGGTGACTAGCCATGATTAATGCTTTTGGAGCCGAAGATTTTTTGTCTTCTGAAGTTTTTTTATCTGTTTAATTCTATATATAGTCAATTATTTTCTCTTATGCCTTTTCGTCACGAATCAAGTCGAGCCCAAGGCAAACCCTCTTTCAAGTCTATGTTTTGTTGGATCGGTCCACTCGTAGGCCCATCACAAACAGTCATCTGGAATTTTTTATTAATAATCGACTTTTTTAATTATTTAATATAAATAACCGCCCAATCTGTAAATTGTAAAAATAGTCGCTCTATCGCCCGTTCACTGGGCGACAGTACATATCGCCCAACCAACGGGCGACAAGTGCCACCAGTGGGACCCGTCGTCCAACCGGTGCGCGATAGACAACCTATCGCCCATCGGTTGGGCGACAGGATCTATTCCCACTTTTTTTGGTTTTTTTGCCTTAACTCTTAAGCCTCTCTAATGCTCGATTAAAAATACTTTGGTAGCTCAACAATTAATTTTGATTTTTTCTTGTGATAGAGTATACACTGGAGCACCCGTTTTAGCTTTGAAAAGTCCCAAATATGATGACAATTTTAAAATAAAAGTTCCTAAATTAGGGTAGTTGTTAAGAAATAATGAATTTTTTAAGTCATCCAAACCTTCTTCAAAAATTATGAAAAATGATCTAAATTCATTGGATCTATAGTAGTATCAACATCTATTTTTGTTAGGATTAGGTTGTGTTTCAGTAATTGCGAGTTGTTTAAATAGTGTTCAAATTTGAATTTAAATTCAACTTTAATTGACCATATTTCGATTCGTAATTGCGTTATCATATTAATTATTACCAAATAAGACCTTATGAGGAGTTAAAGTTCAAAACATGGTCAATTAAACTTTAAATTTAAATTCAAATTTGAACACTATTCAAATAACTCACAATTATGAAAGACAACCTAATCCTAACAAAAATAGGTGTTGATACTACTATAGATGCAATGAATTTAGATCATTTTTTAATAATTTTGGAAGAAGGTTTGGATGACTTAGAAAATTCATTATTTCTTAACAACTACCCTAATTTAGGATTTTTTATTTTAAATTGTCATCATATTTGGAACTTTTCAAAGCTAAAACGGGTGCTCCAGATGTATACTCTATCTCAAGAAAAAATCGAAATTAATTTTTGAGGTGCCAAAGTATTTTCAATCGAGCTTTAGAGAGGCTGAAGAGTTAAGGCAGAAAAAAAACAAAAAAAGTTGTCAATCGATCCTGTCGCCCAACCAGCGGGCGATAGGTGGGTGTCGCTCTCTGGTTGGACGACAGGTCCCACTGGTGCCATGTGTCGCCTGCCGGTTGGGCGATAGGTACTTGTCGCCCGTTCATCGGGCGTTATTTTTACAATTTTACAAATCGAGCGGTTATTTATATTAAATAATTAATAAAGTCGATTATTAATAAAAATATTCCAGTCACCTGGTCAACAATGGGCCTTGTTTTTTTTTCTAAAGTCCATTGTAAGCACATTTTTAGTTCCCTCGCAAACCAGGTCAGGTCGGTAGAGGTGCTTGTTCATATGAAACAAACCTAGGTTGTCACATATGTATTACATTAGATTTGATGTCTATATTGTGTTATGCTACTATGCACAGATCACTTGCATGTTAAAGTCAAAACTAACAGAAAATTGTGGGTAATTCATTTGATCTTGTAATAAACTAATAACCAAACAGAGGACAAGCATATCTATATGCTTTGTGATAGAACTTTAATCCGACTAGGTGAGCAATCAAATAGCATATTTTTATATTGCAAGATACCTTCCTCCCCGTGCTCTTTGCAACACAAGTTCTGATAAAAGGTTCTGAATTTCATGCAGACGGGATCAGAGTTTGTATTTATATTCTGGGATCATGGTATGATTATTAAAAACTGAAGCATACTCTTGTCCCTCAATTTTTGCGGTACAAGAAAAAGTTCATCCAACAAATTGCTAAAGCAGCTGCGCTGGTGCCGATTCCTCCCGAGGGGCGTCCCAACCAGCCAAGGGAACACCCAACCTGGTTATATTCTGCGCCCGTGCAGCTGATTACCTTGGGGAAGCTAGGGAGGCCATCCATTCTGCTGCCAAGTCGCCATGGTGCTCGCCATGATACTTCCTGAATCTGGGAATGTGAATAATGCAGATTCTGGGGAACACATCAAATATTGATTAGAAGATTATTGAAACAACAAATCAATTATTAGTTAGATGTATTTAGTATCTACGTATTTGTGTGTTTGGCGTTCAATATGTCTTGGTTAATTTGACCTGTATCGACAGATTGAGGCGCATCTCATGCATGTTTCAAGCTTATGCAACCTAAAGTTCTGCTATAGTGGCGATTATAATGGTCGGTGGTTCTGAAGAAGGAAGTGGTCCCGCTGTTATTAGCTAGTCCAGCTACTAACCTGGGATGCAACACCATCAAACTGGTCGGTGCATTGTAGGTTAACATAATATCGAATCAGAAGTCTTGAATTCAAGTCCTGGTGACCTTATTTTCCATTATGTCTCTGCTATTTCCACATCTAAGACATGACAACCTCCATTAAGGAGGGCTTTTGAACCATAAGAAAAGTACCCACCGCTACTTCTTGCTGCTATTTCCTGAACAAGTTTATTTGGTACAACTGGTCCGTTCGTAGTAAGTTTTTTTTTGCGACTCCGTTCATAGTAAGTTAACATATACACAAACTCTATTACTTAGTTCATCCTAAACCTTACGCAATTTGTCAAATCTCAGCCCCAAACATCTTGTACTAATTACCAAACAAAATAAATATATATGAGGCCATTCAATCTTCTAGACAGTAGTTCTATGGTTCACGAATTCTCTTTTCATAAATTTTGACACATATACGTTACATAAACCTAGAAAATCTACCGACATACTGGTTTGTTTAAAACCAGATCAAGATGCTATGTGCACCTGGCCATGTGCACATAAAAATCTACTGACATATACTCGTTTGTTTAAAACCAGATGCGATCAGCTGGACCCTTGGCTGGATTGAAAGGGTGTTTTGGGGCAACCAGTGTTGATCTTTATCTCATTCTTGTCTCAATAGCATGATAAACGTATTAGATTTTCTCCTGATATTATTTATTGATGTTACTTAATGTGCTTTCTGAATAGATATATTGACACGTAACCAAAACTAGTACATAGTAAATAAAAAAATGGACGTCACTTTTTTTGAACAAAAGTTTGCTGCAAACTAATTTATTGACTACTTAGTGTTATTTGGTTTTGGTTGAATGACATTAGCTGTTTCGATTCTCTAAAAAACATTGGAGCATTACCATTTACCAGTGTTTGAACTCTTCATATATGAATCCAGAATTAAGTATCGACATCAAGAAACAGAATCTATTCATCTCTTGATTTCTGATAAATACTTTGTTTTTGTTGTATGGATAACCATGGCAAAACTTCTTTGAAGGCGGCCTTGCATCATTAAGAGACCAATTTTGATGAGTTGGTGAACTGCTCTCTTGTGCTTGACGAACGCGCCAAATCAAGAGGCCTAGCTAATTCGTTACTTTTTAAGTACAAATTGTCCTGTTGGCTGGCTTGGATGTGACGGAGATGACAGGAGCCTCTACATAGTGGACAGAGAATCTCTCAACTAACACTTTTTTTATATAAGAATACTTGAACATACACGCGAATGTGTAATGCAGGATCAATGATCAAGCTGCCATTATATTTCGACGTTTATATGAAGTCTTAACTAATCCAGGCACAGCCGAGAGAGATCAAGCATCACAGCTCCCCGCGCTGTCAATTTATACTAGAGATGATCGATCACCATGCCGTGCATCTATGACACACACACACACACACACACACACACACAGAGAGAGAGAGAGAGAGAGAGAGAGAGAGAGAGAGAGATCAGCGAAGAAAGCTCGGCACATACGCGGAGTCCCTGACGGCAAGCCAAGCCGTCGGCAATAGCCATGGCATCCTCGCGCCAGTTCCTGCGGCACCTACCCGTCGCCATTGCAGCTGCCGTTGCGGCAGCCATCGTTTATTATCAAGAAACACCAAGGCTCGTGGAGGGGAACGAGACCACCACAGCTGCTGCAGGCTTGCCGCGCGAAGTGGTCATCGTAGAGACGGTGGCAAGGAAAGCCGCCGCTGTTCCGATTGGGCGACCAATCCTTCCAAGACCAGGCCCAAATACGCACAATTACCCGCCGAGGTTTATCGTTGTGGAGAACGAAAATTCCGCGCCGCCACCTGGTATGCCAGCAGGCCCAGCACAATGCACCAGCGGTCACGGTTCTTCTGCTGCTTCTTGAACCTTGAGCTGTACCTGATGTCCTGATGGAACTGGGAAAGGAAGGAATTGACGATAACGAGGAAATCAGAAACTCGTTTAAGGGACCTCCTGATTCATTGATGCTCAAATGAAATATTATGAAGCAATAAATAATACTTTTATACGTTGTACCCTTTAAATTTTCTCATTGCGCCGGTTGATGTCTTGTTGACACCAGCGTTCACAAAATCGCTAGAGCACCAGTTTTCATTTTCAACAAAAATCAATTCTGTAAGCCCAGAAAACGGACCAAAAACTGTTTTTACTACCGTGAACAGATTTAGTTTTAAGTGTAACCGGATGTTCGCTCAAACCAGATCAGACCGTTTTTTTAGTTTCCGCAAAAATGGGTTCGTTGTGCATGGGTTTTGCAAACCAGGTTTGGTATATGTGTTTTGTAACTATTTGGAGAGAACAGGACGACAAAGGCCCTACAGGTTAATAAATATTACAAATGAAAAGAAGTTCAAAGATACTATAAAATTGGAGGTCACTTGAGGGATCCAGTGTTCGCTCATGTTATCTTCCTGCTGAGGTGCAAAGATTCTTCTTCCATGCATACTCATATATGTTGATAGGCATGGGCAGAGCTATATTGCAAGTACAGCATGCCACCGCACCCAATAGAGAGAAATATTGAGCTTATAGAATCAAATTTTCACCATGTAATCAGCTATGAAGTTCTTTTTCTCCAAATAGCCGCATCCCTAAACATTTTCCTCTAGATCCGCCTCTGTTGATAGGGTCTAATAGGAGGCAGAAAAAAATGACCTAGTCGAAGAAGAGGATGAGGAGGTTATGATGGAACTTAATTAGTTCTGGCTACCAAGGTTCATAATTAGCCCCTCCCCCGAAAAAACAAACTAGATCAAAAGTGTGATCTTCTTTCCCCTGATTTAAGGTTTGTTATTGTAGTTTTCTTAAGTCTACATATACTAATTCATCCACAAATCAAGTATAAAACTATAAAATAACATTGGATGACACTTTCTACCACTTTTAGAAAACATGTGTATACATGTTGCAGGATTACTTTGTATCAATATTTTGAAAGATGCTAAAGTGGTTCATTAAGTAAATTTCAAAAGATGTTACGAGTGTTTCAACTCTTCATATGATTCCAAACTGTGTACAAGCTAACGTGCAAGTTGACTGGCGAACAGAAGACTTGGTTCAAACTTTAGTAGCTAATTTTTTCCCTTGATTTTTTACTTTACAATTGAATCTGAATTTTTAATTTTTGATGAGTTGGTGAAGTGCTCTTTATTTGACGAATAAAAAAACCACATAATTCAAATTGTACCGGCTTGGCCATTAATTCTCAGATGGCTAATTTTTTCTGGGAAGATTGTGAAGGTAAACACAAATACCAACTAATTCGCAAATGATGCCTCAGACGAAGGATCAGGGAAGTTTGGGTATCCCTGATCTCAGAAACTTAAATTTGTGCCTTTTAGCTTCTTGGGTCCAAAGATATGAGGATGTGAATGGGAAAATCTGGAAGGAAATAGTGAATTTTAAATATCAGACAAATGCCCCCAACATCTTCTGCTGCCCTGACAGGAACTCAACACCTTTTGGAAAGGAGTGATGTGGGCCTGTAGAGCAGAAAAAATGGGTTTTAGATGGCTAGTAGGCAATGGGAAGAAAATTAGGTTTGGGGGAAAATCAATGGTTTGGCACTTGCAGCTTGGCTATCCAACTTTGGAACATCAACGAAATTGTTAACGAACAGGGGAGTGCATGGGATGGTGAGAATTTAAAATTCTCTTTTAGGAGAACAATAGATGCTAGACTCATGAATTAGTGGGAAGAGCTATTAACAATAGCTGAATCGATTAATTTTACTGAGGAAGAAGACTCGGTTATCTGGAGTTTTAACTCCTTAGGTAAGTACTTTGTCGAGTCCCTTTATGCTCTAATTAATAGTAGAGGGATAAGACAGATCTACACACGAGTGATGTGGAAGATTAATATTCCACCATGAGTTCACATTTTTCGTGGCTTTTAGCCAACAACAAAATTTTAACCCTTGACAATTTGGCAAAGAGGAGGAAAGTAGAAGATGGAACCTGTCTTTTATGTAACGAAAAGGAGTCAGTCAAACACTTTTTTTTTAACTATTGTATAGCACAGGGTGGTGTGGAATGAGATCTCTGAAATTTGTGGTAAGAAGGTTGGGCCACATTGTGTCGGTTGCCAAACTACAGAGTAATTGCAAAAAGCTTCAAGCTTTTAATATGTTGACCTCAGTTGTATTGTGGTCTTTATGGAAACTCAGGAATGAGCTGTGCTTTCAGGTTACACAGTGGTTGGGAGTTCATCGAGTAAGGTTGAAGGCCGCAAAAATGTTAAGAGACTGGAAGGTGCTGGCCAAACCGGAGGAACATATGCTGCTGGAACGATGGGCGACAGAATTGGAAAGATGCACTTCTACGACACTTCCATGGGAGAATGACTTTTGTGAACATAAGGGCATGTGTCCACCCTAGCTTTATTATTAAGGACCAATTACATTTTAGCCATGGATTTCAGCTCTAATTGTGAAATAGCCATGAAAATTCAGATTTTATGATTTAACCATGCATTTTCCCATCCGAAGCAAACTTCTACCACAAGTCTGTTTACTCTATGTAACGGTGTTAACTTTCGAGTCTAAAGACGAGATTGCTCTTTGCGATTTTACCATGATTTTGATCGAAAAAATTATGCTTCTACCATTGTTTTGACATGAAACATTATAAAATAAATTGAGCAAACAAAACAGGATAGACCAAGCAAACTTGGATCCATTTTCGATGAAATTTTTGAATTTTGATCAAAATTTAAAATCTTGATAGAATTTTTGTAAAATATGGAATGAAATATTTAACATTATTTTGGCAGCATTTCACTGTTAATTTTCAATGAGGATGCATCTTCATACAATATATTCAAATCTAATTGAACTGACGACAATACAAACTTGTGGTAAACGGTAGGTTCAACTGGAAAAAGTTGTGGCTACATCACAAAATCTGAATTTTCATGGTCATTTCACAATTAGAGTCAAAATTCATGGCTAAAACGTAATTGTTCCAATTATTAATTATGGCTCAATATAAACATTAAATATCTTATTATACTATAAAACATGTCAGACTAGTCTAGATATGTTGTCAAATCATAAAGTGAAGTACAGAAATATCAAGTTCTGACAAATTCATGAAATTGTCAGAATTTGATATTTTTGTACTTCAATTTATGATTTGATAATATATCTACAACTAGTCTAACAAGTTTAATAGTATAATCAGAGATTTAATATTTATATTGAACCATAATTAATAATAAAACTAGGATGACCACATGTCTTTATGTTCACTAAAGTATTTCTCCTTCTATGGAGGGAGCCAAGACCACAACAACATTCATCTCAGGACGTGGAGCCGGTCAGTGACGAATGTATCGACAGTTCCAGTGTGTTGTGTCCTCTTAGAGAGTGAATGATGTGGGCCTGAGATTTTTTGAACCGTAAACCGTTGAACATTTTTGCTTTATATTAAGGCAGCGGAGACCTTTTCTCTAAAAAAATTGTATCGGCTTGCTGGCCTGTGATGGAGAGACAGAGAGATCTAGATCTAGAGAGAGAAGATAATCAGCGAGCAGCTAGGGAATCTCTGCTCTACGACTTTTTCTATTACTTCAATGAAATCCATTTTTGTTTTTTTAATAGAAAATAGGACTGAGGGTGTCATGACAGGAGCATTTTACCTACTATACGAGCGACCAGATCAATAATGTCCCATAGTCAAAGTCAGTCATCAGCCAGTAGTTTTGAGCGGTCTTGTTTATTCACCCACTATATACCATTTTCTACCTTTACCAACACGTCTTACTGCATAGAGCAGAACCTGGACGAGGTTAATATGTACCATGAAAAACGCATGTATTACGGTATTACGTGGAAACAGGATCACTTCGAGTCATTAATTTCAGTTCTTCAGTAGATAATTGTAGCAATTAAATATTTTTTGTCATGAATCGTGGATTATATGTCATGCATCATCCTGGGGATGTTCAGCGGATCATTATCCTTCGATATGGTGCAACACTCAGTACAAGTATTTTGCCAACAAACTCCATAACTGGTTCAAGATACGTTATTCATCTGCGGACTGCGGTATAGAAAATAGTACGAAAATCATCCATACAATAAATCTTTCTGTTTTTTACAAAAAATGGAAATAGTATCCGATTTTTCACCCTATGTTGAGGTTACAATACAATAAACTTTCTACTAGTCAAAAGCCTTACTTGACCTTTCAATAACAATCCAACCCGGTATAGCGACCTAATAACACTCTGAAGTCTGAAATGTATATCTCAAGCGCCAGTTGATCTTAGTATTTGTTGACCCATATGATGGACATATGGAGATGCAGATGTTTGGAGGGACACGGACCAAAAGACAACAAAGATTCGTTTGCTGACTGGATCAACTTAGTATGAATCCATATGACATGTCTGTGACTTTGTGAGGAGTGCGCATCAGACATTAGCTCACCTCAAGAGAAGACTCCTAGCACTAGCCTGAGCCTAGTCACTAGTCAGTCATCAGCCCAACACCAAAGAAGTAGTCTCCTGAACTGGCGAGGCACGCGCACCGGATGTAATCCTACACCCCATTATTTTTAATTGAAGTATGAATCCATATGACATGGCTGGGACTTTGTGAGGCACGCACTCAGTAGTCAATTACAGGCATTTTTAATTTAAGCGAAACCCCACAATAGGTTACAAATATTATAGTGAGCTCATGCCTCAACCAATCGTCCGTACAACACTAAGCTTCTAGTACTAGTCAAAGCCCGACTTGACTTGTAGTAACATTCCAAACCCATTACAGCGAAACTAGAACCTAGTATTCGTTGATGACCTACCGCACGACTCCATTGCCGACCGGATCAACGTGGTGTGAATCGGATCCATTATGATGTGATTGTGAGGGGTGCACACTGATCGGGAGGAACAAAACTCATTAGCACTGGCAAAAACCCAGTTAGTCATCGTACTAACACCCAATTAGCTCTAGTCTTTGAACTGGTGAGACACGCCCGAGAGCTTGACTTTACTATGCCTACGGTTATATATAAGTAGGCGCATGGTGTGTCTGAGATGGAGCAACTCAAATAGATCAAGCACATAGAGCTCGACCGATCAGTTACAGCCATGGCACCGTTGTGCTCTTCGTTCTCCCTCCCCTCCAGCCTCTGCGGTACGCGTCCTGCCGCACTGGGCCGGGCACGTTCTACCGCCCTTTGGCTTCTTCCCGCCTGCACCTGAAATACCCCAGGAGCAACATCGCAGCCGCCTCTCCTTGTCCACAAGAAGCTGACCCAAGCTATGTCGATGACGAGGTCACATTGATGAGTGTGCCAGGGAAAGAGGAAGATGCGGCGAAAGCTCAGCTGCTGCTAAAGAAGACGAAGGACGTTCCACGGGGGCAACCCGACAAACCGAGGACACCTCCTGGTGGCCCAATACACAATAAGGTGCCCGGGCAGAGGAGGCCGCGTACTGAACCAAAAGGGCGGCCCCCGCTGCCCCCGAGGGACGGTGGCGGTGGCCATCATAATTCGAGACCCGTGCCGCCGTCGACACACGAGACGAAGTAAGCTGATCAGATAATTACGTGAGGGCAGGTTATTAGTTGCTGTATAAGGTTTGTGGTTTATCTTTGTTAACCTTGTTGTAAGCATCTATACATACCCACAGTTGACCTGTCGTGTTCCTTGACTATTATTGTTCTTCTGGAGCAAAGATAATAATGTCCATAGGTTCGTTTTGAAGGGTTGTAATAATTCTCAAAGTATATTATATGGTCTTATAGTTTTCCCTTGGTATGTTCATATCAGCTATTGATTCAGCGATCGGCATCTAGACTGAATACATTCGACTCGAGATAGTGAGGCCTGGCAAGAACAGCTTTGGGTAGTCGACCAAAATATAAATGAATTGGGCCATGTCTACTATATTTTCTTAAACCTGAGCATATGCCCCTATGCTCACTGAAGTATTTGCCTTTGGAAAGTCATTGATTACATAACTGAAAAGTATATACCCAAGTCAGACGAAAATGAAGTGCTAAACAAATAATGCTATGTTTGTTTTCATCTCCTTTGTGACAAAAACAATTACAGGATTATTGTCCATTGTTTATAGTTTGTATTATTACTAGATGCATGGGGTTTTCCTATTGGAAGGTGGTTAATCTCAAAGTTCCCTTTTTCTATTATTGGATCTTGATCCAATCACTTAGGATATTCGTTCACTTGTGCAAATGTTTTTGTTGAAATGAAGAAAATATTTGAACAAAGAACTAACTATTCTAAAAGTATAGTTCCATTGTTCTAGTAGCAAATTTCTATCATTTCAAAAATCCGACTAAGACAAAAGTAAAATAGTACTCCCTCCGTTTCAGTATATATGACGTTTTAGCAAAAAATGGGAGAAACAAGGAAGGATTCACTTTTACCCTGCTACCCCTCTTGAATGAGAGCACATAGTCTTTCACAGTGAATGTACTAGTCGTCATTAATGAGCATCCCACTTGCTCTGGTTACAACCGAGAGCCAACCACCAAATGATATTTTCACTTGGCGCCACTTTACAAAATAAGGAGCCAAATCCGGACACTTTTACATGCTCCGAAATTTCAAAAGACATGGAGCCAAAAGTCACAGCCTATCTACAACTACGATCAGCTTCCTGGTGAAGTCATCCTCTTCTCATTTCAGCTCCCCATCTCCCAACTTCCTACTCCCAGCCATGGCATTTGATCTGAATAATCCCCCGGTTTTGAAGATGGGGACGTACCAACAGCAGGAGCAGCAGCATCCGTGGCAGTGCACGGCGGTGGTGGCCTTCTTGACCTCAACAATCCAGCAGCAGATGGTGGTCCATATGAAGGCCACCCCTCAGTAGCAGCAACAAGCGGTGGTCCATTTGAGGCCAACTCAGCAGCAGCCAGAGGTGGACCATCTGGTGGCATGGACTTGAACATGGAGCCTGACCTACATGATGATGAAGGAAATGTATCAGGTACCCTTCAGTTTCTATTTTAGTGATGCTTAACAAAAGTAGAAGTAACTCAAAATCAATGTATCAGGTACACTTTAGTTTCCATTTTAGTGATGCTTAACAAAAGTAGAAGTAACTCAAAATCTGCTCTATTATTACTGTTAAAATTAAAAGTAATATGGGGCATGACTTGCATGAAGAATTCTTGTTACTGTTAAAATTAAAAGTAAAAATATCTATGGCCTGTAGTTGTAGTCCATGTTGGGGTAAAACATGCTTGTTGCTGTTTAGGTGAGGAAGGCCTTGTGCAATCTGATGAAACTGGAAGAAGAAAGTTTACAACCAATAAGAAAAGGGATGCAATAGTGGCAGCATTAACAGTAATTGCAGCTAGTAACAACGGAAATTTGAAAAAGAATAGCACAACAGTTGTTACCACAGCTCTTGGAGTGCGTTTGCGCACGGTTCAACGCATTTGGAATGATGCCAAACAACAAATTGCAGAGGGGAGGGTAGAAGTGGATGTTTCCCACAAAAAGACCCATCGTGTTGGTCGCAAAAAACTTGAGATAGACTATGCACAGATTCCTACCATTCCTTTGCGTAAGAGGACTACTTTAAGGTCACTAGCAAGTTGTTTGCATGTTAGCGCTCCCACTTTGCACCGGAGGTTCAAGATGGGTATGTTGAGGCGTCACTCCAATACATTGAAGCCTCTTCCGAGGGATGAGAACAAAAAGTCTCGGCTACGTTTCTGTTTGTCAATGCTAGATCGGAGTACAATCAACACAGATCCTAAGTTCATAGATATGCAAAATATAGTGCATATTGATGAAAAATGGTTCTATATGACAAAGAAACGCAATAAGTACTACTTGCTCCCGGAAGAGGAAGATCCATACAGAACAACTCAAAACAAAAACTGCATAGGAAAGGTGATGTTCTTGGGGGTATTGGGGAAGCCTATGTCCGATGCACATGGAAATCAAATATTTTCAGGAAAACTTGGTATTTTCCCATTTGTTAAAGAGGTAAAAAAAGTAGTTTTATTTCTGATTATGTCATTATCCCATTTAGTTTATATGTTCTGCCTCACTGAACTTGTACTCACAACAGGAGCCAGCTGCAAGGTCAAGCAAGAACAGGCCAAAAGGGACCATGATTAAAAAGTCGGTGATTGTAAATAGAGATGTGATGCGGGACTACCTAATCAATAAGGTCCTACCGGCGATAATGGAACAGTGGCCGGAGGAGCTTGCTGGGGAGACTATATTTATCCAACAGGACAATGCCAAGACTCATGTGTCTCCTTCGGACCCCGAGTTTCTTGCAGCTGTGGAAGAAACAGGTCTGGACATCCGTTTGATGCAGCAGCCAGCTAATTCTCCAGACATGAATATACTAGATTTAGGCTTCTTTAGCTCCATTCAATCCTTGACAGACAAATGTAGTCCAAGAACCTTACAAGACCTGATTGAGGATGTAGAGAAGGAGTACAGCGACTATGATGTGTCAAAGGTGACGCGAGTGTACCTATCTCTGCAAGCTAGCATGGTTGAGACCATGAAGCGTGATGGTGGAAATGGCTATAAGCAAACCCATATGAACAAGGATAGACTTGAAAGGCTAGGTGTGCTGCCCTCTCGTCTTTCATGTGATCTCACGTTGGTTCAACGTGCAAGAGAGGTTCTAAGTGATCATGATTGAGAATGTAAGAGAGGTTTATCTTTTGGAGTGGTACATTTTGTAATTTGGAAACATGTGGTCTAAGTTTTGTAAAGGCCATGGTGGAGGGGGGGGGGGGGACTAGCTTTTGTAAAGGGCAGTATAACTATACATCTCTATGGCAGCAGATCTGTATTTTGGTAATGTACTAAAATGTCATAAATTTAGCATGCCATTTCAATCACAACCATCTCAATTTCTATATATTTCACACACATCACGTAATCAGAATGTACATTACCAAGTGTTTATAGATGGCGATAGAGTTGGTTGTGATTCTTCATCGATAAGTAGCTCATCATCATCCTGGCTATCCTCCAAATTGGTCGTAGGGGGATGCTTCAAAGGCTACAATGCACATAAATGGAATTAGCACCATACAAAACAATTACAAACATCAATTTCTACTATCCGACTTACTTTTATGCCGCAACGCAGGAGTAGCTTGTCATCCTTGCGACCAATAGATGTGAGCCAGTTCCTGCCATTTGTAACCCAAGCAACCAGTCAAACTACCATGCATACATGCACTTAACTAAGAAAACTACTGAGAAATTACACAAATGCAATGTACTAGTACCGCATAGTTTCGGTCGGTGAAGGTATAGGGGGAAAAGTTCGCGCATGCGTTGCACTTGCTCATGCGCTTGCCTGCAACCTTCCGAATCAAAGGAACAACCTTCGAATCAGCAATCAACTCCTTGTTACCTTCATCCTGCGAGTCGGGAAGAAAATGAAGTCATCCCCGCCCTCGTACTGGGTGTCCGGAACAAAATCGTCACCGATTTGTACTCGAACACCCAGCTCCTTGCTCCACCACTCCCCTCGCCTCCGTCTTTTTCACCGGTGCGGATCGAGCCAGGACCGGCCCGGGAATCCGGGCAGATTCGCCGTCGCTCTCCTGCTCCGCGCGCCGGAGAGTCCCCCATGGGGAAGACGCACGGGAGCCTGGTGATGATGGCGCGTAGATCCGAGGGAAGGAGGAGCTCGATTGCTGGCCGATGAAGGCACGCAGATCCGGAGGAGATGGAGCTCGATTCAATTCGTGGCGGAAGAGGAGGAGCGACCTTTCCCCCAAAAACCGGTGATCGGGAGGCACCTTAACCTTCGCCAAACGCTTGGGAGCCCGATCGACGATGGGGAATCAGATTGGGATGCGCCATGGAAGAGGGAGGGAGAGGGAGGACGAACGCCTCGGTGGAGTCGTGGAGATGAGGATGGGTCACGGGGCTGTTGGTGGAAGAAAGGAGTCCGGTTGGATATTTTCGGTGGGTGAAATAACTGAAGGGCAAAATCGTAACTTCGCCGTCTAATCTGTGTTGGAGTCCGAGAACGTCTTATAATTTGAGATTTTTGTATGGAGGTAGAACGTCCTATATATTGAAACGGAGGGAGTAGTTAATTGCAAATGAGCAGTTTCTTACTTTATAATCAAAGACTGTTCCTTTCTTGGCTCTAAAAAAAAATATGTTTCCTGTTTTAGCCCTTTCTCATTTGAATCCGATTTTTTTCTTTCCATGAGCCATATGTTAGTTTTTCCATAAGAAGGTGTCAAAGAGGACTGGAAATGACTATTTTGCCCCTCGCATTTTGATCCCCATGAGTCAGGCATTCCCAATCGGTCTATCCGCGTGCCCATCATACAACTAGATCCATATCTAGGTGACTAGTCAGACTAATTCCTACTTTACTGTGTACTTAAATTAAACTAATAGGACTACAGGAGAATCGACCCAAGCTTTGCTTTGGTTATATATCTTTTGAGAACAATCTACCCAAGCTTTGCTAGAATGGGGAACTCGATTTTGAGCTGCTTGATTGAATCAAGTGGGCGCATGGTTGGTCCAGCCTTGATTTTGACCTGAGTGCTTGAATGGAATGGGATCATGATTAGCACAGTCTTGATTTCGTGGTGTTGCTGTACCTAATGGTCGAGCCCTTCAAAAGTGTGCACATGCTTCTTTCTTAGACTGCTCCTCTCCTAACCTCTTTGATTGGTATGAGAGATTCTTGAACCCGCCGCTGCATTTTGTCCATCGGGGTTGTCCTCGCCCGCCGCCATGAACTTTGCCCATCGCTGATTTGTCGGGCTTCACTTAAGCCATGGAAGCTAAATATTTTGAGCCTCGATGCTAGAGCGGCCACCGAAGCCATGGAATTGAAAGGAGGCACTCTAGTAGCCTGCATCCATGCCCCGGCCATGGAGGAGGCCTGACCTGATCGAAAGCACTGTTAGGCATAGGCCTGGGGAGGCAGCGCCATAGGAGCTTAGGTCGTCGCAAGTTTTTCTTTTCCATAAGAAAGTGTGGGAAGGAAAGTGTGAGGGTAGTAGAGTCATTTTTCATTACTCCTAATAGGTATTTGACGTTAGAAGCTAACATACTTGGACGGAAAGCTAAATAAGGAACAAAAACTAGTTTTTGGTTCAGATATAGAAGTTCAAAACATTTAGGGTCGAGAAAGGAAGTGTGATCAGTTTTGAGGCCAAATAAGGAAGTAATCTCTTATAACTAAACAGTTATGACAATGGATTCGAGTTGCCGCTTGGCTTCTGACAAGTAAACTACACAAATTATATTGAAGTTAGCTTGAAATTTTCTTTGTCAGCTAGGAATAAAATTAAGTAGGTGCATGGGAAAATTGAGCTGACGTCCAAAACAGTGGTCGCACCGGACGAATGGAGGACATGGGTCACATCCAAGAATGGTCAGCACATATTTTCTGCTGAATAAATGATCCTAGATATGAAGAAAAAACATTCGTATTGACCCACATGTACATGTGCCACGTAGCACTCCAATGATCAGGACACGTATTTAGTAGTAGTACGATGTAGTGCATCAGGCATTAATGCTGATAAACTGGACCAGTAGCAGTCAAGGTACGCACTAGGATGTGTGAAGCGGGCGGCCGGGGTCAGAGTCTGTGACCGTACCAAAAAATACGAACGCTTCAAAAGTCATATTTAGACTAGCCTGTCCGAGCCGAACAACAACTCTTGGTAATAGACGCGTGAGAAAGCTCTTCTTGACCTCGTATAGAAACTCAAACCGTGCGACTAATTATCTTCTCTATCTCTCGGTGTATGTGAGCACACGTAGAAACTGGTCAAAGTCAAGCCTATACCAAGTCACGCATTATTTCTCGCGCTCTTGCTGCCTGCTGCGTCAAACTCTACCAGCTGCGGCATCCTTTATATAAGTAGCGCCCCGCTTTAACATCCTCCCAGCCATCAGCCGCACAATAAAACGAGTCCAATTAACAACTGCAAGTCTGGAACTGGGAATTCGAGCGAGACCACCAAGCCAAAAGCTTGCCACCTAGCTAGTTCCATCCGAGCAAGCAAGCTAGCTAGGAACGGGGAGAATGGCGATGGTACTGAGCGCGATCGACCTCCCCTCCCCAACCGCCACCACCAGCCGGGTACTGCAGCCACCGCATCCTGCCGATCACGACGACGCCGCCACAGCTGCCGGTCACCAGCAACAACAAGAACCGGAGACTCACGACGGCATGGAGAAGGACGCTGCTGCCACGGCGATGGGTGCTACGCCACGGAGGACGGGCATCGCTGCGGCATCTCGCCATGTTCGGCTGGCTGCGAGGAGAGGCGCGCCACCTCCTCGGGGGCAACCCGGTCCGCCAAGGACAGGTGGTGGCGGTAAGAATAACTAGCATCCCGGCCGGGATGCAGATGGTGTACTGGGAGCCGCAACTTATGGCAACAGAGAGGGGCACCATAGAAATTACCCATGACTCCATTAGTTTTCAAATCCGTGGATGTAAATGTATGTATACATCAAGTTATAACTCAATCTTAGTTAGTTCGCACCTGAGAGTTCTACTTAAAAAACATGGGTTCAATTAATCTAATTTGCTGACTCTATGCACCTCTGTAACAATTCTAAGCTCTGCCCGAGCATAAAAGATCGAGATCTCCAGTGCAAATGTGTAAAACGGTTGAAAGAGATAACCGGCCACCCAACAACAAAAAGCTTGTCCGGTACCTAGCTCGATCCGGGGTCAAGTAACGTAACACAATCATGGCTTCGTCACAGGTGCCAAGGTCACTCAAGCAATATTGAAAGCGACCATCCTTGCTTTATAAGGAAGTTGGTTGGAAACTCTATCCTAATTCCATTAAACTTCTTAAAAATCAAAGTTACAAATGCTAAGAAAATGCATAATATAGTAACGAAATAAAATAAATAGACACATAGGAGAACTCAAAACCTTTCTTATATCAACTCCTACAATGCCAGCAAACTAAGAATAACACAACTAGTTAGATTATTTATAATGGGACCCAACCCCGTTCCCATCTATGTTCCTGCTTTCTTCCTTGAGGGAGGTCGGCGCAACTGAAAACCCCAATTCTAATCTCAAATTTGACATTGTGAGAATCTTCTTATTGTGTATATTTATACTTGCCAAGAAAATTCTCATGGCATGACATATACATATTAATTGAATCATGATAAATTTCTATCTATAACTAAACTTAGAGTCTAAGATTTATCTATATCAAATGGAATATAACAAATATCATCTACAAAATATATTTCTAACAACCTCTCTCAATCTCAACTATGATGCATGTTGACATTGTCAACAAATTCCTTAAATCGAAAAATCAAATAAGAAAACAAGAACCAATGATGTCACTGAAGTAGTAGTAGCTTATTTCTATGAACACGAAAAATATGACCCCAGCTTTTCCTTCATAATGAAGCTCGATCAATATGTTTAGTATCATCAAACGAAAAATAGAAAGCGTCACCCTCATTCTTCACATTTGACAATTATCATATTTATTTATTCTACCTTGTGGTTTTAAACTATCATTCATATCGGCTACCAAGTTTCCTTTGAACATTATCGTATTTGTTTGGATCCAAGATTAATAAGTTGAACGCCCAAGGTAGATTAAAGATGAAATACAACTACACTCGCACTATTTTAATCATGGTTATTTACTAGATATGTTATTGATAAATATGTCACATTTGGTTTATGCTCCTCTTGGGGTATTGCCATTTCTAATCATAGGACTACTATGTGGCCGTTACATTTGTTGCCAGGTGGTAGTCTTTGAAAGATTTATACTTCTATATTTTTAATATTTTGGCTGTGGAAACATCTACAAATAATATCCTTTAATCATAGGAAATAAAAATAACTATTGAGAAAAATTGATTTTTACTATTTCATAGTTAAGTTCAGGCTTTGTTTGGAAGATTGCAAAAATCTATGGATGAATTTGTGTATGGATTAACGGCCATAGGCTGAACCAGTTTTTTTTTTTTTTTTGTAATATGCAGAAAAGAAAATCTAGACTTCATTTGAGCTTAAACTTGAATCCAATATGGACCTCAGAGCTGAAGCATTCTACTAGTCAAACTCAGAGACCAGATCAAAATAATAATACAGACGCTCTACTGATAGTCAGACTTACGCTAATAAATAATAATCCATACTTAGTTTGGAACTAATCTTGGTAATAGACGCGTAGACGCGTAGTAAGCTTGTCTAGACCTCGTAATTCCCTGAACAAACAACAAATAAAGTGAGCATTGGTCAAAGTCAAGCGCGTGCATTGTTTCTCCCGCTGTTACTGCTTCTTGCAAACTCGACATCTACCTACTACTGATCCATCGTTATAAGTACCGCTCCGCCATAGCAGCTAGCATCCTAGCTCCCAAGTCCCAACTATCAACCATCAGCGATAAGCGAAGCGATACGGCCAAGAACTGGAAGTGGAATTCAAGCGAGACCGAGCGAGCCAGAGTTCGAGTCATCATCTATCATCAGGCAACTACGGCCATGGCCTCACCATCGCCGTTGGTGCCGAGCTCCTCCATCGGGCAGAAACTGCTGGAGCCTCGCCTGCTGTCCCCTTCCGCCAGCGTTCATCAGACACAGGCACAGCGGGACGCAGATGGAGCGGGAGCCTGCAGCTGCCGAGAACAGCCAGCGGCGGCAGCTAACCTCAGCGACGGTGAGGCCACTGGTGCCGCGAAGAGTGCTCCGGCGCGGCAGGGGAAGTTGCCGGCGTGCCTAGTAACCAGATGCTGGCGGCGTGGAGTTGGTCTCCTCCAGCGGGGCAGCCGGGTCCGCCAAGGACTGGCGGCGGCGGGCAGCACAACTAAACCTGCCCGGCCGGTATGGATGCAGACAAAACCACGATTCATCATTGATTAGTTTTCGAAACATTTCGATGCAAAAATGTATATGTACACATCAGGTATAATAACTAACAAGTTACACCAGAGGTTCGCACCTTCTAAAAACCACGATGTTTTCGGTCGATTCAATTCGCCGACTCTGAATGGTCGAGAACCCAAGCACTCCTAGTTGCGTCTGAAAACGATGCAATCAGAAGTCAAAATCTTCGTATATAGTATGGAGTACCTGTCCAGCTACGACCGACCCAAGGTTGCTCGATCTCGATTTGATCTTTTTTTGTTGGGATCTTGATTTGCAATGGATATACGCAGATAGAGTACACGTACGTCCATGCTGCTTTCGTGACCAATGATACTCTTTTGGACACCGGAACCGGCTTGAGCAACGGATTATGATTATCCCTCGACCGGATCAAAACACAGCGAGTGTGTGGGCTTCAAACGAATAACCGAGTCGATTCGTCTTAAAACACTGTGCAACCTAGAGGAATGGAATTTGACCAACACATATGCTACATGCATGGCTCCACAACACAGGAACAGTAGTTAGAAAAAATGGACCGAGTAATACCTTAGCTATATGAACTAGATTTGTGTCCTTACTCTCTATTTGTTCACTAGTATATACAATCTCTATTATATAGAAGTATGTTACCCACCAAAATGGCACAGTGATAAACACATAAAAGAAAATATAGTACCTCAATACAGTAAGATTCAATGCAAACTTCGTTCATTTAAAGAATTCATTAAAAATGCAGCAAACAAATAGTCAGGACATTGTTTGGGTACATGGCCGCATGCATACATAAATATATATCATAAAATTAATATCACTCGAAATAATCTGCCATGTGTTGCACCCAAGTGTGACAGTTATCATTGTTTCCAAGAAAAAAAGTGAGAGGAGAAAATTTTCTTTTGATACAGCTGCAAATGCAAACAGCGATAAATATATGAGATTGTAACTCTGAGTAACAATCTATAATGAAGCCTGGTATAAAACATTTTTCACTATGCATAAACTAAGAAAAATTGTATCATATCTATACACAAAATTCATATTGTTGTTTCCTATGACATCTATGTATCAAAAGGAGTAATCGCTTTCATTCGGAAGTGTTAGAAATACCATAATACTAAAATAGTAAAAAATACACATACACACACTACCATTATAAACAACTTAGACTAAAATAAGTTTCCACCTTGTTTTTAAATTATTCACCATTTTATTAGGGTAAGGTCTACTTTAGTCCCTCTTAACTATCGCTGCAAAACCACAGCAAAACCCAAGGGAGGAAAATGAGTGTTAGTATAAATTTGGAGGGAGTAAAACAAACGATCTCATACTTCAGCGGGTTAATAGACTGGTAATAGTTGGAGGGAGTAAAAGTGGTCTTTATTCTTTTATTATAAAAAAGATATCTAAAAATATATAAATATAAGTTTCAGAATTAATCATCGTTACCAATAGAAGTACAATCAACTGAAAACAATAATAGACAGGAAAATTAATATGTCTAGTGTCTAGAAATATCAATATATATCCTCTACTAATGAGTAAAAGAACCAACAGTAGAGCGTATATACATGCAGGTTGACCGTTGAACTCAAATGGAGATGACCAATCATTCGATAAAGCTAGTAGTACGACGCTGTGCAGGACGCGTCCATGTTGACGGGATCAATAGTCAGTGCACACAGCACACAGTTTGAGAAGCGGAACCGGGACCAGATCAAAATAATACCAACGGTCCTTGTCCTGACCTCCAACAAAACCATACGACTTTTCTTCTCATTGTGCATGGGCAGTGGTCAAAGTCAAGGACTCCTGCTCTTGCTGCGTCCAACTCTCCGTACAGCATCGTTTATATAAGTAGCGCTCCCTCCGCCGCAGCATCCTTCCACCCACCAGCCATCAGCAAACTGCAACTGCAAGAACTAATTCAAGAGACAGACCGTTGTCAGCGAGACAAAGCTTGAGTCATCTAGCCAGCGCGCTCTAAGACTATGGCGTCCTTGTCGATAGCGCCAGCAAGCTCCATTCTGGGCGCCATCAACCTCGCGTCCCCTTCGGCCGTCCCCAGACCGTGGCCACAGCGGGGCGCCGCCGACACGGCGGCGCGTTACGAAGAGCAAGAAGCAAAAAGCAAGAAGAATGAAGGAGCTTCTAATAATGGCCAGCTGCTGTCGGTGAGGACGCGCGCTCCTCCACCGGCCGGGCAACCCGGGACCCCAAGGCCAGGCAGCGGCGGGAAGCATAATTAGCTAACGTCATACTGCCGGGACGCAGCAGATGGAGCGACGGCCACAGCCTACGTTAACAGAAGGAAAACCTTGATTTCATCATTAGTTTCCAAACACTCCTACTAGATGTACGCAAATGTACATCAATTAACTCAAGTTCTTCAATTAGTTTGTACATTTTAATTCTCATGTAAATAGAGCTTTCGATTGGTTTACTGAATATGCACACCCTTCAAAACTGATATAGCTTGTCTAAACAGTTCTGACCTCAATGAACAGTAAATGTAAAATCCCTCATATTGTTACTATATATTTCACCGTTACTGTATGAGGGTCTTCTATATGATCGAAGTATTTCAACAATATTATCAAAGAACTATGAAATAATGCAGACAGTGTACAGTACAAAAACATAGATCGTTGCAAATACTTAGTTATCCAACAAGTGCGGAAAAACAGTAAGCCATTTAGCCTATCCGAAAGGAGCACGCAATGCTTGCTTACACATTTTTTTCAATACTTTTGCTCCTCCACGGCATGTTCCAGCCCAAGATGATGAAGAAACGACACTAGTGTGGTTCACGGGGGATGAACAATGCCGCCGCTACTTGCTGGAGCAAGATATAGGTAGAAGGTGGGGGCCCACTAGGCAAGCATAAACTCATTTCAGGGAGGGCAAAACATTTGGTGGTGATGGTCGTCACAGAGGATAATTTAATTTTGTGGAACTTAGATGGCATTTCATGGAAGAGAGATAGCAATTAATAAAAGAACAAGAAGAGCAAAATTGATAACATTTCATTTTTTTAATTCCCAAACAATGTTATTTAGTCTAGTGCAAGTTAAGAGATTTCTAGTAAAGTTTTGATTACCCTTTGACAAAACTAAATAAAACTATAATAATATGGTTTTCTACAACTCTTATAACGTGTTCAGCTAATATAAAATGTAATATAGTGTGCTATTCATAGTTTATTGTTACGTAGAAGATTATATAATTTTTTATGAGAACAATCCTTTTTCATTTACAAATTATTGATTAATTTAAATATAACCAAATAGTTATATGTGTCTAGTAATGAAATATAAATGTTTTGTGCTTCCTGCTTGCATTGAATATGATCTCATAATAAAATAAAATAAACATTTACTAGACATGATCACATTACTAACAAATATTTCTAGAAAATAGTTGTTGACATTTGTACTATTATAGACAAAGTGAATTATTTTATTGATTCATGCAATAGGGAAACTGTTTGCTCAAAATAATATGATTGCATAAAGCCTTTCTTATTGCCTTGACTTAATTACAATGTTTTCTTGTTAAAATTTGAACCCTAGTGAGGGAACCATAGATGAAACTCAGGTATACAATTTCTTTTGGTGGATAAATACTTCAATGAGCACAGAGGTATGTGCAGACCCTAGTTTAATTATAAATTATGGCTCAATATGAATATTAAATTTATGATTATACTATTAAACATGTGAAATTAGTTGTAGATATGTCTTGTTAATGTGTGAAATCATAATTTGAAGTATAGAAATGTTAAATTATAATTATGGTCTAACACAGATGAATGAATTTGACATTTCTATACTTAAAACTATGATTTGACACATGAATAAGGTATATCTATAACTAATTTGACATGTTTAATAGTATAATTAGAGATTTGATATTTATATTGAACCACAAATAATAATTAAACTAGAGAAGGACACATGTCCCTATACTCACAAAAGTCATTCTCGTTTTGGTATACCATGTTACTCAATTCCTACTTATGTTTTCACATATGGTGATACCTAATGGCATGCATTGCGGCCTTATCAATTGCAATAAACCAGCAACATCTGATATGGTCTATATACTCTACTTTGATTAATCTAGTCATAAAGTGGAATTATGAGGTTAGATAATACAACTAATATATACATTCACTCATCCATTGACCACGAAAGGGATGAAGCAACCATGATTGATAGTGAGATCAAACTAGAGTCGTTGAAGCATTCTGTTCTGCATCAACCTCACATACTACCTAGAAATTATATATGCAAATTCAAAAGAGTGTTTTAAGGATGAAACTTATAATCCAATAGCATATGTCCACAAAGGATTATCATAGTTTCTCAATTAAACATATTTAATTAATTACTATCAACTAATATACATTGTTACCATTTGACAATGAGAGGTATTTCTGGTATGCTTTGTCAATTTTCGAGTATACGATTGTTTAGTCTCTCGAACACATCGACGAGATGAAAATAGGCACATATGTGTCCTTGTTTTATAGAAAATAGGCACATGATTTATTTTGTTTCCCAACATGCGAAAGGAAAAGATGAAAAGTCAAATTCTCTACACCCTAGAGTACCGTAGATCATTCTACACCTTTTAATAGGTTTTTCTGCTCTCACACATCACAATAACTAGATTTTTTTAAAAAAATACATTAATAAAATTTTGAACCAAAATAACCTTGCACATATTTATGAAAATATTCATTATTGTCATCATGAAAAATATAACTCCAGCTGCCTAAATATTGTATATTACTCATTGTTACCATTATAAAGACTAAAATACTGCCTTATACTTATGATTAGGAGTGCAATCAACCGAAAATAGCGCCCAAGCATTTTTTTTTGCCTGCTCACAGTTCTATTATATATGGCAAAATTTGCTCTAGAACATCCTTCAATGGCAGCATTTTCCATAAAGCACTACTCGATGTTGGTTTTGCTAGAAAGCACTCTTCAAGTGCGGTTATTTGCTAAAAAGCACTTAAGTTAATATAATAAGGATTTATTAGAGAGAGAAACTCAAAGGACCAAATATGCTAGCGAGTTTACCTATGTATATTCATAGGAAAAGTGCATGTGAGTGCCTAAGTTGTACTCTGTAATTTTAAAAAAATTACCGTATTTAATTTGTTGGTTCTAACTGTATCACATTAATCAAGATAATTGCCCATTTTTTCAGGGCATTTTTTCTCGAGAGCACGATTGCCCGTTTTTGGTATGTCAATTTCAGAAATAGATGGTTTTGAAATACCGGGTCCGGTAAAATGTTTTATTAACCTAACTATGAAAGATACAATTGCATCAGTATATTGAACTGTGGTTTAAAACTATGGCTTGACTGAGCGAATGAAGCTGAAGGCCATGACCACATGGATGTTGACCGGTGACCCCGATTGGGCATGGCTAAAGTGGCATTCGAAAGGGGAAAGGTACCCAGGACATGGCTAAAGAGCTGGAAGAAGCAGCGCACAGGACGCGTCCGTGCTGACGGGATCCAAACGGTTTTGAAGACGCACACAGCACACAGTGTGTGAAGAGGGAACGACGACGACGATCGATGAAAACGCGACTGAGACGTACGCGCGCGCGTCGGACTCATCGACCAGATCAAAATAATACCAACGGTGGTCCTTGTCCAACTTATTACGACTTGTCAAACAAAACCGTACGACTTGTCTTCTCTGTGTGTGAGATAGAGAGCACACGTGCGCGGCGCCGGTCAAAGTCAAGCACCCCTTCCCGCTCTTGCTGCGTCAACTCCGCCGTAGCATCGATCGATTATATAAGGAGCACTCCGCCGCACAGTCCTTCCACACGACCAGCAGCCATCAGAGCACAAAGTGAAGGCAGAACCAGGCAAACTGCAAGAACGAATTCAAGCCAACCAAAGCTAGCTTGAGTCATCTGGCAAGGGTGCTAAGACTATGGCGTCGTTGTCGGTAGCGCCAGCGAGCTCCATTCTGAGCACGATCAACCTCGGTTCTCCTTCCAGGATCCCGAGACTGCGGCCACCGCAGTCCGTCACCGACGCGGCGGCCGCCGGTTACCAAGAGCAAGAAGCACGCAGCGAGAAGAACGCTGGTTCCGCGATGAGTCCCTCGCCGCGGCGGGCGCAAATGGCCGCGGTGCCTAGTGGACCGGTGCTGGCGGCAAGGGCGCTCACCCCTCCTCCCGGGCAAACCGATACCCCGAGGCCAGGCAGTGGCGGGCAGACTCATTAGTCAGCAGGTTTCAATGGAAAGTTCAGTCCTGGCTGGGATGCAGAGATGAACAGATGGTCGAGCGGGAGTCACAAGCTACAGCGACAGAAGGGAGGGTGCCAAGAAAACAATGATTTCATAAGTGTCCAAAATTTTCCTATGTAAATGTATATGTACATCAAGAGACGAAACTAAAAGTTTATTAGCTTCACGCCTCGTGTCTCCCTCTCTTCTTAAAATCTCCTTTCAGTCGATTTATTTGCTGATTCTATACACACACCTGACAGAAAGTGGTGGTGATCGTGGCAGGTCCGAAATAACGCATTTATCAGTGAGGTCCCATGTAATTTTTATTGCCGAAATTTTTTCACTGACTGCATTTATTTACCGAAAATTGTCTTTGCTACAGATGCAAACTATGATAGTATAGAAATTAAAGACCATGCATTTTCTAGTCAAACCATGCAACTAATTTTAAAATATAAATTAATATTAATAACCAATATTTCCGAATTTTCATATTTCCGTGACCTCCAATATTTTTTCCTACTGATTGTTTTCCCTAGGGGCCGGATACAGCCCATAGGGACGTCGCTTGAAAAAACTAAACAAAAAGTAGGAAGTTCAAGTAATACAGGAACCACACACACACACGCAATCAAATACATAAAGAACACAAATGACAAGAACTGGGCAACGTAGAAAGCACGTAGGGACAAAAAAAAACTTGGGCCCACTATTAGATTTTTGGCTACGTGATGATCTGTTGATGTTTCAGTCCTAGTGATTGACATTTTGCATACAGAGGCCACCACTATCATTCTCAGAGATGAGCATAAAAAGGCTGGGTAGGCTGAAAACGTTTAGAGCACTATTTTTTTAGTTCAATTCCTTCTATGCCATTGTAACTTTGCTCAGACACTCGTTTCCCATCACAAATGTTCTTATCCCTTTTATGCCATCAGGTTGCAATTTCTTGCCCCTATATGCCATCCATGTCATTTAATTTTTTTCTTTAATGTGAAAGGACAAAATTGCCCTCTTCTTCAACCTACCTCCACTCCTCTTTTCTCTATAGCCATGGGCTTGGGGGAGCTGGCGGGAAGAGGCGGGCCCCACCATGGGTGCTTCGACCGTTGCCGCCAGGTCATTGGGCTAGCTCGGCTGGTGCCGGCACCTTGGCCATGGGTGAGCTCATCCTCCTAGTCCATGGGCGAGCTTAGCCGCCGCTGCCACCATGGCCAAGTGCGAGCTCGGTCGCAGCCGCGCACCAAAATTTGGTCGTCGTTGTAGCCGCCATGAACGAGGTGGGCGTGAGCTCGGCCACCGCCACGCGAGGGGCGCACGCCGAGCTCGGTAGTCGTCGCCGCCTCCATCGGTCAGGCACGCGGCGAGCTCTGTCGTCGCCGCCTCCATCGGCCAGGAGCGGGGCAAGCTTCACTGCAGCCGCCGTGGGCGCGGGAGAGCTCTGCTAGCTAGGGCGCGTGTCGTGCCATGGCATGTGGGAAAAGGTTGAAGTTAGGGGTAGTATGGTCTTGTTTGAAACATTTTGATTAAAAAAAAGTATAAGGTGACATGGATAGCATAGAAGGTTAAATAAGTACAATACAATGGCATACACGAAATAAGGCTATTTACAATGGGAAATAGAGTATTGAAGCAAAATGCAATGGCACTATAGGTCATTTCCATGTCATCCAAGGTATTAAGCTGAATACACATTATTTTCCCAAAAATAAATCATAGTATATGTGTAAAAAAATAAAATCAGTAAGAACAAATAAGCATTCAATATAATGTACTCCCTCTATACTACTATTAAAATTCGTTTTTGACATGATTTAGCATACCAAGGAGCAATCAGCTGGAGAAATTTTTCCATGTTTACCCATATTAAATACGGCGGTGCCCCCTTCCTACCATCAATACAGTGCGTCCTTGCTGGCCAGCAGCACTGCTCCCTATTGTCAAGCATGCAGGTTCGAATCCTGGTAGAAGCAGTAGCATTATTTTTGCGTTAAGCATGGCCCTGTTGTTTTGATGGGCGCGTGGGAGGTCGTGTTTCGCACCAGCGTTGGCGCGAGCGTTATTTTGCATGGCGCCGGTTAATCGCGCGTGGTGCCTGCGCGGTTCACAATTTTCGTTCGCGTAACTCTTTTCCGTTCGCGGCAGTTTCTCCGTTCCGTGCGCGCGAGGGGCTGCGTTGAATTGTGATGGCTCGTGGAGTTAAGAGGAGGAGGCAGCGAGTTACGGCCTCGGGAAACCAGCAGCGTGCGACTCCTCGGTATAGGCTGATCGAACATAACTGCAGGGGTAGAAGGGTCATAAAATGGGTAAAAATCCTAAAACGAATTCTAATGTGAACATCAGGTTAGAGGCTAAAACGAATTTTAATAGTAGTATGGAGGGAGTATAATATATAGTACTAGATATAGCTGGATTGTTGATAATAGTAGTGCATTTAATTTGTTGGTTCTAATTAACTATATCACATTAAACAAAAACACTTGCGATTTTAATTGCAGAAATACATGGTTTGAAAATATCGAGGTGGGTTAAATCACTTATTAATCAACCTATGAAAGGTACAGTTGCATGCATGAGTAGATTGAACTGCGGTTTTGAACTATGTATGGTTGGAACGGGCGAGTCAAGGACAAGAAATGTCAACAAACATTCTCTACGGAATAAATGATCCAACCACAGTAGGCGTACATGCATATTAACCGTACGTTGACCCCGGTTTGGCATGGCTGAAGCCGCGCAGGATGCGTCCGTGCTGACTGGATCAATAGTCAATGCACACAGCACACGGTGTGTGTGGAGCGGGAATGGCGATCGACGAAAACGGGACTCAGACGTTTGGGCGCGTGCCGCACCCAGCGTCCGGATCAAAATAACGCCAACGGTCCTTGTCAAACTCACGACTTGTCAAACATTAGTACGCATCAGCTTTGTCTTGACCTCGTAAACAAGACCGTACGACTTGTCTTCTCTCTGTGTGTGTGGGCGCCGTTGAAAGTCAACCAGTCCCTCCCGCTATAGCTTTTGACTGCGTCCAACTCTAGTTACAGCATCGATCGTTTATATAAGTAGCACTCTCTGCCGTAGCATCCTTCCACCACCAGCAGCCATCCATCAGAACAAAGCGAAGCGAGACCAGGCAACTGCAAGAGAACGAATTCAAGAGACCATCACCGGCGAGCCAAAGGCTTGAGTCGTCTAGCAAGCGTGCTAAGACTATGGCGTCGTTGTCGGTAGCGCCAGCAAGCTCCGTTCTGGGCACGATCAACCTCGGCTCTCCTTCCACGATCCCCAAACCGCGGCCACCGCAGTCCGGTTACCAAGAGCAACAAGCAGGCAGCGAGAAGAACGCTGGTCACGCGACGAGTCCGTCACCGCGGCGGGTGCAAATGGCTGCGGCGCCTAGTGGACCGCTGCTGCTGGCGGCAAGGGCGCTCACCCCTCCTGCCGGGGAACCCGGTACCCCGAGGCCAGGCAGCGGTGGGCAGACTAATTAACTAGTAGGTTTCAATGGGAAGTTCAGTTCTGGGTGGTATGCAGATGGACAGATGGTCGAGCGGGAGCCACAGCGACCCATGGAGGGCACCAACGAAACCATGATTCCATTAGTTTCCAAAAACCTTCTACTACTATGTAAATGTATATATGTACATCAAGAAACTAAGTAAAGGTTCATTAATTAGCTTCACGCCTCCCAATCATCTCGTGAAAATCGCGATGCTTTCAGTCCATTTGCTGACCATACACACACCTGACACAAATTACTAGCGAACGCGCGCGGTGTGATCATCACCATCCACGCTTTTTGTGACAACGAGAAGGAAGCAGGTGGTGTGGATGGTGGGAGAACACCAAGACATGGGTGAGCCATCTGAACGAGCAAAGTAGCTAGGTGTCGGCACGATAGGGATAGGATAGTGGTTACTGAGATGGTTAGCTACTTCTGTTCTGTTGTTATGGGTGCTGTGTCGGAGGTGTAATCTCTGACATGAACCGATCTAGCAGGAACTAGAGGTAGGAGAACAAGGGTAGCATAAAAGTGAACAATGCTTTAGATATGGTTCGGAATTTGTTGTAACCAAGCATGTGCTTCTTGCTTTCTATAAAAAAAAGCAAGGCTTCAGCCTTTCGTTAAAAAATAAAGGGCCTCTAACTTTTTTTTGTTAAAACCAAAACAGAGCTAGTTCAAGTAATACAAAAGCAGAAAGAATCAAAAGAAAGAATGGGTTAGCTAGTAATTTTTCTTGCACACGTTAAGTAAGAATGGTGATAGAGATATAGGGTCCAAATTAAAATGCATTGCAACACAAGCTACATATTGCAACATTGTGCCTCCTTTGGAACTTGCTGACATGCTTAACCACATGAGATAGTCTAGTGTTCCATCAAGCATCCCACAAAGGAGAATCACTATATCCGGATGAATGTGGATTCTATGTCCCTCGAAATTTGGATGAGAACTATACGAATTGATGCACAATTGTTTTTGTAAATTCATTTTTTTTCTTTCTTCAACTATTTAAAGTTGCTATATTACCATAACTTGGGGGTAATTATTTGAGAGATGGTGAACAAGGGATATGTTCATCGTAGACTATTTCACCTACATCCAAATAAGACATAGATATTAGAGGAATGTATGAATTTGACACTTTTGTACATTAAATTATGATTTAATAGATAATTTGACATGTTTAATAGTGTAATTAGAGATTCGATATTAATATCGAACCATAATAATTAAAAATTAAACTAGGGTGGACACTTGCACCTATGCCCACAAAGTCACTCTCTCTTTTGGTAATGATACAACCTAGAATAGTCATACATTGATATCCAAAATAGATAATAATAAATATATTGTCAAGCTAGAAAATTACGGAGAGAATTACATGAAAATAGGATGCTATATTTGCTCTCAAACCTACGAGTTACCACATGTATCAGACAAAATAAAAAATAATTATCCACTACTATGATCTAACAAAAATTTTGATCAAGAATACATTTATATATTTTAAAAATTACCCACCATTGCCGCTCTCCTTACTTGACTTGAGTTATTTCACTTGTTTCGTTCATGCGTACCTTTTCTTGTATTCCATTGCAAATTGTTCAGTTCCCATATTTGACAATGCAAAACCTCTAACCTTGTGTATTCACCAGTGGGCTACAAATTTTTTAAAAAATTTCATCTCCCACTGCTGATAAAAACGTCAAGACTCAAGAGACAGGCTCAATGGTATTTTTCTAAACCACCATTTAGTCCTTGCGCCTTGTGTTTACATGGCAAGTGGGACCATACAATGATGTATGACCGACAGGTGCGCACATGCTAAGTATATGGCAGAATCTTTTGTTTTACAAATAATGCAATCAAAGATTTACAAAAATAAGAAAACCATAAAGTTATAGAAATAACATTTAGTTGCACATTCAAGTTGAAAAACGAAATTCAGGATTCGATAAAAATTTCTAGCACCGAATATTGAAACAATTAACTTTCCTACTACTACAACAAAAATTCAATCGAATCATGGTTATGTGAAAAAAAACTACTCTACAATAAAAATATTTTTGATGTCTTGCATAAGAAAATCCTTAAGTGTGAAGCACCTAGGTATGTTGAACATACCATTATTGTATCAGGGAATTTGATTATATTAGGGAAAATATATCTAAGAATAAAATAAATTATCACAAAATAAATAAATATTTTATAAATATTTTGAATAAGACGAGTGGTCAAATGAGATCTGAAAGTCAACGAATGCTTATATTTCTAGACGGAGGGAGTAGGAACAAGTTTACAGACCAGTGCAGTTCGATAGTAACATGTAATATTCTTCTGTTCTAAAATAATTTTGTAAAGAAAAAAATTAATGTCATTAGATCCATCGTGCATGAATAATTTTTGGGAAGTGTTTGTTCTTTCTCAGTTGTAATTGTGTTATACATATACTGAGTTACTTTGACTATAACAAACTCCAAAAATAAACGTGTCTTAAGATAGTACTACAGTATTTTTCTTACAGAGTCCTCAAAAAGATTCCTTTTTCCGTTGCGCAAGAAGCAACTGATACAGACAGGTAGGGACTTGAGCTTTAAAGATTTCTCAGTAAACCGAGCAGTGTTGTTTCTATGCTACAGTACGTATCTTCTTCTTCTAAAAAAAAGAAACTTGTGATATTATCTTCGAAAAAAACAATCTGATTCTCCCTAATCAATGGCAAGGATCCAGATCTCCGCATTGCCTGCCGGAATTACCCCCTCTCACAGCTGTTGGGTCAGAAATCAACGGTGCAGATTCGTGTTCCAGCAACATGTGTGCTAGTGCTACAGTAAAATTCATATCCAGAACGGAACGGGTACTGTTTTCCCTCGGATCCCCATGGCAATGGGCGAGAATAAAAAAATGGCAATGGGCGCGCAACAGACCTGCCCTGCCGTTGGCACATAAATACTTGCGCTGCTACTGCAGCCAGCTGAAGGGGCTGCCTTGCTCGCTCAATCCTGAGTGACCATCACCACTCACCACTTCAACACAGCCAGTAGTAAAAGGCTATAGAAGCTGAAGCGAACAGCCCTGCACCGCACGCCGTCTGGCCACGGCAAGCAGCGGAGCCATGGCGAGACGGTGGTCCTTCCTCTTGCCCCTCGCGCGGCACCTTCTTCCGCCGCGTGCCCGGCTGCTGCCGCCGCCACCTGCTTCACCTTCACCTCGCCTCTGCCCGAGCAATCAGCTGCTGCTCCGCCCCTGGGCATCCTCGTCGTCCAGCCCCAGCTTCTGCGAGCGCGCGCAGCGTCTGCTTCGAGCGCCGCCGCCGAGCGCGTCCGCCGGCGGGAACTGCGCTTCCAGCGACGACGAGGACGACGACGGTGAGCCGGCGGCGGAGCGCGGCGGCGGCGGCGGTGACGCGGCTGGTGCAGGCGCGCAGAACAAGGGCGGCGATGATGGTCCGCCTGCTCCGTTCACGCTGCGCGCGGCGCCGGCGCCGGCGCGGAGAAGAAGGCCGATCTCCCCGCCCAAGGGCCGCCCGGGCCGGCCGAGGCCGGGCGGCGGCGGGAAGATCAACGCCGCCGGCGGCGGCGCAGGTCAGGCGAAGCGCAAGGGGAAGGGGAGAAGACCCCGGCCTTCGCCGCCGGGACCCCGCCCGGGTCCTCCAAGGACAGGCACTGGCGGTAGCGGCGGAGCCATCCATTCCCTTCCTTCCTCTTCACCCTCCAACTCCTCGTCGTCTTCATCTGATTCCTGAACCGAGGAGGGTGGCGAGGCCGAGGAAAGGAACGGAGGGTTGAGAAACTCATCAAGGAGAATCCAGCTGTTGGTTGATACGTAGATTAATTGCATCATTACTCTTGTACATTCCATGTTTGGATTATTATTAGCGGCGTAGAATAGATTTGATTTGATCAGCAAGAAAGATGAGTGGTCGAATGTTTCGGTGTGCAAAAGTTATCAGAGTTTCAGTACGTTGCCACATGTCTCTGCTCTGCACCTGCTTAACTAACGCGTAGTGTTTCTGTGGATAATGGTTGTCTCAACGTTGCCAAGCTGCCAGCCCAGCACCGAGGTCGATGGAGTGGAACCTTTTAAGAAAATAAGCAGTTGAGCTAGTGACACGGAGATTCGTGAGCAAGCAGAGAGGACAAACGGGTAGGGCTCATGGTGTCAGGTGAAGCAGCTAGCTGTTGATGACGATGAACCATCCCATCCCGGTTCCCGGTGGGCAAAGTAGCCATGGCCGTGGCGTGGAGCTGGTGGGGATCAGGATCAATGGCCATTGAATATTTCTCGGACGGGAGTAGGTGAGCGAGTTGCATCGCCGTGCCTCTCTGTGCGTGCATGCATCATCGTGCAGGAGAATTCAATTCCGCGTCTCAACTCTTTCCCGTTACAGGAGCAAGACTCAGCAGGTGTGGTCGTCTGTCTCTTCATGGATCATGGCAGCTGTCGCCATGTCAGTCATATTTCTAGCAGCGGCAATTTACATCCGCACCTGTCGACGCTAAAAGGCATGCAGTTGATTTGTGCTATTTATAAATGGAGGTTGTAGTATTTCTTATCTTAATTTTTGAGTTTAGAAACTAAAGAGAAGTGAAAAAAGATAGATGCAAAAAAGATGAGAGAGATCAAGATATAAATGTATTCGAAAGGATGATAAATAAACTAGAAAAAATTGAATAAATATATAGGATGATAAGGTAACATGGGACGCAGGGTGAGTAATAGTGCCCTTCACTTTCCGAATCACGCAATTCTGGAACAGTTTGATGATCATTGATTTCATTGCAAAACCCAAACGCAGAAACTCGTGTTAATTACAAAAGATGTAATAACGGGAAGAAAATGGAAACGACGGCTCCATCGCTATCACTGATGAGCAATTAGTACCGGCATTGAAAAGGGCATTTCTGGCATTCCACCCATCGCTGCATGCCCTTCTGCTTGCCCGGCCCACCGGCGTCAATGCCTCAATCGGCACAATCCCGTCCCTGCATACCAGCAGTGCCCGACTGCCGCTGCCGCGGCACATAAATCGCATTGAACACGCACGCACGCACGCATTCCAATAAGAAAATGGAGAAGGGAGAGGAGACGGTGAACGTGAAACCTAGTACTGACCCCCGCGACGGAGCCGAGGGCAAAGGAGCGGCGGCGGCCATGGACGACGCGGCGGCCCTGTCGTCGCCGGCGTTGCTGCTGCAGTGCGTCCTCCGGGCCTGCGCCGGCTGCCTCATGGACCTCTGCGGCGGCTCTGACCAACGGCCCGGTGCAGATGATGCGGATGCATCTGGTGGTCCTCCGGCTACTTCGCAACGAGACGATGAGGAAGGCAGCAAGGCGGCTCATGTAAGTGCAACAGCTGCATCCGCCTCTGTAGTTTCCGTTTCCGTTCGACGCAACGCAGATTTTCTTATTTTGCAAATTTTTGGATGTGTTTGAATTTTCCTTCAAATTATATACTCAGGTGTAGCGTAAATTCTTACATATAGGCGCACACAAACACAACACATCTATATATTAGCATCGTATATAATCAGGCATGCAAAGGAACAATTTCAGTGATATTTGTGAAAAGTTACATAATTGTTTTAAACAGTGTACTAGAAACTAAGGTGGGGCTAATCAGGTGTACAGAAGTAAAATCCCGAAAGAAAAATAATACTAGTAATAAGTCGGGTGATTTATCTTGTTTAAAGTGAAGTGATCATGCCGCTCCTCATAAGGTTAAGCTTATACAACTGATTAGTGTATAATGGTTTAATATATTCACGGTGACTTCCCCAATATGATGATCTTTACTGGGGAAAATAAGGTGAATAAAATTGTGACAAGTCATTAGATTTTGGGAACCTAAAAAATTAGCTGGCTCAGAGTTTTAATGTACATTTTGTTTTTGTTTCTCAAATTTAGTTAACTGTAGTTCTTTTGTGCTGGTGTGAGCAGGATTGGCCAGGTGCTCGATTGCTGGCTAGTAAAGTCCCTCCGGGAAGGCCCGGGAAACCAAGACCAGGAAGAGGAGGTTCGCACAACTAACAGCTGAGCTGAGCACCGGGGAGGACATAGGATTGTGCTATGCCGTACGTCCAAATACACCATCCAATTTGTGTCGAATCACCCATTCGCAAGGCTTCAATTTCAGTTGAGTTGGAGTGAGAGATGTACAAAAATCTCTGTGGCCTGAAAAGGATGTCATTTAGTCATTTAAGACTACCCGCACCGGGTACTGGACGCCTTCCGCTATTCGGTCCTGAAGGATCCACATAGGACGGGATTTGCTGCACCGGCGAACGCTACGGGAAACGCTACGGCTCCGGACGAGCCCGCGTCCGCTCTGCCAGGCGGATGTACGGACCATCCGCTAGGACCTCCACGCGAGCAGGCCGCGGGCCCCTTTCCAACTACCGGAGTTTCGCGCGCGGGAAGAAGAGGGAGGGAGGCACCGCCGGCGGCGATCGAGCGGTCGGATGGGCCACCGTCGGATTCGCGCCCCGGCGGCCGGATCCGCGGCCCAACGGCCGGATCCGCACGGCGGCCGCGCCGGGGAGAGCTCGACGGCGGCGGAGGCGCTAGAGGAGGGAGGGAGGCGCCGGAAAGGGGAATAGGAGGCGCGGCGACCGGGCAGCCGGATGTGGCACCGCCGGATCCGCGGCCCGACGGCCGGATCCGCCACCGAGCGGTCGGATCCGCGGCCCGACGGCCGGATCCGAACGGCGGCGACGCCGGGGAGAGCTCCACGGCGGAGGCGCTAGAGGAGGCGAGGAGGCGGAGAGGCGCGCGCGGAGACGGAGCTCGGCCGGCGGCGGCGCGCCGGGGCGGAGAGGCACGGGCGGAGGCGGTGCCCGGCCGGCGGCGTGCTCGCGCGGGGGTGGAGGCGATTCACGGCCCGGCGCGGCGAAGGGTGGAGGGAGGGAGGAGGAGAGGCCCGCGCGGCGAAGGGTGGAGGGAGGAGGAGGGCGACGGAGGGTGGAGGGAGGAGGAGGGCGGCGGTGGCGTGCGCGCCGGAGGGCCTTCGGGAGAGAGAAGCAGGAAGGAGAGAGGAGGGAGAGGTAGCGGCAGGGAGAGGGAGAGGGGAGGGAGAGAAAAAGGGGAAAGAAAAAGGAAGGAAAAAGAAAAAAAGGAGAAAGGAGAAAAAAAGAAAGGAGAAAGGAGAAAAGGTGAAAAAAATAAAGGAGAAAGGAGAAAAGTGAAAAAAGAAAAGAAAGAGAAGAGATGAAAGGAGATGGTAGTTGAAGTTGGTTGAATAAAATATTAGTTAGTTGATATAGAGGATGGATATAGAGGATGAATGGGTGCAGCAAAGCTGGATATAAAGGAGGGAATCTTGTCGACCGGACAGAACATTTCTTTTAGAGGATGCATTTAGAGGACGACGAGTGCACATAGTCTTACCACTATTGAACCGAGCTGAAGCAACTCACTTTGGGTATGTCCATGCATTTTCCTGCCACATTTATCGAATTCTCGCCAATTACGAGGATCGCATATGTACGGGTGTTATTAATTCCTGTCATTTATAGTACGAGTATGTAACATCCTGGCCAGGGCTTAATAGGATTGATAGAATACTCATGTCAACAAGTTGCAACTTCTTTTCGGAAGCTTATCTCTAAAGAACTCTAAGGTTAAGCGTGCTTGGCACTGGAGCAATTTAGGGATGGGTGACCGACCAGGAAGTGATTCCTAGGTGCGCATGAGTGAGGACGAGTGCGCATAAAAGACTAGTGTTGGTTTGTGGGAAAATCTTGAGGGCCTATTAAGCTGCCGGGGATAAGCGGGCCCGATCCGGAGTGGCGGGATGTTACGGATGGTATCGAGCCAACTCTCGCGGTTTCACGGGCGCGTGTGTCGCATGTGTGCGGGCATGGTGTGCATGACTGGTGTGGGCCGGAGTGGTCACACGAGCATGGCACATGCTGCTGGCGATGGACACATGGACGTGGCCAAGAGAGGAAGTTCCTGGCTCAGGGTTGACCGACGAGGACGTCGTTCTTCTAAGGAGGTGAGTGTGTAACATCCTGGCCCAGGGCTTAATAGGATTGATAGAATACTCATGTCAACAAGTTGTAACTTCTTTTCTGAAGCTTATCTCTAAAGAACTCTAAGGTTAAGCGTGCTTGGCCTGGAGCAATTTAGGGATGGGTGACCGACCGGGAAGTGATTCCTAGGTGCGCATGAGTGAGGACAGAGTGCGCATAAAAGACTAGTGTTGGTTTGTGGGAAAATCTTGAGCGCCTATTAAGCTGCTGGGGATAAGCGGGCCCGATCCGGAGTGGCGGGATGTTACACAGTACTTCTTTTCCTTTCCGCGAACACTTTTCCTAGTCACGACAGTGAAGATTCGACCAGCAAGTTGAACTCCTATAACGAGCTCCGCCACTGTAATTTTTTACGACATGGCACAGAGAGCAAAAACTGCAGTGCAAATCCGTGACCCTGACAATCGACTTTATCAAACAAACTGATTTTTTTTTTCTCGGCAGCATCTTTTCTCAACAGTTTCTTTTGCTGCAGCTTGGCATGGCGACCTTCATCAAACCAACAATTCGGTCAAATGTGTCGACTGTAAGACCATCGGCATATACAACAAAAATGTTGATCATGTTGACTAAAAATTGATTTTTTTAAAAAAATACATATTGAATCTCATTTTTAGAGTTAATTTTTTAAATGAATATTTCTCTCTATATATCCTTTACTTCTTATCTTGGTAGTAAAAGAATTAACTCTATTACAAATTAACAAATTTTATTTTTTTAATTATTGTTATAATATAAATTGGGTTTCTAGCATTTTTCTAAAACTCAAGAGATGAGGGGACTAATATAGGTAGGTAACTGTTAGGTCATTATGAAATCAAATATTTCAAAGGTGTTACAAAATAGTCATATAAATAATATTGTTTACATATATTTTGGGAAGCTTCCAGTTCAAGAGAATAATAAAGAATGATCAAATAACAATTTAAATATCGGAAATTAAGCATATGGATTTGAAATTTATTTAACAAATAATGTTTTATATTACATAATAATGAAATATAAATTCATATCCATATCCAAAATATAAATTCAATAGTTTCATGCACTTGTTGGACTTCAAGCACCTCTCCATGACTAACCACCAATGTCTTGCACAACAATTATGACACCTCCATCCTTCATCCCACCACTGGTGTGAGTCCTCTCGTGCCTATTCTGTCGAGGCGCTCGTCCGCGATGATCTCGTGCGCACCTAGTCGCTAACATCCTCGAGTGAGATGAGGAAAATGTGTGTGTCTCGTTGGGTCGGCATCAGCCTACCACTGGTTCAGTCAGGCCCAGGATAACGCGCAAGCCGCTTGATGCTCCCTGCCTCCCCTCTACTATTGAGCATGTGGGTGGGTCCCAATCGGACAATATGTTGTGGCTTTAGGGTGCCTTTGGTACCGCTTCCGCTCACGGTGCTTGACCAGCTTTAGGGTGCCTTTGGGACAGTAACATGAGCGGGAATAAGCAGCAAATACTAGCTACGATAACATGAGCGGGAATAAGCAGCAAATACCAGCTTGACCAGATTGGGAGAAAACAGCTTCGTGATACAGTGAAGTTACTGTATCTACAAGTGTGATAAGCTGAAGTTGATAATCTATACCAAAGGCACTCTTAGGGTGTGTTCGTTTTCTGGGTCTAAATTTTAGAACTGTCACATAAAAAAAATCTTATTATTTAAGAGTATTAAATAAAGTTTAATTATAAAACAAATTACAGGCTCCTAGACTAATTTACGAGACGAATCTAATGAGGTTAATTAAGTCATGATTAGAAGACCGTTATCTGTAGCATCACTTTAGTAAAATATAAATTAATTAAGCTCATTAGATTCATCTCGAAAATTAGCACCAGTCGTTAATAGGGTTTTGTCATTAAATTGATCGAAATATTTATAAATAATAAGATTCTCTTTGATGTGACAATGCTTAAATTTTAGAGGAGGAAACGAACACACCCTTAGTTGGCCCGCGCAAGGAGAGACCCATGTTGTAAGACTGTCATTATTATGGCCCTACATATTGGGACCCCTATGGTGGGCCCCACTGCTTTAAAAAATTACTAAGACTTTGCGTAAAAGTCTCATATAATTAAAATTTGTGTGAGAGTTTAGTACAAAGTTCATTTGAAAGTTTTGTACAAAGTTTTATCTGAAAGTTTGTTAAGAAGTCTGATTAAAAGTTTGGTGCAAAGTTTGCTTAAAAGTTTGACGGAAGGTTTGTTGTAAAATTTGTCTAAAAGTTTGATGGAAAACTTTCTAAAAATGAAAAGTTGCAGGTGGAGAAACTTTCCATAAAAGAAAAGTACGGGTAGCTGTGTGAAGGTTTGCTACTTTTCTCCCTTGATCCGTCGCGCACGGGGATTAGGGGCTCCCTAGTTGGCGTGTCAAGCCATGTGAAGGATCCTAGCCTAATCCGTGGACTCATTAGCACAGCGGTATTAGCATACCGGTTTAGGGGTAAAGTAAAACTAATTAGTCAATCGTGTGTGTAAAAGAAACAAAAGATTAGTATATGATGAGGCATATGTGTACTTTAGCCAAAAAACGAGGGAGTAAAATGAATTTCATCAAAATAAATATTTCAATTTCGCTGTTGATCACGGTACACACGCTGTGCTCCACTCCGGCGTACCTCGCTTGCCCCTCCGGATTCGGCTATCGGCAGTGGCCAGGAATGAACTCGCACTAGTGAACTCGTTCCTGTCATCAGCCACTCTTGAGGACAGGCCAGACATGAGATACACGGAAAGTCTTTTACTTTGGGTTTCAAAACAAGCGTCGCCTACACCATGTTGTCCCCACCTCTGGTGGCGAGGTGCGTTGGCAACAACACAACTGGGAAAATTTTGCACCAAGAAAGATAGTACAAATTTTCTTTTTGATCTTGTGACATGAAAACACGCGCACACGTGTCTTCCTCCACCAGCTTGGCGTTGCTGATACTCCAGTCTGCCCGTGCTGTACCTGTGCGCCTGAAGACTCCGATCACCCTCTTCGTTGGTTGTCCCTCCCTTCAAGAATTTTGGGTCGCTGTCTTCCCCCATGCCAACAGTATGAACACTGTGGACGAGGTATGCCAAACATGTATTGCTACATTTCCCGCTTGGACGATCCTGGTACTTCGGAACACTCTTTTGCTTGCCATACTTTTTGGGTGATATGGAAGAGGAGGAATAAGAGAGTGTTCGACGATATCTCCATGTCTACTATCGCAACAGCTGTATCTTTACAGGAGCACATCCGACTATGGGTGGTTTGCCAAGCAATCAATTCCTACTCACTCTAGGGGACTGGTGTTCCCTCACCGTAGATGTGATTAGATAGCGTATGTACCAGTCTATTTTTGCTGTTTGATCCCGCTCTGTGACCCGAGCTGTGTAGGACTTTGATTTATTGCAATGAGAAAATTCAGGTGGAGAGCTCCCCCACCGTAGTTTCCTCAAAAAAGAAAAAAATCGCTGTTGGGCTTGATGGACCGTGCCGTGCCTAACGAGGTAAACAGGCTGATATGCCAAGCCAAATGGATCAAAGCTAAATGGGAAGCTAAATGGGTCGTGTTGTGCCGGCTACACGGGCTTGCACCTTGGCCTAACCACGGCCTGCGAGGGCCCTAGGCCGGCCTGTAGAACTACAGGTCGTGCTGTGGTCAGATCGAGCTAGGTTACTCCATTTAACCTAGCCTATGTGGCCTATAGGAGTCACATTGGGAGGACAATGTTCTCTTGGATATTAGATCTGGGTGGGCTCTCATGATCTCTCGAAGGATACATATCCCTACATATATATCCATTGTGTTGTGTTGTGTTGTAGATCTCGGTGGATTCTCATGATCTCTTGAAGGATATATATCCATTATGTTGTGCGTGAGAAGTGCTGGTTTGTGTTGTGACGAGTTGTGTGTGTGCGCCAATGCTTACATATATGCTACCATTATATCCAGTATGGGAGGACAATTCGTTTGCTGGCTGCTGCAGCTTGGTATGCCTAACGACCTTCAACAGACAACAAGCAGGCCCTATAGCATCATCACCAAACCGACAATTAGGTCAAATGTGTGGACTGAAAGACCACCGCCACCATGGGCATGTGGGTCATGTGAGATATCTCATGTTGCCTCGCTGTCCGTCAGTCTGACTGCCACCCTAACCTCTGCTTCCACGGCCGTACACCCGACCCGTTTAGAGTGATTCGAGCACATGAAAGTATCAAAAATGGAATCACGGGCCAAAATTGTAAAAACTACAATTAGGCTAGGTTAGCTATAGTTTTCTTTTTCGAGCACATATATACTTTAGCTCATCAGCTTCGCTCTTCGGAATAAGGCAGCAGATTATTTGTGCCCAATCATAAAGCACGACGAACAGGTGCCTGATAAAGAAGCTGCTGCTACCGTTAGGCCTTCAGAATCATTCAACGTTCTTTTTTCTTCTTCTCAACGTCTGCCTCGTGGAACAATATTATTTTGCTCGGGGCAGTCCAGTGATTCATTTTGGCTAAACGCGCACAACCATTTCGCGTGTCGCCATTTAAGAAGTTGAGTCGACTTGTGACGCGGAAAGAAGACGATAATTTATGCTACTGCTATTTGTAATTTAGCTTCGGCCATGTGCACGCTGTCTCTCTATAAATTGAGGGCAGCTGCAACAACACTGTTCTTCACTGCAAACCTAAGGCCGAAAAAGGTAGTACTGCTCTAGTGCTCTTTGTTTCCTCTTTGGGTTCTCAATTTGCCACAAAAGCGAGCACGGGAAGGGAGCGGATTCCATGCCGAGGGAGAAGACGAGGTCGGAGGAGTCCTCTTCGGCAGCAGCCATCTTCTCTTTCCTCGCGCGGCCACTGTCACTGCTGCGCCACCTCGCACATGGCTGCACCGGCAACCCGCGCCGCCGGCCGTCCGGCGCCGCCGCCGCTGCGAAGGAAGACGCTGACGTGGCTGCAGCTGTAACTGTAAGTGTCAATCCTCTGCGGACTGCAGTTTGCTCCCGTTTTACTCTGTTGAACTGGATGTGATTCGTTTTACTCTTGTGTGTTTCTAATCAATGGGTTGGGTCAATTTGTTCCAGCCTCTTGGTGCTGGAGATGGATTCTTTGCGAGCGTGGAGCAGGAGGTGGTGGTGGTTCAGCTGCGGTCACGAGCCGTGCCCGTGCCTGCTGGCCGCCCGCGCGAGCTCAGAGTAGGCCGGGGTGGCAACGCACCGCACAACTAGTGATTAGGCCCTGATTATTGGTGATTAGTGGAAGCAGCTTTTGTATCTATTCGCACCACTCTGAAATATGTAATAATGGAAATAATAATTTCCAACCTCTGCAAAGCACATTATTTTGTTTAAATTATTACAGAAGTGTCAATACGACAAATTGATAACAAAGAGACATGGAACAAGTTAAGCAAGACTGTGATGTCCGTCTCGTATGTATACTCCTTTAATAGATTAACTATGGCTTCGTGCAGTATGAATGGAATCACTAACATCGCGGTTAGGTCGCGAAATATGAAGAAAAGAAAAATCAGCGGCACTGTGTCCTACAGTTACGAAAAGGAATATTCGAACAACAGTTTGAGCTTTGGAATGTGTCCTGGGCACAAGTTGTTGGCCCAAAACAGAGCTTAGCGTGTGTTCGTTTCCTGAGTCTAAATTTTATAGCTGTCACATCAAAAAGAATCTTAAGATTTAAGAATACTAAATAAAGTTTAATTATAAAATAAATTACATGCCCCTATACTAATTTACGAGACGAATGTAATAAGGTTAATTAAGTCATGATTAGAAGACGGTTACTGTAGCATCACTTTAACAAAACATAGATTAATTAAGCTCATTAGATTCATCTCGAAAATTAGCACCAATCTGTCAAAAGGGTTTTATCATTAAATTAATCAAAATATTTGTAAATAATAAGATTCTCTTTGATATGATAGTGCTAAATTTTAGAGGGAGGAAACGAACGCACCCTTAAACTAAAAAGCAACGCATCATCCGGCACGTGGTGAACGAGGTCGCGTTGACTAGCTGTCAGTCAGCCCGACTGCCTGGATAGCCTCTGCTTCCATGGACAAACAGAGTATCAAACGAAGCAATTGTTCTGCAGGTTTGCCGATCAAATTTGTGGTTGAACGGCAAGGAGAATTCATCAGCTCGATCGGAGCACAGCAGCTTTGCACATTTCGAACTGTTACTGATGAAGTGATGAGTCGACGAGAACAACCAGTGTGTGTTGCCGGGTTGACTGAAGGAGGAGAAGAAGATGCTGTATAGCATAAAATATATCCACGTTTTTCTTTTTAAAACACCCGCTCCGTGACCGTGGATGATTATTATTGCTCTGCAGATTATTATTACGGAGATTCGTTAATAAGCGCGCATACCCGTCGCGTGTCATCATTTTAAAACGCTCGTCAGTCAAGAGCTGAGTTGTTTGACACGCAAAGAAGAGGAAATATCGTATTGCTAATCATAATTTAGCTAGCCCGGTCTCTGTCCACGCCACTAGTCTTCACTAATCACTGCAGACCTCGAGGTGTGTGGAGCGCCCACAGGCCAAATAAGAGCAGGGCTTATGCTCTAGCCAACGCGCTGGCTAAATGGAGTTGCCAAGTCAGATAGCGCCTTTCACACAGCCGGCATGTATAGTGAGGCTGGTTATTCAGTTGACGTAAAGACTGTTTGTATTAAAGAGGCAATACTCAATGCTAGCATGTATATGCAATCTGATACAATATGGATCTCTGTGGCCCTTTATGAAACAACATTATATGAAAACAAAATACATGCTCATTCAGAAATCACTTGGGATATACCAAATACATAATTCAACGGGAGCGGCAATAACATGATTATTCGGCAGACAAGAGCAAGTCACTGCAAGTTGATAAGTATAGAAGAATAAAATAACAGTGTTGGGCTTGGTACAATAAAATGAAGTAATAGCAATAACAAAGCAATAAACAAAGTACTTCCGGTTAAGAACACACCTGTTCGAAGCAGGGGATCGAGCGGAGGTCGAAGCGGAGCAGGGGATCGAGTGGAGGTCGAAGCGCCGGCCTTGTCGTTGGCAACGGGCGCGGAGCGAGCGTTATCAACTTGGGTCTGCTGCAACACGCCAGCGACCCGTGAGTCGCCCGCGCGGCACCGTTTCGTGTTTTCTCTCTCCACCAGCGAAGATTTGGGCTGATATGGCGCCTGATTTCGCCAGCTGAGTCACCGCATAATACTTGCTCTAAGGGCCTCCACAGAGTTGTTTTCGTAGCTGGATGCAAGGTGCCAACTCATCCAGACCCGGTTCTACAAAAGTGGAGTAGGCTCCTTGCCGATGCTGAGATATACTCTCTCTATCTTTAAATGTAGTACGTTTTGTAGTTTGAAATATTTTCTAAAGGTAAGACGTTTTATATATAGGACAAATTTTAGGATTGGTAGGAGAGTTAATAAATGGACGAATGAAGGTAAAAATGAAGGATATGGTAGTCTTTTATACATTGACTATTTTCTTATTTGAATGCTTTAGAAAGCTCTATATTTAGAAACGGAGGGAGTACTAAAACTAGCACCACTTAAAGTTGAGCTTTTTTAGTGAAGGGAATAATAAATGGCTGCCCAACAACGACGATGCTCTGGTTCGTGCAAGGAGTCAAGCGGTCAGCTCGTACAGCGAAGCATGGGACACCGTCGGCGCGCTCTGGTACTGGAAGCTCTGCAGTATGGCGGCGATCGTCAGCGACTCATCGTCTTCGCTGACGGCCTCGTTCTCTACGTCCTCCCCGGCCGAGAGGTCACACCAGTCTTCGTCGACAGTGTTGCCGTTGCCGCTGCTACTCCAACTCCCCTCAGACAACGGCGATGGCGGCGGCGCGACGGGCACCACCGGGCCGTAGTACGGCTCCCCCGGCCGCTGCGGTGCGGTGGCATCCCCGCCCATCCCGGCGTAGCAGAAGTTGGTGCGCGCGGCGGCGGCGCCGGCGATGGAGATGGCGGAGAGGTCGTACGCGACGGCGGCCTCCTCGGCGGTGTCAAACGTGCCGAGCCAGTGCCGCTCCTTGGTCACCGGGTTGCGGATCTCCGCCGCGAACCGGCCCCACGGCCGCCGCCGCACGCCGAGGTACTCGCTGGAGGCGCGGCCGCGCCGCCGCCTCTGCTGAAGCTGTGGCTGCTGGTGGCTCTCCTGATCACGACGTCCTACCAACGCATCCGCCATTGCCAGCTAATAATCAGCTATGCTCGCTCAGTCGAATTGGCCGTCCACCTCAGAACGAAAGCAGCCAATGAATTTATAGAGGAAATAGTGGGTCCAACCGGGTCGTCGTCGTCGGACAAGCGGAAGTGGGGAGCAAGGTGGACGGCGTGCTTTTCTCCTCGTTTCTCTCGACATGATTGGGCCATGATGACCCGCTCCGCTGCGCGCCGTGTGTCACCGTACCGTACTTTGCTGTACTGTACTTGCAATTTCAGCTACTAGCTCCGAAGTTGGGACAGTGTCCATGTGTTAGGCCATTTGAGAGCTCGCCTAACACGAGAAGGTTTCATTTCACAACGGAGCATAGCATTAGCGTTAAGCCTTTCTTGGTCTGGCGATGCGTGCATTGTCTGAACTTCCTCTTCTTCTTCGAGCCAAGTGTCGATAACTGCTTCTTTTCCAGTTAAGGACCAGCCAGAAAGGAGTACCAGAACAGTTCACAAGTAAGGAGCACAGGTGCAAGGACAACAAACGCAATTCCCATTATTCGCCCTATATTATCTCTACAAATAACATACAAACACAGATACTTCGCAGGCATCTTTTAAGTACATCCTCTCTGCTCGGCGCCTGCTTGCACAAGTGGGAGGCACGCACAAGTGCCAGGTGCCAACTACAGGCACTGCAAATTGCAAAATGCGCTTTCCTTGGGTTATTAATTTAAACCAATCCAAAGTGTATGCACGCTGCACCCCATTAGCCATGCATCTGTACCTGACGGCCTTTTCGCAAAGTCAGTACGCCCTGTTTCCTGAAACCTGTCAATTGACTACAGTAATAGTCTTTCGTCAAGAACAAACCATTATTGCAGTTGAAGTTGTATATATATAGGCCCCTTTTGAAATGTAGGATAGGAAAAACATAGGAATGGGATAAATGTAGAAATTGAGATGATATGCTTTTGAAATCTTATAGGAATTGAGATGAGAAGGTCTTTGGTAGTCTCATAGAAAAAACAAAGGAATCTATAGCTTGCTCTTGCTCCACATGAAAACAAAGGAAAGAAAAAAGAGGTTAACCTCTTAGTATGTTTCCTCCAAAATCAAGCATAGGAATCCATTTCTATAGAAAGTATCCTTTGTTTTTCCTATGAGTCAAATGGTCATATAGGAAATTTCTTTTACAGTTTTTATCCTTCAAATTTCATTTGTTATTCCTTCAATCCAAAGGGGGCCATAGTCATAGATATACGTGCAGTTGTACCATTATTGCAGTTGTATACTGGTCATTGATGGTTAACATGTTCAAGACCAAGGGTGAATAGAGCTCCTTGGAAGCAATGAGCTAGACTTGTTAATTTGATTTTATCAACTAGAAAGAGTAGTGATGTTACCCGAAATAATAGTTTTCCATTTCCACTACATGTAGACAGGCATGAAGTTACTTGACGCCCAAACAGAGAGCAGAAGCTAAACATATCTTTATTTTTTTATACAAAAATGCATGTCTTTACATTTTTCTTAAAAATACATATATTTCATAAACCTATATTTTTGTAGCCACATTGATTATGTTATCATAGAGTTCTGATTATGCATTAAAAGTGTAAATTACAAGCTAACATGACATAACTTTCACTTATTTGCCCAACAGAATAATTAAAGACAATAATGGTCATATTTTCTTTGATGTCAAATTTGAAGGTCTGGAAAAAAAGAACAGATTTATTTATAATATAGAGAAATCAAGACACACTTGAGAGTTGACATTGAAAGAGAACATAAAATAATATTACCAAGATGCACTGAATGGTTACGTGTTATGACTGCAACCATTAAGTGAAATTTATTAAACATTGTTGCATCGTTGATTTATAAAGTTATGGATTAAACTGAATTTGAAATTTGTAATGAAATGTATCCTTTTATTATGTTAATATAGAGGAAAAATAATAAACTCATTACTATTTTCACTTCAACATGTATATGTGTTTATTATATTGAAAGAGTTAGAAAACTAAAAAAAACAATATCTAACGCGACGCTGGCACACGGGCTGAAGAGCTAGTAGAAGAGAATTAGACACGGTAAAATATCACTCGTTTAAGTGGTTGGGGTAAAAATGAGTGCTTGCTTGACCGATGAGAAGGCCCATCAAAAGGAAATCTTGTGGTATTAATGGTTTATATAATTCCGCTTATATAGTTTTACATATGCTGGAAATGTATTTTATTTTTCCGCCTTTTCCATTTCATTTAATTCATATTTGAATGTATTTTCAGATTATGTTATACATTTCTTCCTTCATTCCAATATCTTCTACTATTATTATCACAGCTCAACTTCTTATTTCTTTGTTTTCCATCCACGTGTTCCCTCCTTGACTAACCAATGTATATGTAATAAACTAGTTAATGATGTGACATATACTTTTAAATATTAATAGTATTCTCATGTATACTCAAATAAAAAGAAATATTATTGCCCATTGGCCGGTGCTACGATTCATTATGTACATTTATACCAGGCTTGGGCAAAATTTTGAACCATGAGTGCATTTTTTATTCTAAGAAGAAAAATGTCTTGTGATAAATCTAAATGAAATAAGTACTATGAGAAATTTGCACTGTAGAGGCAGCCCACAAAATATAATCGCATATAAGAATATAAATAAATAACTAATTTTAGATTTAACCACAACATCTGTCTTACTAAATTCAACATCAGAATTTCAAACTATTATAAATTATAGAAATAAATATTATTAGAAGGGTTAATTTAAGTCCCTTGTCCAAGTTGAGGACTACCTTCTACACTATAGTTTAGTCCTTGAGAAGTCCAAAAAATCCAATGAAAGTAAATATACAATCCACTAGTTTCTATACATCAAATGTGATGGCTCGGAGTAAGTTCCATTATTTCAACTAGAGCTGCATCTACGATACCTCTACACATGCAGCATCATCGCATGAGTGTAAGGTTAAGCAATATTCAAAGCTATTTACCGATAGAAAAATATTGCTGAAGAATTTTTTTATAACATTAGGAGAAAAACAATAAATTGTATGATACCCACAAACAAATAAATGTTGCTTTCCTCTCTTTTTTTGCTATGGATGTTAAGTTGTATATCCCTCCCTTGACAAGATTTAGCATATGGTCACATATATTGGTAGTGATGATCTAGTAATACGCTCTCGCTATGCTCTATAACCACCGCAAGAGTTTGCATCCACAACCGCGAGGTCTTATGAGTGCCTATCCTTCTCATCCACCTTGGACGACAAGCCGATATATTTTCCAACAACATTGAAGACAACAAGCTATGGAGTCTCTGCATTGTAACAGTCGTGTCTCAGGTTAAACAAAATTAAACTTCAGGGTTTCCATGCTCGGTACATGGACTATCACAAGTCACAGTTTCAATCTATCTTTTTGTACGTATGGACATCCATTGTCGATAAGAGGTTGCTAGCAGCAATTGTGCTTTTCATCCTTGGGTTTTACAATGCTTTGAGAAACCCTATATGCTCTCACATAGTGTAGGTTTAATGACCTATTAAGCTCTTTTGCCCTCTTGCAAGGACCGAAACCATGAATAGAGAAGTGGAATTTAAGAATATGTGCAAAAAGTGAAGGGTTTTGTTTAAAGTATGGCAAATCGTAAAAAATGTTACAAGCAAATGAAAACTATTCCACCTTAATTATGTTCAAAATATGTACGACTCGAATCACCTAATTAAAGACCAAATATTACATCTTCAATCCAATTGGAAAACGTTAAAGCTTCATCACATAAACTAAATTTTCCATGCGTACATTTTATTCTGAAAATGTGACTGTTGCCTTAAAACCTAGCAAATCATTTAAAAATAAACAACAATTCTTTAATTCAACCAAACGTTATTATTGTTTACAATTAGACAAAGGTATTCATGTCCCTCGAATCTGGCTACTCACAATTGTATTATGTTTATTTATAATAAATATGAAAACAAACGTTGGCGGAATAGAAACAAGACTAGTTTTACACGTTTGAAATGTGGTCCGGTCTTTGCATGATTTTTCTCCGTGGACATGATGATGGAAGAACGGAAGGGCACCGCTGCAGCAGCCACCAACATGTTCGTAGAAATTTCGCCGGCAAATCTTCCTTTGTCGTGTCATGCCTGCCTCTGCCTGTTCTCGTTGACGGCCGGGAAATTAGAAGCTAGTCTGTCCACTGCCGCGTGAGCATGGTCAGAGGCAGGATTTCTTTTTTTCCGTGCCCGGCTCATTGACAAATAGGAGTGTACTATTCATTTGGACAGATTCATCACACGAAATTCTGGAATTCCGCAGTCAGGTCTATAAACTCTTCTCCCGGGTGCTTTTCTGCTGATCAGAGGTCCAGAACATGGTCGATGTAGAAGACCCCCCGTCCAGGCTCGTCTTGGAGGATGCAGATTTAGGATGAGTAGTAAGGCGATTCTGCTTGCCTCAATCTTTGGTATCATATTCTTTCAGATGATTTTTGGTTTCCTTTATTTGCATCATCTTCCTCCTGTTTGCATAAGGAGCAGTGTTTGCTAATATTAGAGATGAAGTTACCCAGCCTGCAACCTGTAGCAATAGCCATTCTGAAAATTCGCCAAGCAAAAGTTTTTAGTTTGGGAGGGAAAATTTTGTCTTTCCAGATTTTATTTAAAATGTTCAGAGAGTCGTTGGAAATAGATCTGCTTCCTTGAGTAGGGATTGAACGAAGTGATTCACTCGAGAGAAACTTATAAGCTTCTTTAGAAGTACAATTACCTGATTTTGCTGATTTCCATATGATGATATCTTCTCTGTCGTCTTGAACAATGGGGATTTGTTCTATTTCCTGCACAAGATCATTTCCAAAGATTTCTGCCCGGCTCATTGACAAATAGGAGTGTACTGTTCATTTGGACAGATTCATCACACGAAATTCTGGAATTCCGCAGTCAGGTCTATAAACTCTTCTCCCGGGCTACTTTGCGACCATCTTTTTGCTTATCTGCTGATCAGAGGTTCAGAACATGGTCGATGTGGAAGATCCCCCGTCGAGACTCGTGTTGGAGGATGCAGATTTAGGATTAGTAGTAAGGCGATTCTGCTTGCCTCAATCTTTGGTATCATATTCTTTCAGATGATTTTTGGCTTCCTTTATTTGCATCATAGGCTCGAATATGATGATGGATACTATGTCCCGGAGCTGTTTTATATCGGGGCCGTGAAACATGCATCGCTGCCCATTCAAATTGTAGCTTACCCTGCCATTGCTTGTCTTTACATCAGCACCTTCTCCCGTCGTCGCCATGAGATGGTCATCTCCGCTGCATTTCTCGGCACACTTTCTTTGATCCTTGTTTTCATCTCGGTTAGCGCCGGCGCGTTACATGTCAGATTCATGTTCGTGGCCAACACCGTAGCCACGTTGTTCTACTTCGCGTGGAAGTATTATCCGGCAGCAGCAGAGGCTCGCCTCATCAAATGGCTTCCCCTTTCCGCACTTGCGGCGCCGCCGCCGGGGCGGCGCGACGACGAAGAAACGGCAGCAGCAGGGCCTCTGCTGCGTACACGGTTCCGCATCAAGGAGCTGCCCCGCGAGTTCTCGTTGGGCGAGATCCGCGCCATGACTGACGAGTTCGGAAGCTTGGTCGGGCAGGGCGGCTCCGCCCAGGTGTTCCGTGGTGTCCTCGACGACGGCACGGCGGTCGCCGTCAAGCGGATCACGGTGACGTCCGCGGACGTCGGCGAGGCCGAGTTCCTGAAGGAGGTCTCCATCGTCGCCAACGTGCACCACCGCAGCCTGGTGCGGCTCCTCGGGTACTGCCGCCGGCCCGCCGGCTGGTACCTGGTGTACCCGTTCCTCGAGAACGGCTCGCTGGACCGGTGGCTCTTCCGCGGCGAGGAGCGGCGGCGCGTCGCCGTGGACGTGGCCCGGGCGCTGGCGTACCTCCACCACGAGTGCCGCCTCCAGATCCTGCACCTGGACATCAAGCCGGGCAACATCCTGCTCGACGCCGACCTCCGGGCCCACGTGTCGGACTTCGGCATCTCCGTGTCCGTGGCCCGGGACCCGGCGGCGACAACCGCCGTCGTCGACACGCGCGGGAGGGGCACATTCGGGTACATGGCGCCGGAGATGCTGGTCAACGCGGTCTCCGCCAAGTCCGACGTGTTCAGCTACGGCATGGCGCTCCTGGAGCTCGTCGGCGGCCGCCGGAACTTCGAGCCTTCGGCGGCGCAGGCGACGCCGGACCTCACGCGGGACTTCTACCCCTGCGTCGTCCGGGACAAATTGGTCCGAGGCGAGCTCATGGAGGCGGTGGACGCGGCCATGCCGCTCGTGGACGAGGCGGAAGTGGAGGCGGTGGTGAAGGTGGCGCTCTGCTGCATCCAGCACCACCGGGACATGAGGCCGACCATGCTAACTGTTGTGGATATGCTGGAAGGGCGGGTCGCCGCTGATCTGCCGCCAGAGAGCCGTCCGCCGTCCGTTGTGAATTCCTCGGAGTCATTTTCGACCTCCGCACCCTCATGCCAAGGTCGGTCAACCAGTTGACCTCTCCACTTACCAAATTGTATTTAAGCTTGGTCAGTTTAGTTTTGGTACTCTCTCCCTTTTTAAATTATTGATACCGTTGACTTTATTGTTACGTTTGATCATTCGTCTTATTTAAAATATTTTTTAAATATATAAAATTATAAGTCATGTATCACCTTCCATTAGTGATAAAATGAATCATAATCAAATATTTGATAATTCTTAAATCTTTTCATAAGACGAACGGCCAAACGTAATGAAAAAATCAATGGCGTCATCAATTTAAGAACGGAGGGAGTAGTCAGTTTAGCAAATTCAACTTGACTGGTAATTTTACTTTTAACTGGGCAAGACAAGACCTCTCTATCTCCATCCATAACTATAAAGAAGCACAGTCGACTAAAAACAGTACACAATATTTCACTGTGCTCCGGTTACCGCTAGCGACTTAGACGATTCGCAGTGGGATACGGCAGAGGTTGCGCTAAACCATTTGCCGTAAAAAAAACGCTGCAGCGCTGCCCGGTAAAAGGGACGTCAAAACACCGTAAGCCCAATATGCCGCTACAGCCAGCGTAAAATGTTTGTTGCGCTATGGAGTCTTTTTCCAGTTGCAGGCAGTGTAAACAGTTGGTTGGAGATTAAATGACCTTTGTTTATTGGCTATGGTATCTGGAGAAATGAATAAAATATATATGGTAGTTGGATATAGAGTAATTATATAGAGTAATAGGAGTGCGAGAAAAGTTGATATAGAGTAAATTTTTTAATGATGTGGATAGAATATTCTTTTAGAGTAAAAATATAGAGTAAAACATATAGTTCAATTACAAGTCCCTAAATGAAGTTCACAACTAATATATCGATGACAAATACAAACTATGATAAATAAACATGAACCCGTGCGTCACTAGATAAGGTTCTTCTTTTTTTATTATTTCTTTCTTAACTTGTATCTTACTTCATTTTTTTATGACTCAAAACTCATTATTTTTATGATTCGATTTCACCATAAATCATGATTTTTCATCTAGTTTTTTTACATATTTTCATATCAATTTTTTTCAAATTTTTAAAAAATTCAAAATTCAAATCCGGAATCCCGGTCTCTCGGTGAAACCGGCCCGGACCGGGATCTGCGGAATCCGCGGAAACCGGCCGGAAACCGGTCGGGATTTCAAACACTGTAGAGGACTATTGGCGTGGGGAAGGAGGAGTTGTGCATTAACTTTTGCGTGGGGAAGGAGGAGTTGTGCATTAACTTTTGTCCATCGTACTACGCAGATCGGTTCTTCCTCATTGATTATGGGTAATAATTGTTTACAAATGCTTTCTTACTTTTGTCAAATCTTGAGAAAATAAGTTCATATACTACGCAGTCGGTTCTTCCTCATCGATTACGGGTAATAATTGTTTACAAATGCTTTTTTAGTTTTGTCAAATCTTGAGAAAATAAGTTCATAGTTTTATTTTGATTTAAAAATGATATGTTGATCTTTATTTCTTGGGATTATTAGTTTTTCAACAAAGATCCCTGCATTGTCACCCCTGATTGTAAGGTTAAAACATCGTAAGCTTATTTATCATAAAATGGCATGCAAAGACAACAGATTCACAACTATGAACTAATGTACCGTTTCAACACGATTAATGTTGTATACTACATAAAATCAAAGCAAACTTCTTCTAGCTTATGGGATCCATAAAACTTATTCAGCCTGTAACTACTAAAAGTGTTTATTTTTAATCTGAAAAATAAATTGACATTAAAAACATTTAAATCATACTCGTTCAAATGGCAAGCACGCTCTCGGGGGGTATATTATAATGTATCAATCAATAAATGAAGGGGAATTAAAATACAAGTATATAAAAAAGAAGTAGTCTATTAGAACATCTTTTTGCATTGTAGCAGATAAATGGTTAATTTATCAAGTAATTTGATACAAAAAAATATATATGCAACAGTACCCATTAGGCATGAGGTGGCTATGCCCCCCCCCCTTGTTATCTCCAGTGGTCGAAATAAACAAGTACTAATCTAGATTAATATTTAAATTATGTCATGCTTAATTAGTATTATCAGTGTAAAATTGCTAAACTATTAACAATGTTTAGAACAGAAATTATTTCAATTAATAAAATGCTATACCAGGATGCAATTGAAAAAACAAAGAGAAAACATGTACGTATCTGTTAACAATTTTATAATGTAAAGGATACTAAATATAACTTATAACGAAATTATGTTCCAAAAATAAATATTGGCAACGGTGCGCTTGAAGCATGAGGGCCAATGCCCCACCCCAAAATTATTGTAAATTTACTATAAATATAAGTATACTTAAGTACCATTACTTCTATAAAGTCATGTATATATTTTAAGTAGTTTGGAGTTTGGACCTATATGGGCAGCTTGGGCGTGACCATCTAGCGCACGAACTACTCGCTGCTTGGGACACGGATCACGTCGTAGCTCGGTCCGCCTTCCACCGGCAACCCCTTGCACACGGCGGCCGCACGCCCACGCACCCATGAATCACCACATGGGTCTTCCCGTTGGCGATGGCGTGGTGCACGAACAGACCCAGCGCGAGGTCGGACCCGCCGAGCCAAATCACCTGCATGGACAGCATAGGCGCCGAGAACACGCGCGTCAAGCTCCAGCGCGAGGCTGAGGAATGCGGGGACGTCGTGGGCCCTGTCGCTGGCTAGGTCAACTTAGTTCATATTTTAGAGTATTGTAATAACAAGTTGACTTTTTTCATAACATTATTACAATACTCCAAGAGAGTCCCATATTTTAGAGTTGACCTAACACATTAGAGCATCTCCAAGAGAGTCCCACAAAATAATCATCCAAAACATACTTTTGGGGTCAACCAAAAAATATTTGAGATGTTTTTCCTTCTCTCCTTTAGTTGTTCCCCTCTAAATGATGTAAAAACTCTTTCCATTGATCCATGTCAGTATTTGGATCTACAGTATTGTTCCTTTCCCTTGAAAAGGAGGATAAGGGGCACTAACTCCCCCTATTTCTATAAACAAATAAAGAGATTTTTGGGTAGAAATAAATATATGTGAGGGTGGTTTTGAGACTCTTTTAGAGATTGTTGTGTAGATTAATCCCCAGTTATATAATTAGGTAGAGTTTTTGTCCACTCTTGTAAATGCTCTTTTCCCATTGCTATAGTGTCGTGGGCTGACAGTTGAGCACATGGGCCGGCCTAACATGGCCCGCTAAGAATATCCTGTCGGGTTAGTCCGAAATTAGATGAGCTAGACCTTTTGTTGAATTTTCAATATGTAGAGCGATCTATGGGAAGCAATTGATAGATCAGTCTATGTGTAATCTTCTGATTGGAGCGGAGTGGGAGGTGGAAGAAAAATATATGATTAGAAAACTTTAATCTCATTTTTATCTCAAGCCGTGAATCCGTTTTCAAATTTTGAACCTACTTGTCCTTTAGAATTAATTCTAGAAAATGAGATTTGATATGAATATTTTTTAAACATTTAAAAATAATTGTTTTCATCAACATTTTGCACATACTGTCTTAACATTTTCTATATATACTAAGTCAACATTTTTTAAAATGTTGACACAATTTTCCAAAAATATTGATACAATTTTCTAAAAATATTGGCAGCGGTTTTTGAAATGTTGATACACAAAGTTTAAAATGTTGAATTTGTATCTAAATTAGAAATATTGGTATGAATGAATAATTTGATTAAAACATAAAAGTTAAAATTAAAACCATATCTTATTTGTAGGCTGGCCCATGGGCTATTAATAGGTTGTTATTTGTAGATTAATGTATGCATAGGAGGTCCCTTTTTGTGCCCCGCCCTGTTGCCGTTCGGACATCTCTCTCTCTCTCATTTTTGTGATGTTTTTTTAGGCAATGGACATCTCTAGTTGAGGAGATTTTTGCTATTTTGCCCAACTATCCGCGGGGCTTCGGCAGAATGCCGCGTTTCGTTGGGCTTCGATCGAATGCACACGAAATCGTTGCCAAACCAGTAAAATGCCCATGAAGACCAAACTGCCCCTGTATTCTTCTTCTTCCTCCGTCCAACCATGGCAGACAATGTGCGAACGGTGTTGACGAGCCCGGCTAGGATGGGTGGAGCACGCATTGATGACCATGGTCTACGTGAAGTCGTGCCAAGCGGAGAGCATGTGGACGAGCTTAATCCGGTCGCTCGCCTAGGCGCGAGATCGTCGCACCGGCCTTCGCGAGCTCGCCGCCGCCGTCCGGGGCATGAGCTCGTCGCCGCCGTCCAAGCGTGGGCTCAAAGCACCGTCCGGAGCACAATCCGGAACACCGGCCCTGCGCAATCTCGTCGCTCGCCCAGTGCACAAGCTCGCCGCCACCCTTGCGCGAGCTGCCCGTGCCGTCCAAGCATGAGCTCGTCGCCGCCCCTACGCAAGCTGGCCGCGACACGCCGACGCCCCTGTGCTAGCTCGCCACGACGCTCCTCCACATGCTCACGGCGGCGTCTCTCCGCGAGCTCACCGCACCTCGCGCCGCAGATTTCGCAGTCGCCGTCCGCTTGCCATGGCTCGGCGGAGCAAGAAGAAAAAGAAGACATGGGCAGTTTGGTCTTCGTGGGTATTCTACCGATGTGGTCAATGGTTTCGTGGGTATTTGGTCGAAGCCCAACGGCATGCGGGCATTCCGCCGAAGGCCTACGGATTGCTGGGCAAAATAGCAAAAATCTCCTAGTTGAGTGTGTAATTCCAATGGGCCTAATTTGGGCAACAGAACTAGTACCAGGCCCACCCACAGTTTCTAGCTTAATGGCAGGGTCCAATCCAACCAAGGCTGTAACACTATTGGCCCAATAGGCCCGTATCCACTTGGGTCCGCTGTACAGGATAACGTGGTGAATGACACTAACAAACGACAATACGGAACGTTTGATACCAAGAGAAGCGCCGCCCGAGCGTCGTCACTGGTGACGAAGGTTTCTTTGGTGTTCGTAATAAAAAAAGTTAGCTGACCGTGGCCGCCGCCCGCCGGCATGCATCACGACAACTGCTGGTCGCTTCCAACTGAATTGTCACACCAAAAGCGGCAGCTGACGCGGCGCGAGCTCTATGCATCAAATTAAAAAGAAAGAAAAGAAAGTAACATGGAGCAATAAATCTTTCGCCGATTTATCTTATCCGGACAATTGATCGAAAAAATGATGAACAAAACGAATAAAATAGTTGGTGTTCATGGTACTATTACAACGTAAAAAGGTACTTCTCTCCTTACTAAATTGTTGTCGTTATCGACTTTTTCATAACGTTTGACCATTCAGTCTTATTCAAAAAATTTCTTCAAATATAAAAAGTTATATCGCTATATTTCAAGTTTCTTTAGTGATAAAACATATTCTAACAAAAATATATGATATTTCTTAAAAATTTTTTGAATAAG